>CM045498.1:20253378-20657296 GCA_024704745.1 Rosa lucieae
CCACTTTTTTAGGTTGGAAATACTGCAACTGGTTCAGCTTGGCTCTTATCACAATTCTTTATTGATAATGTACAGTATCATCCTCCTCATCTGAATCGACCACCGCTGCGAAATCAAGAAAATCAACCAGAAGGCCTCTTCTTGCTCCTCTTACGACTCCCGCCGCTGCCGCCACGATAGGGGCCGTATTAATCATCGTCGTCGTCCTCCTCTTCCTCCTCCTCGTCCTCCTCGACCATGTCATCAATGAAGCTCGATCTCCTCCGCTTCTCACCAAATCTCTCGCTTCAATGGAGGTCGGGGATCGCTAGGTTAGAGTTTTGAGCTCGGTGAATAAAGCGTGAGAGAGAGAGAGAGGAGGAAGTGGCATGAAAGAAAATCAGTTTTGGTCTAGATCTAATATGAAGGAATGAAGGATTAATTGAATAGTCTTGTTTTTTTATTTATTTATTTTAATTATACAAGCGACGGCGTGGCTATACCGTCGCAATAGATGTATAATTATGCGACGGTAAGGTTACCTCCGTCGCAAAAACTCTCCAAGATGCGACGGTAACATAGTCATTGCACATGCCGTCGCAAAAGTTGACTTTTCGCGACGGAAAAGCTTTCCGTCGCAAATTTCCGAAGCAATTGCAATTGTTTTTAGTAGTGTATCCTGTTAGATTAGTTTTGGAGATCCAAAAATTACTAGCTTGTCTGATTGGGAATATACTCATTGCTCTAATGACGATAAATGCATCATTTTAGTTAAATATCTGCATGATTACTACCCAAAGGAGTATTATGTTGATGTACTTACTGTTTATACATGTTTAGTGACTCAAAGAATTAATGTTGTGAGCCCTTGTATTGTTGTGTTGCAGCTCATGTTTCGCTTCATTCGCATGCTTCGTCTATTCCAGTGCTCAATGGACTGAATTTCTCAGAATGCACTGTAAATGGGAATCTGGAGAAAATGAAGAAGATGATCAAAGAAACTGAGCAAGCCCTCCAAGGGAATCAAAAAGCCATCGAAGAAACCGGTGTCATTCATTCTGGCAAGAATCAGCTGTGGAAACTCGACCGACAAAAAATAATTCAAATGGCCACAGCGCAATGCCGTCGCGGAAAGTCAAATTGCCGTCGCAAAAGACCAATGGCGACTGCTAGGCGATGGCAATTTTGCCATTGTCGTTGAGGGCATCGCCATTGCTATTTGCTACGGCAATTACGCAGTAGCTTGCAGTTTGACTACGGCAACTACGCCATCGCAAAGGTCAATAGCGACGCCACCTACTGAAACTGAATTTTTGCGACGGAAACAATGCCGTCGCAAAATATGAATTGTTAATTAAAAACAAATCTTTTCTTTTTTAACAAAACGCATACAATTGACATTCTGTTCAATTACTTAATTATGCAAACAAGATAATCTATAAGTACAGAGCCAACAAAATTGAAATACAAAGCTTGGAATCCTTGGATAGATAATATTTGAGGTATGATTATACAGATACAAAAATGCACTAATATTTAAACCTTAGCTAAAACTAGGCGGCTTACCCATGCGATGCTGCCAGTTTCTGTTTGATTTTCTTAAATTTTATACATAATCTAAATTTACTAAAATTTCATATCATTCTGGAGTCAAGTTTGATAGACAGCCCGAGAGCACCTTCGGCGAACTGAAGTTGCTGAATCTTAGAAGGCAAGCTTGATCTTATAGTAGTCATATCTCTACCGCAGCTTTCTCTATTGCAAAAACTACTTCAACCCCTAAAACCCAAAAAAATACAACAAATTAAACCAAAAACTGAACCACACAGATAGAGATAGGGAAGCGGCGATGAGATAAAACCTCGAAATCCCTAAAAACCACCCAAGTTTGAAGCTTTTGATTGAAAAATTAGATCAGGTAAATACAAACAGCGATAGATACAAAGAAAGAGAGACAAAGAGAGAGCGGCCGAAGTACCTGAGAGAGGATGGAGAGAGAGGCAATGGATGCATACACATCTGGTGGTGGAAGCCTCAAAGGGCAGCCCAGAGCAGGAGAGAGGGAGTTAGAGAAGAGAGAGAAACCCCAATTGAATTTGGGAGAGACATATTCACTCACCTAATGACCGGATTATTTGCTTTGGCCTTTACATCAATGGGATGGCGTCGAGTGAGGATGAAGAGAAGAAGAGGAAACGAGATGAGATGGAGAGTCTGGAGAGATCTGGGATTGGCTCGAGTTTTTATCTTATCGAAAAAGAAGTTAATTCTGGCGACGGAAAGATATTGCCGTAGCAATTGAAGGCATATTTATGCGATGGCATGGCGTTACGGTCGCAAATAATTTTTCTCTTTGCGACGCCGTATTTGCCGTAGAGAATTTTTTTATCAATGGCGACTGCATTCTAACGCCGACACTAATTGGTGAAGCCAAATGAATTCTTTTTTGTAGTGATGGTGTGAACAAATTCAGTTTCACTTAGGTGTTCTGGATCTGGATTCGGCACTCCAAACCGAGAAACCTGCTCCTCTAACTAATGAAAGCACTGATGAAGAAAAGGCTTTCCATAAGGCTTGGGAAAAGTTGAATTGACTGAGCATTATGCTAATGCGAATGACTATAGCAAACAACATAAAGACTACACTTCCAAAAGCTGAAATTGCTAACGAATTCTTGAAGAACATTGAGGATCGTTTCAAGAGTGCTGACAAGTCTCTTGCAGGGACATTAATGGCTGAACTTACCACCAAGAAATTTGATGGTAGGAGAAGCATGCATGAGCATGTTCTTGAAATGACTAATCTGGCAGCAAAGTTAAAGCCTTGGGAATGAATGTGGATGAGTTCTTTCTTGTTCAATTTATTTTGAACTCCTTGCCGCCTCAGTATGAAGCATTTCAGATTAACTATAACACTATTAAGGATAAGTGGAATGTTAATGAATTGTCCAGTATGCTTGTTCAAGAGGAAGGAAGGCTTAAGCAACAAGAACAAAATTCCATTCATCTTGTAGATCATGGAGCTGAAAGAAAATTTGGAAGAAAACCTGGAAAGGGTGCTAAGAAAGGACCAACAAAGAACAATGGACCTGCTGATGCTGCTCAGGCTCCTAATAAGGGACTGAAGGACAAATGTCATTTCTGTAGAAAGGATGGACATTATTAGTATGATTGCCCAAAACGTAAGGCATGGTTTGAAAAGAAAGGTAAGCCTTTGGCTTATGTATTGTTCGAATCAAATTTAGTTGAAGTTCCTTATAATACTTGCTGGGCTGACTCATGTGCTACTGTTCATGTTTCTAATTCGATGCAAGGATTCCTTATAATACCTGTTGATGCTGCTCAGGCTTCTAATAAGGGACTGAAGGACAAATGTAATTTCTGTAGAAATGATGGACATTATCAGTATGATTGCCCAAAACGTAAGGCATGGTTAGAATAGAAGAGTAAGCATTTGGCTTATGTATTGTTTGAATCAAATTTAGCTAAAGTTCCTTATAATACTTGCTGGGCTGACTCAGGTGCTACTATTCATGTTTCTAATTCGATGCAGAGATTCCTTACAACCCAAAGCCTAAATCCAAATGAAAATTTTATCTATATGGGGAATCGGGTGAGAACACCAGTTGAAGCCATTGGAACTTTTCGTTTGATTTTAGATACTGGCCATTATTTGGATTTGTTTCAAACTCTTTATGTTCCGACTTGTTCTCGGAATTTAATTTCTGTTTCTAAACTTGATCTTGATGGTTTTACTTTCAATATTGGTAATAAAAGTTTGAGTTTGTTTAAAAATAAATCTTTTGTTGGTTTTGGTATTTTGATTGATGGGTTGCATAAAATTAAGCTTGATGGTCTTTTTGCTGAAACACTTTTAACCCTGCATCCTAAGGTTGGAACTAAACATAGCTTGATAGATGAATCTTCCTCTTTCTTGTGGCACAAAAGGCTGGGTCATATATCCAGAGAAAGAATGGAGAGATTAGTAAAGAATGAGGTTCTTCCGAACCTAGATTTTACTGATTTGGGTGTTTATGTGGATTGCATAAAGGGAAAGCAAACCAAACACACAAAGAAAGGTGCCACAAGAAGTTCTCAGCTTCTTGAAATTATTCATACATATTTTAGTGGAGAAAAATATTTCATCACCTTTATAGATGATTTTTTACGTTATGGTTATATCTATCTATTGAATGAAAAGTCTCAATTTGTAAATGCCCTTGAGGTATTCATCACTGAAGTTGAGAGACAGTTAGATAGAAAAGTGAAAATTGTAAGATCAGATATAGGTGGTTAATTCTATGGAAGGTATGATGAGTCAGGACAACATCCTGGTCCTTTTGCTAAGTTCCTTGAAAAGCTTGGCATTTATGCTCAATACACTATGCCAGGAATGCCACAGCAGAATGGTGTTGCTGAAAGGCATAATCGTACTCTTATGGATATGGTTAGAAGTATGTTGAGTAATTCAACATTACCTATATCACTGTGGATGCATGCTTTAAGAACCGTTGTATACTTACTAAATAGAGTTCCTAGTACGGCAGTTCCAAAGACTCCTTTTGAACTGTGGACGGGAAAGAAACCTAGTTTAAGGCACCTACATATTTGGGGATGCCCTGCAGAGGTTAAGCTCTATAATCCACAACAAAAGAAATTAGACTTTAAAACGGAAAGTGGTTACTTCATTGGTTACCCAAAAAAGTCTAAAGGATATATGTTTTATTGTCCTGACCATAGTACAAGAATTGTTGAAGCCGGAAATGCTAGATTCATTGAAAATGGTGAAATTAGTATGAGTGAAAAGAGGGAAGTGATTATTCAAGAAGTTAGGGTGCAATTTTCTGCACCGATGTCTTCTCAAAGAAGTGTTGTTCCTCTAGCTGTTGTACAACCTAACGACAATGAACAACAACTGAATAATCAAGAAATGAATGATCATGGAATAAATGATCAAGAAATGAACGATCAGGAAGTAGTGAATGCTCAAGAAATGAATGACCAAAACTCACATAATGAAATCATTGACAATGAACTTGTAGCACACGAACCACAAGAAATAGGAATAAGACGGTCTCAAAGAAATAGAAGACCTGCTATTTCAAATAATTATGCGGTGTACTTGCAAGAATCTGAATTTGACATTGGGTCAAGTAAGGATCCGGTTTCTTATTCACAAGCCATTCAATGTGAGAATTCTGAGAAATGGATTGTTGCTATGAATGATGAACTGAAATCAATGGACCAAAACAAAGTTTGGGAACTCGTTGATTTCCCTGAAAGATGTAAAAGAGTTAGGTGTAAATGGGTTTTCAAAACCAATCGCCACTCTAATGGCAACATAGAACGATATAAAGCCAGACTTGTAGCCAAAGGTTTCACTCAGAAAGAAGGCATTGATTGCAAAGAAACCTTCTCTCCTGTTTCTAAGAAGGACTCTCTCAAAATTATTATAGCACTTGTAGCTCATTTTGATTTAGAGTTACATCAAATGGATGTGAAAACGGCTTTTCTAAATGGGAACTTAGAGGAGGAAGTCTATATGAATCAACCTGAAGGCTTCTCATCAGAAGGAAAGGAACACATGGTCTGTAAATTAAAGAAATCGATATTTGGACTTAAACAAGCTTCCCGACAATGGTATCTCAAGTTTAATGATACTGTTGTCTCTTTCAGTTTTAAGGAAAACATTGTTGATCGATGTATATACCTGAAGGTCAGCGGGAGTAAGTTTATATTTCTGATTTTATATGTTGATGATATTTTGCTTGCTAGTAGTGATCTTGGTTTGTTACATGAAACCAAGAATTTTCTCTCTAAGAAATTTGAAATGAAAGATATGGGTGAGGCATCCTACATGATTGGAATTGAAATATTTTGAGATAGATAACGTGGACTATTGGGGTTGTCTCAGAAAGCATATATTGAGAGAGTTCTAGAGAGATTTGGAATGGAAAAATGTTCACCAAGCATTGCTTCAATTCAGAAAGGGGACAAGTTTAGCCTTAAGCAATGCCCACAAAATGAATTAGAGCGGAAGGGCATGGAAAGAATTCCTTATGCATCCGCTGTAGGAGGTGTCGTTTATGCACAAACTTGTACAAGACCAGACATCAGTTTTGCGGTTGGGATGTTAGGAAGATACCAAAGAAATCCAGGAATGAATCATTGGAAAGCTGCAAAGAAGGTGATGAGGTATCTACAAGGAACAAAGGATTATATGCTCACATATAGGAGATTTGATAACCTTGAGGTAGTTGGTTATTCAGACTCTGATCTTGGTAGTTGTCTTGATACTGAAAAATCAACTTCTGGTTACTTGTTCCTACTAGCTGAAGGGGCAGTTTCATGGAGAAGTGCAAAGCAAAATTGTATCACTACATCTACCATGCAAGCTGAGTTTGTGGCAGTCCTTGAGGCCACTACTCATGCATTGTGGTTGCAGAATTTTATCTTAGGGCTTAGTGTTGTCGACAATATTTCTAGGCCGCTGAGAATTCATTGTGACAACACCGCAGCTATTTTCTGTTGAGTCACAAATTATTTATGCAACTGTGCCCCATAATTATGAAAATTGATTTGTCTTCCATGCTATTTTACCCTTTTTAATCCATTTCCTTTTAATTGTAGGAAACCTTGCATTGAGAATAAAATGACTATTTGAGGCTTGAAATGCGGAGATTTGAAGCTAGGGGAAGAAGACACGGAGATTGGAAGAAAATTGCAAATTGACTTTTCCAAGGAACTTTTCCAGTGACTTTTCCGGCAAACTTTTTTGGCGAGCCGCCACTCATGGAGGGTCTTTTCTCCAGCAAAGGAGGACCATGGTGATGAGAATCTCTCATCACTTGAAATTCAAATATCTCCCTGCACCTTGTCCTTTTATCACCTTGCCAATTTGGGACCATTTGGGGGACAATGGTGTGAGAACATCTCTTGCACACTTGGGGACCAAAAATGACACACCTAGCTTATCAAAAAGAGGCCAAAGACCAATTCTTCAGAATTCTTGACTCCATTCAGTCATCTTCATCCTATCCAAGATCCATTTTCTCTTTAGAGAAGACACCACTATTTCCACCACAAAAACCACCATTTCCACCACTACAACCTCCATTTCCTCCACCATTCAACACCACAACTCACCTTAGAGATTCCAAATTTCACTATTCTTACCAATATCAAGAGCTTGAAGCAAGGAGAAGGAGGTGACTACAACCACATCATGTTCTTGGAGACCCATCTCTACCACCTCTTCCAGCATTATCAATAGTCACCCTTTACTCCCTATCTCTTTATGTATTTGATGTTTAATAGAATGTTGAAGCTTTTGTATCTAGCTATGTGTGAGTAGTGAACTAGTTAGGGGTAGGGTTGAGAGCCCTAGCCAAACTTGCTTGTATTGATGCTTTTATTTATAAATTGATGCAAATTCATGTTGTCATTCTCACATGCTAAGTCAATAGTTGAATGCATTACTTAGACCTAATCAATTTGAGTTATGTGTTTGCCATGACATGAAGTTTTTCCTAGAGATTGATTATCTTTAGACAAAAAGGGAGCATGAAAGCACACCATGTGTGCATGCGAGGGTAGTGAGTTAAAATCACCTAGAGATAGGATTGGTTTGCTTGCTTGGTTACCTAAACTCTAAGCTTTATGCATTTAGGGGCAAAGGATTGAGACCTATCCGGTAATTGAATTTGCCTCTAGGTAGTTAGCTCTAGACTTATCCGGTTAGAGTTAATAAAATGAAAGGGGTTTAAGCTTTAGTAGTCCTATCCGGATACTAAGAGGGTAGTTGGACAATTAGCTTTGCATCATTCATATTCAATTGCTTTAGTACTTGCAAGGGAGGCAAAAGGTGAAACCCGATGCCCTAACTCCCATCCATTTGATAACAACTTGTTTTGTTTTGTTTTGTTTATATTACTTGCTTTCATTGTTTCAATTTGAATAGAAACCAATCTCAAAATCAAAATCAAATCTCTACACACCATCTTGCACATACTCACCATGAACTTTGGTTCACTTGTGAGCCTTTGTTTGTGATTGTACATTTGCATATTCTTCTAATTTTTCCTTAGGTTTTCCCTAGCTAGGAAAGGATTTATCAATCTTCGTGGATTCAACATCCTTACTTAATCCCCTATTCTATAACTTGTAACTCTTGCACTTGAGGGTGGCTTTAATGCTAACATTTTCTTCTCCAAAAATGATAGGTATTCTCAAAGTGCTAAACGAATTGATCTAGAATACCTTGCCATGAAGGAGGATGTTCAGAAACAAAGAGTGTCTATTGTTAACATAGGAACAAAACTCATGATTGCAAACCCACTTACAAAAGGGTTAGGAGTTAGGACAAAAGGCATTCATTGAGCATGCTGAAAGAATGGGTCTTTGTCATAACCCATGACTGTTTCAAAAATTTGGTCTATAGAATGATTGTTCTATTTTGCTACACTCTGAGCTCTATAATGAATATGTTTCTAATTAATAAATTTCCTGTTTTCCATTGAATGTACATGTATGAGTCTGGATGAATGACAACAAGAACGTCTCTATATGTTAGAGATATGATGGTTGGACCATTAAGAGACCTTTGACTTACTGGCTACTGTTTGTAGTTTACTAAGGATATAGTACATGGAAGGGATTATTTCAATTTGATGTATGACTGCCATGACTTACTTTAGTAGGGTGCTTGAAATGGTGCGTATGATGATCATATGAAAGTATGGATTCAATCAATTGTATTGCATGCCTAATGTTCGTCTATTAAACCACCAATTTTCTATCACATGATCCAAGTGGGAGAATGTAAGAATTTACTCCTTTAATTGTGGATCATATGAAATAATTGGTGCTTATGGTGTATATTCTATATATGATTTGATAGACTAATTGATGGATCCTAATTGATCAATCAGAGGAATTTCCTATATCTATTTTCATGATGGATGGAAATGAAATCACTTAAGTCATGATGGAAATTGGTCCTCTCACCCGATATAACCAGTGCACAATTCCATCTTATGTACACACATAAAGTAATCAAAGCACGTATGAGAGTTTGAGGTGCAAGGGCTGAGAGAGAAACCATTTCCTTTGGATTGACGACTTCGCCGAACTGCTGCGTCTTGGTATACTACATATTGCTCCAATGGAACAAGGTATGTAGTTTATGTTTTCCGCCTTACGATTAATGTTGTGAGATCATGTAAGTTCTAGTTCTTGATTTTATGTATTTAAAATCTTACAGATTTACGATATATGCTGCAATTGTAAGCCATTGCATCTTATTAGCTTGTGATTATAAGAGGTTGTTCTTACACAGGTAATGATCAACTACTATTCTGATCTTCTGCTCCTGGAAGCAGTACTTGTATGTTCACCATGCCAGGCCCATGCTTCTTGAAGCTGCAGCAACACTTTCCCTTAAGCACACAACGTATTGCTAGACATCTGAACGCCTGTAATCACAAATTCTCTGGCTCGATCAGCGCACTTCTTTCTTTTTATGCATACTTGGCGCTAAAGTCAAGATATTTATTTAGTCATTTGCCTCGATCGATCTTATGAACACAATTAATCCTTCTAACATCAGGATTACAGTCTTACACAAAGTCCTAAATGGACTTCACTTTCTACATGCAACAGTTCCTTACAGAAGTTTGATTTCATGCTACACAATTTTCATCAATTAATCCGAAAAATTCACCAGTTTAATGAGAATATATCATGCAAATTACCTAGCTAGCACCATTACCATCTCCATCACTGAGATCCTTAACCAAGCTTGTACTTGTAAGAGCTATACATAGCCTCAATGTATTGGGATTTCGGATATTTATTCATGGAGAAAATACGATTTGTAAGTAGAAATTATTAAATATAGAATCAGTATGACACATGCTTGCAAGTGTTACGTAACTGAATTTTAAAAAGACCTAAAACATCGGCGTATATTCATTCAACCATTAATAGAACTCAAAGCAATGGGGGAAGCATAAAATGACCCTCACATAAGTAGATCGAGTATTGTGTTCGATATACCAATATTTGCATGTTTTTGTAAACGTTTGAATTCTATGTATGTTATTTGTGCATGTACAATTAAAAAGAATAATAACTCATTCACAATAAAGTATAAATTATCAAATCTTTTGCGGTAATTATAATAGCTAGCTAATAAGAAAAATGATTGTATCATTTACCACACACTTTTACGGCGATGAAATGGATCTTACGTTTGCATGATGAATTGTATTCGAAGTGGACAAGTGGTAATGCAAATGAAGGAATCAAATATCAACAAAGTTTTTCTAAGTTAAACAAATGCAAGTTGAAACCAAAATAATAGCTGCAGGCTGCCGCATAATCACAATTATTATGAACAAGCCAAAACGTGCTTCTATTCCAATATTCAAAGGTTATTAACAAATATCTTTCTTCACTGTTCACACAATGCCCCGACATGATATGAATCTGATCGATCTACAACCCAAACCAATCTAATGTTGCGTGCATGATAATGTTTTATTTTATATATCGATCAATCTCGATCTTGTTCCTTTCTTTAGTCACTTGATTAACTTTTAACGCTGACTCACTCATCAACTTGCAATATATATCATATTAATCCAGATTCTAACCCAATCTTTTCGATGTTTGTAATGGGTTTCTTATTATATGCCGTAAATGCTGACAATATTTTGTTTTGAAAAATCAATCCAATTTTCTTTTTCACAATGCAAATCCTTACACGACTCGATTGCTAGCTCATTAGGGTCTAGTGTCTGTCATTCATGGTGGTTTTTAATTAGAGTAGAGAGTCTGATTAGCTTTCTAAACTGGGAAAGTCATTGATGACGATCATGTGGCAATGGTCTGAAGGAAGAACATGGTCTTTGGAGTTTTAATTGTTCAATTTAATTAAGGCATATATGGTTAGACAAAAGCCTGTAAGGTTGAAGCTGCACATTGATTCAGTCTATTATATGTATACACCATCCAATCATCAAATTCAAACTCAGAATGTGGAAAATTAATTATTCAATGTATAAAATTACCAACTTAGTTGAAGTTTGCAGCTATGGCTGTATGTTTTTCATTAAATATAATTAGTTTCATAAAGTATTTGAAACTCATTAGATTTGAATTCAATTCGACGACTAAATCAATAAATCTACTAATACTTTTTATCAACCCAAATTTATAATATAAAAAGTTCAGTTCATAAAGAATAAAATTATGAGTAAGCCACGTATGATCCGTTAATTATTAAATTAAAATATAGTACGAAGAAAGCCAGAGTAAGACATATGCCAACCATATGCTCTGTCCTCTAGTATATTTTTCTCTTCACAAACGCCATTCTTTATAGGGAGCTTCTATTCATACTTCCAAAATTGGTATTTAGACCTCTATCTTTTTCCAAGTTATAGTTGACTTTGTCAACTCATGCCAAATTACCAATAAGGATACAAAAGAGGGAAATAAAAATTAAAAAAAAAAACTCTTCTTTTTCTAATTTTTTTTTTTAACCCCACCCCACCCCCTCCCCTCCCATGATGTCAGTGAGGTTTGAAACTGTGACATCCATGATATCGGTTATCCCAGATAACCAACAAGTCACAGCTCATCAACCAAAAAAAAAAAAAAGTCTCTTCTTGCCTTTACAAATAGTATGTTTTGATGAGGCAATTAGCAAAATTCTAAGCTGTGTTCTGCCTATCTGCTTGCAATTTTTTTCCAACTCGAAGCAAGTAGTAAATATGTGTCTCTCTCCAAGCTAAGGAGCATTATGTTGGACCGGCTTTGGAACACAATGACCACTTTCTGTACGGGCATCTGTACGTAAATCATAATTAAATTATGAAAACTTTGAATCCAAAAACTCAGTTTAATTAAAAATTTTGAGAATTGAGAGTAATATCTAAACATCTCAGATAGCAGTATACCAACGTGCTTCTATATTCAATTGATTTAATGAAAAATACTATATTGACTACCAACTGGAGTTTTTTTTATTTTTTTTTGTGCAGCTTCATTGTATGAAGGGTAAAATAGGATTGTGAAATCTTCAAAAATTGAATGAGGTTCAACTACTAATTTTGGAGGTAGGAATAGAACGTAAAAGAAGAAGTTTTTATTGATTTTATTGGACGATGGGCGTTGTGGGAAAATTAGGGAGGTCTAGATAGCAAATTGGTTATCTATAAAAGTAAATTGGAGGTCTATTAGGTTGGGAGGTCCAAATGCCAACTTTGGAGGTATGAATAGAAGCTCCCTTCTTTACAAAGCTTCTTGAGTTCATGAAAGCAAGTTTACAGAATAACAAAATAGGCACCTTGCTATCGAAGAAAAATTTTGCTATAAATAATACCCTTCTTAGGCGCACAACTCTTTTATAGAACAATAACACATGATCTACAGGAACACACAGAATAAAATGTATTTGGAAGGAATTGAAGAACCTCCATCATAGGATGAGCGATTCAGAGCACTAACGTGTACTTACATCAATAAGATGAACGGCATGCAGGATAACATCAAATGCATTTTTGGTTATTAAAAAAATGATTAACTACAAATATTAAGGGCTGAAATCACTTAATAGGTGATATGTCACTTTGTATTGTTAGTGCATAGAAGAATTTTCTCTCTAATAGTAAGTAATTAATTAATAAAGGTAGCAATACATATCCTTCCTAACAACTCAAATTGTAACGAATGATTTAGTTACGTGCAACCTAGTCGATATGTCAGGCCCGAAAAAAATATAGATAGAGCCTGCCAACAACAACCATAAAACATTGACATTGTCACCGGTTTGCCCACTGACCCAATGTAGTACCAAGATCAGGAGGTCGGCCTCAGCAATCTTCCATTCGGACAACAAATCTAGATCAGCAAAATCCACAAACCATATCTTGGCTCCTTGCGTAGAATATACATAAAACACCATATTAAATCCATGCAAAGCACCTGGCTTTCTCGAGCTGCCACAATCCACCAAACGCAACATCCGAGCAAAAGATCATCTCCTATTTCCCAACACATCCAAAAACAAACCAAAGAAAACTATCTCCGATTACTCCATCTGCAACAAAGCACAAAACGTCAAACAAACTATGAGAGAACCTTCAACGAAACGCAGCCAAAATTCTCCAGGCTAAACCGATATAAAACTCTGCCATTATTAGATATTGAGGACCGAAACCCTAAAACTACTGAACCATGTGGTCCAATAGTAAGTTCTAAACACTGTTTAGCCACAATTCTTTTTCTTGTTTTCCGTTTTTAAACGTTATTATCCTAGACCGTACACAATCTATGCTTTTGTTAGCCGACCAACACTAAGCAGAGGTGCAAATCGTGGTTGGCCCTAACTTAATGATGGCATTAAAGATTAAACAACTACTGCTTACATCTATGACGCGGCCCCATCACGATTGCAAGTGGCAATAAGAACCAACCGTGCAGCCTCCTAATTCCATCACGTGTTTGAAAATCGATTTCTAAACTAATTAATTTTCCCGGTCGCTTTTGGCTTTGTGGATGCAATGAATCCCTTAACAAATAATTATTCTGGTTTTCAATTCAAAAAAAAATATTCTGGTTTTTGTTCTTTAGTGAATGAAAAGAATATTCACGGGTACACACCGGCACGTGCGGGCAGTTTTTGCCCACTTGCTATTTTTGGAAAACCCGGGAGCGTCACTGTTCTTCTGGTCAGAGTCTCTCCTGCGACCGCTACGGTCATTGGTCAAGGATTCAACGTCAGTTGTTGACGATTCGCCGTTTTTGGTATCGGACGGATAAGATCAATAATGAGAGCTATCATCGGACGAGAAAAGTAAGACCTTGTTAAGGTTTTACTTTTGACCGACAAAGGTAAGGAAATTAATTTGTTTTTACCAAAAAGAGAAGGCAGAATAAAACTCACTTCTTCTCTTTTGTTTCTTTCTAATAATGAGGCTGACATTCGTTTTAATACCCTCTGGTTGAAAAAACCACCGCAATTACTTTCTTCAGAGAGCTTCTAAGCTGCGAGCGTCTAAAATATGTTTCTCTATTCCTTCAACTTAGGAGTTCCCACTTGTTTATTTTTTTAAAGGTTTTTGTTTTAAAATTGAAATCATTAGAAGATGAAAAAGATTGAAAGTATGAAAAGAGAAAATTTGGAGTGTACAATCATATCAAAGTTTGAAATTTATGGAAATTTCAACATAGATTTAAAATGTCAATTGAAAAACCCTAAACCCTATATGCTTCTATAGGTCAATATTAGTACTTGAAAACTTCTACCACCACAAAAGCTTTCTTCAGAGGGCTTCTAAGTTGCGAGATTTCAAAGTATGTTTCTCTATTCTTTCAGCTTAGAAGTTTACACTTGTTTATTTTTTTAAAGGATTTTTTTTTTTGTCAATTGAAATCATTAGAAGAAGAAAAGGATTGAAAGTATGAAAAGAGAAAAGTTGGAGTGTACATTCCCATATCTATCTACATCAAAGTTTGAAATTTTAGTTTTGGTTGAAATTTTGATATTTTAAATTTATGGAAATTTCAACATAGATTTAAAATGTCAATTGAAACCCTAAACCCTATCAGTCAATATTAGTTACTTGAAAACTAATTTTGAATATATTTTTGCTAGTACTCATTGGTAAGGTCAAATTACTGAAGTTTCAATAATTTTATTTTATACACTTATTAATGTTAAAAAGATATCTACGGAATAAAGAATTTCATGCGAGACCCACAAGGCCAAAACCATCATCGGCTAATTACGAGAAGTCCGATAATCCTATCCCAATAGTCCAACACTCCAATACCGCACACCGATTTTAATCCACAGACAAGATCCAACACCTTAAGCCTCATTATGACTCACAAAGGATGAGCACAGAAGATCAATGAGCAAGTGGCTCTGGCTCTACCATCATTATAATCCCCAATGAAGGTACGTACAACTTGACCCAAAATAAAATATAAAAAGGTCCCCAACTAACTACATGAAAGCTATATTAGTGCGTTGCAGCAGATTGGATCCACTCCAACAATTTTTGGATAATCACATCTTTAACAAGAAAAAAAAATAAACAAGAAACAAAAGTGACTCACTTTCCTTGAAGCGATGTTAAAGTGTCAAGTGCGTGAGAGAGAGGAGGTGGGGGTCCCCATCCCCATTTCATTTTTCAATTTTTTGGAGTTAACTGATTTTGGAGCCTTATCCATGTAGGCAATACTTGTGTCCAGGGCCGATGTATCTGTATATTCCAAAAGACATGTCGTTTTCGGCTCGTTTTCCTGCACCTTCATTTCTTGCAAGTTACTCCACGGAGAGAGTAATTCTTCTGTTCTTTTTCCAACCATTGACTCATTGACAATGACTTGGGGGCCATTGGTTTAGGAAATTATCCCATGGGAAATTTGGTTATGAAATAATGTATTATTAAGATCTAAATTCATGAAGAGTTTTTAATGAGAATGACTAACATAAAAACTTTATTGTGAGACTCACTTTTCAATCACATTTTTGTAAATCAATTGTTAGATATTTATATATTCATGTATATATCATTTATGTAATTTTTCAACTAAATTAAAAATCGTTAAAACATTCATAATCATAATTTATCATACATGAACATGAACAGTTCAGGTTTGATAGATTTGGTTGGTCCACTGATTTGATTTAGTTCAATACCTTAATGATTAAAAATTTATAAAAAAAAATTATGAGAAGTAATTTACTCATGCATACATAAATATCTAAATGTTGATTTGCCGTAATGTAATAAAAAAGTGAGTCTCCCAATAGTTGATTAGAAAGTCCTCAGTTTAGTGGTTCAGAAAATCTCCCTAACTACATTATGAATTGTGTTAGTTCTGAATAAATGTTGGGCCATATCTGGAGCCTAGTTAATAAGGGTGTTGTGCTCGTACTAGCACATACGGCCAAGACCTAGACGTGGCTCACGGGGAAAATGTTTATTTGATTGTACATGCATACCTTTTGTATTTAATTAAAATTTTACATTTTTGTTATTCAGGCTTAAGCACGTCTTGGATATTTAATGTTTGCACTCATACTGTGCTTCACTGATATTTTGCTCGTATCGTATCGTCCCATTTCAAATGTGTCATGTTAAGTGGTGAGCGGGTTTCACACATACGTATCTAACATGTTGATAATCTCCTGCTTTAGTCATTAGAGAGAGTTCCATACATGAAGTTCTAACATAATGCCGACAAGTGTGTGGTTTCATTCCTTGTAACTCAATGACTCTTTAATTTTTTAATATGAAATTCTAAATATTTTAATCTAAACTACCAACCGTCAATACGCTCTCTAAACTAATTATGAATCAATTTGAAACCTCACACTTCACTAACATAATAGGATTCAAATTTACTCACAACCAATATTTTGGTGGTGATACCACTACTCAATATAAAACTGTCATGTGTTATAAAACATAATTGTAGTTAATCATGATGTTTTATTAAACAAATAAATTTTAAGTATTAAATTAATTCTACATGACGTGACAAGTTTTAATTGAATGGTGATATCACCACAAAATAAAAATGGTGAGCAAATTTGAATCCAACATAATACGTGAATGAAAGATTAGATCTCGGGACCACTCGCAAAACTAATTGATTGCATCATACGAGACAGATTAGATCTCGGGACCACTCGCAAAACTAATTGATTGCATCAGAAGAATGCCCATTGAAAAAGAAAGTAAAAACGAAAATGCTAGTTTAGTAGATAAACCAATAACAAGAAATAAAGAGACAATTAAAGACCATTACTGACAGTATCAACAAGTCAACAACACTATCTCGCGGACACGGTGTACCGTAAAACATTATTTTTAGAGAATCAAGACTCTAGTCTAAAATATCTCAAGACTAGTCGATGAATTTTATTCCATCAAAGAGACAAAATTTGTTGTAGACGCTATTCCAAACGTGCATCATTCACAAAACATTGAGGGGACTCCTTTGCAATTTTCTTGTTTATCATTCGGAAAAAAGAAAGGAAGAAAAACAAACCCAGAGAGTTTTCCCTTTTCATACTACAATGCCGACAAACATGTCCAGATCGACAAACGGCTACAGAGTTTTGCATCTGTAAGAAGCTGACGTCACGCCTCCCTCACACGTCAATTAATCACGTGATTAATAACAAATTTGTGACCCCCACCTCACACACAATTTGCACACTCGCAAGAACTTTCACAGAAGCACCAGAGCCCACGCATCCAAAACAAAAAAGTGTATTATAATAAAAATCTAGTCCACACACAAAATTAAACAATTTTGGAAAAATAAAAAAAAGTTAAAAGACTACTGTTTTTAAATGCATGAACCTACTCGCCTATATAACCCTTTTCCTCCCCCCTTTCCACAGAAGAAATCCAAAACCAAAACCAAAACCAAAACAACCAACTCTTCTTCTTCTTCTCTCTCTGAGCTTCAAACACAGTCTTCTGCAAAGCTCCGATTCGAAAACCCTAAAGAGTTTGCAAAAAATGTATGGACAGAGTGGTTCTGATGCGGATTTTACCCTGCTCGACTCGATTCGGCGACACTTGCTCGGCGGCGAGAATAACAATCATAATCCGGTGACGAATTCCGGCGCCGGGCCGATTTTCTCGCGGAGCTCCAGCTTCAGCAGCTTGTACTCGTGCTTGACGGACAACTGGGGGGAGCTGCCGTTGAAGGAGAACGACTCCGAGGACATGGTGCTCTACGGTGTTCTAAGAGACGCCGTCAGCGTCGGGTGGGTCCCGTCTCTCGGGTCCGGGTGCGGGTCGGCCGACGGTTTCGGTTTTGAGTTTGCGGTGAAGTCGGAGCCGTGCTCGTTCGATTTCGAGGTGAAGTCGGAGCCGGAGGAGGCTTCGGCGGCGCCGGTGAGTAGAGTGCCGGAGACGAATTCCGCCGTGGTGGCGGTGACTCAGCAGTCGGCTCAGGCCAAGCCGGCGGTGGTGGTGGCGCCGAAGGGGAAGCATTACAGGGGAGTGAGGCAGCGGCCGTGGGGGAAGTTCGCCGCCGAAATCCGTGATCCGGCGAAAAACGGCGCCAGAGTTTGGCTCGGGACTTTCGAGACGGCGGAGGACGCGGCGTTGGCTTATGATAGAGCCGCTTACAGAATGCGCGGCTCGAGAGCGCTATTGAATTTCCCGCTCCGGGTTAATTCGGGCGAGCCCGACCCGGTTAGGGTGACGTCGAAGCGGTCATCACCCGAACCGGCCTCGTCTTCGGAGAGCGGGTCTCCGAAGAGGAGGAAGAAGGCGGCGGCAACGGCAACGGCAACGGCGGTTCAAGCCGGGCTGGAAATGGGGAGTGGGATTGGCATTGGGCAGCAACAAGTGGGAGGGCAAGTGGGGGTCTCGTGTACAAATGGCGAGCAGTTATTGGTGGTTTGATGGTGAGAGTGTGAGCTGGGAAGCAGTGCTTGCAATTGTAAATTATATGCAGAGATTATAAAATGTAGGATTTCAGCTTTTTTTACTTTTGGGTTCCTATGATTTAGATGCTTGTTTCTTAGAAGCAAATTTTTTTAATTTGCAAAACGCAACAAGAAAAAGATAAAAAAATAAGAGGGATTGGTTGAGATTTAAGAGCGAGTACAAATTTTGTTATCGTTTGATGAACTATTTTGAGAATCGAGTGCAATATTGTCCAAAAATCATGTTGAGCCCTGGACATTTTGTTTTATGAATTTGAGTAGTAAATGTTAGGCTAGAGTGTGAAATGAAACGAGAGAGTCGAAGAGATCGATATCGATATTGAAGATAAAAGTCATGTTTTTTATATTATATTGTACATTTATCTTCTGCAACTTCCCTTCCAATTGTTTGACTATCTTCTTAATGAAAGTTTATCTATTATAGAGACGGATGAAGTAGTATTACTTGCAAGAAAAGAGAGAGATGGCAATCAAATGGTGCGCTTCAAGTCGTGTCATAAAGGTGTTAATTAGCCAATTAAAACGACCTCTTCTTAATCAACTCTAGAAGCTTCTTCGATTGAAACATATTTGTATACTCGAATTTATTAACGGTAAACCATTGTCGATGAGCTGTGATATGTTAGTTATATGGTCTAATTATTATCGTACAGATAGCGAATCATTATAAAAGAGTGGAGTATATAAAACTGGTGAGCTGTCGTATATTAGTTATATGGTCTAATTAATATCGTACAGATAATGAATTCAAATTTCACTAGTACTATTATTTGATTTTTTTTTTTGAGTTGAATGAGGTTAAAACTTTATTGGAAATTGAGCACAAACTCAAGGTATATGCTTTTCAGCATCAATTCCAGTATGAATAAAAGAAGGAACAGAGAGGAAAAAGAAGTTCTGATCTTGTGCAGAAGCATAGGCTGCCAATGCATGCGCAGCCTTGTTTGCCTCCCTTCTGACATGAACAATTCTTGAACTGACCATAAGTGCTAAATCTTCACTTATATCCTCATAGAGCCTCCCAAGGAATGACGTATTTGGATTTCTAACTTGAGTCAACTGTTGCTGCAAAACTAAGCAATCTGTCTCGAAAATAACAGGCTGTAAAGCTTGTTCCAGTGCAAATGTTACAGCTCCCCTACATGCCAATAGCTCGGCATGTTCAGCAGATTGAACACGGTCTATTACCTTCCCAACTGCACTTACAAAATTACCATTGGCATCCCTAACTAGGAATCCAATAGCTGCACTGGAACCCCTTCAAAATTAGTTTGCCACTTGTCTAGCACCAACGAATCACACTCCTCATGCTGCAGCCAAAAAGATTCAAATTTGAATCTATGCCTGCATGGTCGTGAGGCAGTGGAACGCTGCTAGTCTAAAGTAAGATCGGTGTATGATCTGAGTCACTTGGGGCAAGGATCTTGACCCTTGAATAACCAAAAACATCGCTCCAACTTGCAGTTGCAACTGCCCTATCAAGTCTGAGTTAAGTCTCAGAATTCCACCAAGTTATTTGTGCCCCCCGGAACCCTAAATCAAACAACTCACTGTACCCCAAAGCCTCCCTGAACCCACGCATCTGCCACTCAGGACGAATTGGACCACCAATTTTCTCACCATTGTTAAATATCTCATTGAAGTCCCCGATGATAACCCAATGAAGGGAATCAAGATCACATAAGTCTCTAATTAGTTGCCAAGATAAGTCACGTTCACTATTATTGGATGATAGGTACGTAATGCACAAAAGCAAAAACTCTTTACAAAACAAATTTGCCTGTGAAGATGTCATTTCTCGTTTTAAACAAAGAAAAGCATGAAATAAGTGTGCTACCTTACACTTCCTCATTTTAAACGAAGATAATGGTGAAAGGCGTTTGCCTTACAATGACTTTCATCATTAGATGATTTCAACTGTTAAAGAAGAGTGTATTTAAATAATAAAAAAATAAAAAAATAAAAACTGTTAAAATACACTCTTGTATGGACCGTAAAACTGTTAATATTTCAATTAGCAACTAACCCTTACCTGGACCTATCGTATAATTTAATTAGATAATTCAAACTATACAGACCATAATATTTAGAAGCAGATTTTGGTGGTTGTTACCTATAAGATTTGGGTATTGTGCATACAAAATTGGTTAATGTTCGATGAACTAAGTTTTCGAGAACGGAGAATTTTGAGATGCAATGTTGGCATCATTTGCAACCTAAAAGAACAAATTGTTGCTTACACCAACACTAGGCCAAGCTGTGAGATTAGGTTTTCATTATATTTTCAGAACGAGTAATGTTAAGTAAACTATTTTTTTGAGTACCATCTGCATCTCACTTCATGTGATAGCTGATGTAACATAAAATTAAACCTATTAGAATATTTCATTATATGAACAATGATTTGATATTGTCACAACAGCTATCACATAAAGTGAGATAAAAAAAAGTGACGCACCTAACATTATTATTTCAGAACTCATATGGAATGTTGACATTCTTTGGAATTGAAAAGAACAAATTTTTGCCTACACTAAAAGTCTAAAACCCACATTAAGATATGAAGTTAGACTTGTATTATTAATCGAAACGGAAGAGTTTTATGGGGAATTTGACATTTTTTTGAATTTGAGTAGCAACTGGTCAGACTAGATTTCCCGTAAACCATAAACTTTGAACACCAAATTTGGACAAGAACAAGATGAAATGTGATATAATAGACGCCGAACTCCGTTGCCTTTGCAATTAGTCTAACTATCTTCTTAGTCAATACTAATCTTCTGTAGAAATAAATAGAAAAGTAAACTTGCTCAGAATGAGAGAGATGACAATGATTTTTAACCGATCTCTTCTTAATCAGTCAAGAATCTTGTTGAACATAAACATTTGACCTCTGCATGCGATACAGTGCTTCTTAATTAAGGTTACGAGTGTTCTCTCCTCACACAATTTAGTTATGAAATCGAGTATCTAATTACACTCGTCTTAGTTATGAAATCGAGTATCTAACATAAACTGAGATATAAACATCAAAGGTTATCTTACGAAATCTCATTTTAAACATTATTATAAATTTGTAGGTATTAAAAGTACCAAGACAAACATGAGACGATTTGGCTTTACAATCATTTTCACCATTAGATTTGCACAACTGTTAAGACACTAAATTTCAATCAGTAGCAAGACAACCCACGATTATTATTTAGTCTATTCGCATAAGTTTTAATTCATACATGAGTGATCTAATAATCACAAAATTCGGAAAACTATCAAACTTCGGAACCTATCAGTTAGTTCTAGCTATGTGTGAACTTGAAGAATTGTTTTTTGGGGTCAAAACTCTTAACTTTGACCTCGATCCCAATAGAATGTAGAGTGTTAAACTATACTGAGAAGTTGAGAATGGTATAACTCGTCCGAATATTATGAGCTAATCAACTAGTTGGTCACATTCACCCACAATTTAAGTCACGGATTCCATTCGTCCCCTTACAGTAAAATTGACATTTTCAACCTGCAAGTTGTCCTGGTCAACAGTCATGATAAGCATCTTCAGTCAATTTCCACATGTTATAAGACATTAGGCATATACACTGAACTAGATCGATATACAGATACCATCCCCACATGACAAGGAATTTTTTAATTATTTTTTTCAGTGAAATGTAATCAAATGTAGAAATAGTTAAAGGCAGTATGAAATCCATTCCAAGTAGCAAAGGTTAGCTAAAAAAACACACACAGTAGAAAGTAAAAACCTAGGATAATCAAGAAGTTAAAAGAATACCAACGCTATACCAGTCCTAGTGCGTAGTTCAGTCCCTATCGCAACAAGGAACAAGACAAACAAAGGAGAGGGTAACAAAGAAAGAAACCAACTCGAAACACTATTGCGATAGTTAGTGGTGGAATTTACTCAATATTTTCAGCTAGCTAGCTAGCTACCAGCTAGGCGGAAAGGCAAAACCGTAAGGGAGAAAATACTCCAAAGAAGTAGTCATTTCTTGAACGAGTGTGTTTTTTTTTTGAAGGAAGGGTGTTGATTGTATTATATGTGAAATACGTATTTTTTTAAATATTATAAAGGGTTATTATCACAAATGGTACCTGAACTTATCTTCTAATTTATTGATGGTACCTGAACTTTAATTTTGATCACAACTAGTACCCGAACTTTTCGATTTCATTTTAAATGGTACCTAGAGCCACTTTAGGTCACTATTCCGGCCAAAAAAGCCAAATCAAAAAAAAATATAAAAAATGAAAATAAAAGTTCAAGGAAAGCCCATTACCAAAAAGATCATCGCTGTGATCGCAACCCTTGAAATCACCAAAGATCATCATTATGATCGCCTCACATGCCCTTTTTAGTCAGAATAGTGACCTAAGGTGGCTCTAAGTACCATTTAAAATGAAATCGAAAAGTTCGGGTACTAGTTGTGATCAAAATTGAAGTTCAGGTACCATCGATAAAATTGAGGTATAGTTCAAGTACTATTTGTGATTTTTACCCTATTATAAATTATCAGAATTGTAGCTAATTTTCATTATTGTATTACAATAGTTTATATCTAGTGTGTTAACTTTAATAACTATGCCTAAGGTTAAAATTGATGTCAAAAACTCTAGTCGATCTATAAAATAAGGTGCAACGCTCATATAATTGAAGTGAATTCTTCGAAGATAAAATTGGTATGGTAATGTGTGATTTGAACTATTGATCTGTCTTTGAATATATACGTCTTCATTTGCAATTTTTAAATTTACAATAAAATGTACTTTATTAGTCAAACTCAGCTATCAGAGCATGAAACTTCTCTTAAAAAAACCCAAGCATAAAACCGGTTTCATCTGTAATCTAATATATATATATATATATATATATTATTTCAAGAGAAAAATGCACTATCAGTGCCTCATTTTTTGTGCACCGGCCAAGTTGATACCCAGACTCTCAGTGCTACTAATGTGATACCTGAACTCATATTTCGCTACCGATGAGGTGCTTCTGTTAGATTTCGCTGACGGCTTCGTTAGATGTGTGATGTGGTAAGCATGTGGACCCCAAAAATGCCATGAAATGACTTAAATGACCCTAGATTTCTAGCAAGCTTTACGTTTTTTTTTTTAGTTCAAGAATCAACATTCATTAGTCCATAACAAAATTATAGTATATATAATGTTTACATCAACCCCAAGACTGATTACATGGGTTTTAGAGGAAGAATAGCCTGGAAAAAGTCTGATGCACACATAAAACATTACAATCATTTTAAATCAACCGTAATGCAATGGTACATAATTAATTGGAGATAAAAATTGAATAAATCAAGTTCCCCTTTCCAGGGCACATTTGAGGGTACAAGCTTTCGCTGCACCAACTGGACTGGACATATTCGTGGGAATTGAAACATCTTCTGATCATTGAGGAAGAACTGGAGGGGCAATTGTGTGGGTGTTGTATAATTTGCAGTGGTTGCATGTCTGGCCAATAATGTGGAAGTAAACTTTGATTGTGTCATTGCAGTCATTGCACAGGATCCAAACCTTGTTATTCCGGTAATCCTCGAACATAACAGTGGCTTCAATCTCTTCATCTATTTTCTTCCAGGTTCTAGACATGTCAATCACTGACTTGAAGCATATTGGACAGCAATATTTGTCCCGCTTTATCATTTCGTTGTAACATTCACAATGCATTGTGTGCCCACATCTCCTTCTGTAATGCTTGTAGCAGTAACTCATCTTCCCAAAACTGGATGTTCTTTGTGGCCTCTCTCTCAACTTCGATCCAATCCTTCACTCTCTCGCCCAGCAGCTCTGCACAACATAACTCAACATCAACACCACCATCTGTATCATCAGCATTGCCATCAAAACACCGCATTCCAACCTTACCAATAGTTTGGCCTATGAATGAAGAGAGAAGTGAGATTCCGGAAATCATAAGAAATGCCATACCCACCATTGAAGATGCTTGGACTGCTTGAGTTATGCTCTAAGCTTTGGAACACCATTTTTCCCGACGAATTCTTTCTCAGGCTGCTCGAGCTCCGTCCCACCCTCGCCGCCTGATCCTTCACCGCTCTCTGCTCGATTATTTCCTAAATCTTGACTGTCGTTTTGGCCCACGCCGTCTTGCGGTGGAGGGAGAACATTGGGTTCAGGTTCGGTTTCATGGTCATCGTGCTCGTGCCCTGAGGACGAGGATGAGAGCAAGAGGCGCGAGGAGATGGAGATGGAAACACCATACCCATAGAAATTGCAATTGGAAACCCTAGGTTTATTTGCTTGTTTCTTGATATTGGGGGCAGGATGAATTTTCTTTCTGGGAAGTTTGAGATCGCAGCAACAAGAACAAAGGGAAGAAGAAGAAGAAGAAGAAGAGGAGGCGAGAGGAAACTGTAAAAAAAAAAAATCTATGGTCATTTTAGTCATTTCATGGTATTTTTGGAGCCCACGTGTTTGCCACGTCACACGTCTAACAGAGCCGTTAGCGAAATCTGACTGAAGTACCTCATCGATAGCGAAATATAAGTTCAGGTATCACATTGGTAGTATTGAGAGTCCGGGTATCAACTTAGCCGGTGCACAAGAGTTGAGGCACTAATGATGCATTTTTCTCTTATCTCAATCATTATTTGAATTTCAACTACAACTCGAATCTCGACCAGAAAGAAAGAAAATTAGTCAAACAATAAATACAAAATGACGTGGAAGGAGAATGATCCATGTTCAAAGTTCAAAGATGCTTAGCTTTAGCAACTAGGAGGAGCTAAGCCTAGAGCTAAGCAGTAGCAGAGAGACAAAGCAGCAGCAAGAAGAAGAAGACGACGAAGTGGCATGGGTCACGTCAACCTCATACAAAAGCACGTGTGGAGGGCAAGGCACGGAGAAAATGGTGCGGTCATGCAAGCAACAGAAACCTAGAGCTTTTTTCATTCTTTGGACTTTCAAAATTTGGACCTTGACTACTGTTCAATTTTGACCTATCTACAATTTTCAAAGTTATAGACATGCAGGTTGATAGGAATAGGAGAGGATAGATCTGCATGCCGAAGACTCTTCTAAACTAGTAATCAATGCTTCCTCTTCTTCTTCTTCATCGTCCTCTTCTTTCTTCCAGTCCTTCACATACTTCCAAATCTACTCGCATGGTTTAATGGTTTGGTTTGTAGCGAAATCCATGTTCATATTTTGCCCCTTTATAGCTTCTTTTAGTTTAATTAGAGATATGTCTGGGGCTCCAGCAACATCAAATCTGTTTAGAAATGGCTTCCGAAAGGCCTAGAAAGCGTTTTAAGTGCTACTAAAACTCCCCAAGATGGATTCCATTTTCCGCTTCTTTTGCAACTTTTTCTGTTAATTTAAGCTTTTGGATTTGTCAAAAAAATAATCAAGGGGGGTCTTGTTTGCTCATCTACAAAGTTCCCGAGGCACTTGACGTCCAAAATTTAATGTCTAAGATTCACCCACATCCAAATGTTGGAGACGATACGATGACGACCATAGAAGCATGACCATCTGGGATGTATAGGGTATAGCCATCTCGGCCAAGTACAGTGGCAAACCACTGATTTTCTAGTGTGAAATACAAATCAAGAGTACATCAGTGCACTTGTATTCTACTTTTGGGGATGTTTAACCCTACATCAGCCCTTCATGACGGATTGTATATTTCACATGTGAAATTCACTGCAATCCCCACCTGTTCTTAGCAATTCCAACAACAGAAGATGACTACAGTAAAAAAAAATGATGTTTTGGATGACCTCATAAATTCTGAATTAAAATTGGCACCCCCGTTTCACACTTTCACAACAACCCCCCGAATGAGTAACAAGTAATTTTCCGACAGACATGTCCACGGAGGAGGTTGTGGTTTGTAAAAAAGGGGTACCAATTTTACTCCCCATTTGAAAAACCAATTATCACAACTCAGCAAGGTACCAAGTCAAGACGCATTAGTTATAGGATATAAAATTTATAAATACACGGGATGCTTTGCAATGCTATACCATCATCCTACCATGTACTATGCATTGTGCTAAAAGAAAACTTCACCTCCTCTCCAATGGTTCAATTGAAACATTAACAAGATCATACTCGAGAGATTTATCATATGATTGCCATTTGCCATGAAAAATAAAATCTGACAGCCATCCAAAAGATATTGAAGGATTCCTTGCAGTTTCAATATCTTGGCGACCTTCTCCTGCAAGAACAAACTTAAATGAGACAACGGGAATGATGAATTACATAAATGTACTATATGCTAGTCTAGACCAAATAGGGGAACAATATTGTCAATCTGCAAGCAACACACGAGCCTTCAGGGAATCAGAAGTTGAATAATCCATTATGTGGTTCTTCCATATAGTGCAGATGCACTAATAGACCAAAATCATGTAATACAGGCACAAACCATAGATGATATTGCTCTATTGTCATTCAGACCACTAGGCGATACCATACACTCCCGCCTGAGTGGGTCATTAATAGAAAACATACATGCCTCAATTGCCATTAATTACTTCAGTCCAATAGTTCATGTTCCGGAGGTTCAGGGAAGATAAGTTTCACAGGTGGTGGTTCATCACAATTAGTATATAGGTTGTCTTGGTATTAACTTGATTGCCAACATAGAAAAAAGAAGGGGTGAAGATTTAATTAAACACAGAGATTTGAATTATACCTCTTCATTCGGGTTCGATCTTCTTCATAGTCCATTAATCCAGCTGGTTCACCAAACATAAAGTCTTCAACACGATATTCACGAGGCAACTGTTAACATGTAAGTGAAACAACTTAACAATATCAGTATCACAAGCGAGATAATTATCCCCTTATCTCTCTCATGATCAGTTTTCTGGGTGAAATTACTATAGCCTTTCAACTATATTTGGAACCAGAAGTGGAATAAGCAAAAGGCTAGCCTAGAAGTTCTTTTTTGAGCGATGTAAACATTTTTTTTTTAGTTTTAATTTATGAGAAACATAACTTTAACTACACAAAAATAGACCAAGTATCCACTAATCAAACATAAAGAAATTGCCAAACAACTGAGGACATCAAGTAACCAATACAAGAACAACACATCAAAAGGACATATCCAATGATCTAAACTCCAGCAGCCGACCAAGGGCGAATATCTGACAAAAAAGGAACACTCCCTACACTCTGAATATAAAGACGCTAAATGTGCGGGAACTCCCCAAGCATTTGAAATAAATCTTTTATGTCTAGTTAACAAATCTTTTGAAACAGATTTAAATAGTAAAACTGAAAAGTACAATCTGCGAATGTATGATAAAGTTCAATTGCTTCCCCCTTTATCTTGTAAAAGTGTGTAGTTTGGCAAGTTCAAGCTGTATGATTTTGATAAACTAGATTCAACTTACCCTGTTGTGACTAAGAGACTTCTTCACTTCTTCTACTCTGTCCTTGACTTCCTTTTGGTGTGTTGCATTCAACTCACACTTCTTATCTGCCCATTTGATCTTCTCCTCAATTGTGAGAAGTACATTGTCGGTAGTGGCTAACCTGATTATTGCAAGTAATTACTGTAAGAAATCATCTACCCTCAAAATTTCTTAGCAAAATGATAAAGATGTAAATTACAAAAAATAAAGGGACACTGTCTTTAAAATCATACGTTTTGTAAGCAGTTAGAATCAAGAAAAGGCACCATTTGGAATAGAAAAAGCCCAACAACCCAAGTTTCATCAATGCATAAGCATTGAGAGAGAGAGAGATGCAGGACAGTTTTTTGGAAGATCGAATCTAACACATAGGACCAATGACTAAATAGGATACAAACCAATCCGTTAAGGTCTCTATTATATTCCCTAGCTGTCCAGGTTTCAGATCCCTCCCAGCTGCAAACTGAACCTGCAAATAAAATGATTGTCAAGATTATGGATTTGGGTTGAAAACATGTGACCAGGAAATTATAATGAAAGGGAAAATATAATCAAGCAACATATTCAACCTCAACAGATCTTTTCAAATGATCCAACTTCCCTTTGATTATGCCCTATAAATAAAACACAAATATTAGGATTGTCAGTTTAGGATCATCTTAAATTTAGATTATACAAGCTCTAGCAAATATCAACTCTTTTATTTACTGGTCCTAAGAAAATCACCTCGTAGATACCAAATATTATATAAGAAACTGAATAAGGGGCACCTACCATATACATGCATTCATTGATAAGAAAGTCTTCAAGTTCACGTACATTTGAAAGATCAAGTTGCTCAAGGAGTTGATCATAGGATAGAACCTGGCAAAGAGAGAGAAATTAAAAACTAAAGGTCCAAAAATCAGTTTTGTATCTCATGATACATCAATTATCGTCGATAGTTTAGGAAAAAAATATAGAGGTAGATACCACATTACAAGTGAAAGAGTTGGAATATGAAAGATGATGGCTCAGATCCTATGAGCTGTTTGAGAATATTGATAACCCAACAAATTTCTTGATTGGATGCTCAAGAGGGACATAGAGCAGACCCATTTGACCCATTTTATTAAAAACAAAGTCCAAATAGTGAGGAAGACTAGCTACAAGCATGATGGACAAAATGTTCACCACAATCGGTCTTTACAATTGACAAAGGTACCATTCCATTAAACGACAAGAATTAAATTTAAAGAGACATCCTTTTGAATAGCTTCAACAAAAATTACCCTTCAGAAGCTAAAACCATCTTAAAATGAATGCACATTATCCACCTTATGTTTAAAAAAGAGATAACTGTCCACCAGAGTAGCAATTCACAGTCCCTGGGTCACACCCACACTACTTTAAATAAATGCCTTGAGTTTTGAAGAAAAATTGATTTTAATTTAACTCAATTCCAAATATTATCAGAAGCATTGGCAACAACTTATTTTAGCCCAAAAAAAAAAAAAAAGGTTACTTCTATGCCCAAATCAACCCAAAAAACAAGTGGGGAAATAGGACCATATTATAAATGCTTTTCCTTCTCTTCATTAAGAAAACTCTTGGTCACAGGTTACCATACTTCCAATAATTTTCTTTCTGTCCTCTTTGCACATAAAGTAAAACTCCCAGAAAACCCTGAGGATTTTTTATTTTCCACACAAGGGGCTAGTAGTTAGGGTTACCCTAAGGCCCTCCTTTGGATGCCACAGGTGTTCATTTATATTTGTCTCTAGTTGCTTTTCATACTAAAGAGAGACATACATTGGCATTGGGGACTCACAACTTCCACTCATTTGTGTAGCACACATAAAAATAAACTTGACAGGGGGCACTAGCTCCAATTTGAGCTACCCTTATCCTTTTTCTCTTTTGATTTCTCCTTTCTGGACTCTCAATCTTTCACTTATCTTTTCTAACTAAAAAATTTAAAAATTCAATTAGTACGAAAACTGCAACACAAGCTTTTTGCCACCACAGTCTAAACCAAATCAATATAGGGCAGCCCGCCAGCCCCTACAAATTCTGGATATAGCAAAATCACAGGGCCTTTTCGGCTGCTTTATGTGTGAAATAATTTGATCATGCAAAACCACATACTGACATGTATTTCAGATTGCAACTATGAAAAGAGAAGTTCAATGATAAAATAGTACTTGGTCTTAAAATAAGGTATACCTTGTTCGCCTCAGCTAGAGACAGCACAGTAAGTTGCTTCAGCTTGTTGATTTGATCTGGGACTAGTGGTGGAAGAAGGCTAGCATTACCTGCGGTTCATTATTTCAGTAAAAGTCCTGAACAGATATATGCACAGCGAGGAAGTGAAATTGCAAAGTGCCACAGACAACATCATTATCCAATGAACTATCCACTAAACATGACAGATATGCATACCAAAGAGATCCTCATATAGGTAAATAGTCTAATGGTGGCGGCAAGAGAAGTAGACCTGACAGTGTCACACTAATAGATTTGGAACAGTCAACTCAATTAACAATTTAAGCTGCCTTACAGAAAACAAGTATGCAAATGAAAGTTAAACTGTTCAATTGCTGCTGATGTAGAAAAGAAAGAAGTCCGGAAGATTCATAGTAATATTGTCAACATGGTGTTTCGGAACTAGTAACATATAGAAAATAGCTATATATGCAGCTCTTGTTTGCAAATATAGGTATAACAAGAGGACCAGCAGATCTGTAAAAGATCATGATGATAACAACCTAGGAAACAGCAGAACCTCTAACTTATGAAGAAAAAGCATGATAGTACCCGAAAATTGAAGAATGAACAATGAACAAAACAGAATAACTTCCTCATCCGGATGGTGGAGGAGAGCTTGGAAGAATAGTTGCTTACTTTTATAATCGCTCCATGTACCATGAGCAAAGAGGCGAAGCATATCAATGTATACAGCATATTCGGTTCCTTGAAGCTGCATTCAAATTAATTTATTAGAATAGCACCAGCCCAGTACGGTCAAAAATCTAATATTGTCATGTAAGCACAAACAGAAAAAGATAAGGAACCAGTGATTCCTTAGTCAAGTCAAGAATCATCCAATGGAATTTAATTGAGTTAACTAAAACAGAAAATGAAATGGGGCGCCGCTTTGCCCCTCCTTTCCCCTTTTGCAGTTGAAGACTTCACATAAACAAACATTTAATAACTAGCCCAAAAAAGAAAACAATTAAAGTTCGATTACATACTTAACAATCTTTATAATTGATTAACTAAAAACGAACAACGGGTAGCTACACTAGGATAGATAAACTCAGCTTATCAAAGTTAGTTTCCACAAAATTGCAGTTGTGACGTGGTATTTACTAAAAAGTTATCTGCTTTGCACTCTTTTTAGGGTATCCGTACATCGTCAAACTCACATTATACAAACCTGATCAATAATCAACAGTATCATTCAGTGCATAAAACAAACGAAACGGCTGGCAAAGCGAAAGAAAAAACCTCAAAAGGCCCATAGATATAACGAAACTCATAACAAATTTGATATTCAAAACCAATTTTTGAATCATACAATCAAACCCAAATTGACAACATACCCACCAAGTACATTAAACCAAAACACAATCTTGACACGAAAACTAGCACAATTCCAAAGCTTCTAAATTGCATCATAGGCTAACCAGGAACTCAAACTGTATCAGGCATAAACCCAACAAACATTACAATTAGCAAAAATAAAGCGACAACAGAAAATGTAAAAAAATCCCAGATACTAGAGAGCACAGAATCCACAGCAATCAAGCAAAAAGCATGAATCTTTCACAAACCCAAAACTGTACCAGGCAAAAGAATCACATACACACCAAAACCCACCAAGAAAATCAACCTGGAAATTCAGGAATGCGGGTAAAACTGACCTGGAGGACATTGGGGACGGCCAGAATCTCAGAGAAAGCGAAGAGGGAATTGTGAGAGGTGAGTTGGACGATGAGGCTGACGAGAGAAGAGCCTTGGAGAGTAGAGGCTTGCTTCACAAAGTGATCGATCAGCTGGGCTTGTTTCTGCTCTATCTCCATTGCGGAAGCAAAAAACCACAAAAGGGTTTTGGGAGAAAGAATCAAACAGATTCAGAGTAAGAAAAAGAGACCAACTTGAAGGGTTTTAGGCGGAGAGAATTTTGGGTGGTGCTGCTATTATATATGTTCGTATTTCAATTCTGGCTTGTGTAGGGTTCTTGTTTCTTTTGTTTGCTGACGTCAGCCGGGTTTGGGTTTTGGGTTCGGGTTCGAGTGGGGCTTTTAAAGTTGACATTGGAAGTTGCAAATGTGAGAATGCTTTCGATCGCCTCCTGGTTCTAGTGGGTTTGGTGGGCGACTGATTCTTAGGTGCCGCTACCCGCACCACGTGTACGGTGCGGCTGCCCAATCAAGTCTCAGAATTTTTTGTCTTTCTTCTGAAATTGTTCTTGGTTTTTAAATGTGAAATATCTAAAATACTCTCCCTATTCGGGCATTTATTGGTCAGCCGCACCACCACCCACGCAAGAACCTCTCTTTGGTGGGCAGATTTGAAACTTTGAAGAAAAAAAAAATATATCAAGACTTTGATCCATTTTTGAGATCTAAATTTACGATTTTTACGATGTTAGTTTTAGTTATAACTGATTTTAAAAATTAGTAATTTATATAAATAAAAAAAATTGAATCTTTATTTCAAATAAAATAAAATTGAATCTTTCTATCTTAGTACATGAAAAAGATGGAGACAATTTCAAAAAAAAAAAAAAAAGGGGAGGTGGGGATGAATAGAAGGTTATCTAAACGTGTAATTGTTTTTTATTTTTGTTTTTTTGTTACAAAAACGAGTCAAACATAACAGTTTTTCTTATAACCATTAAAAACCAATAAAGTATTACTTAAATACAGACCCAAAAAAAAATGAGATTGGAAAAGTCGTGGGTTAATTCTGAAGCCTTAATACAGTAAATTTTTACTTTAATTAGCTAAAGAGCAACAATGACAGATACATCGACCACAGTCTTGTTCACCAAAGAGATAGTTTTAAGAGATTGTGTGCTACAAGTAGATCTCAGGTATATGTATAAATGAAAAATTATAACAACTTAAAAAAGCAATACACACAAAGGGTTACTAAAATCCTAACCTCATTCCTTGGATGTCCTATGAAAATTAGAATAACTTGTTGCTAAGCTCTGATGTTGCCCGGATCGTACAATTGTGGAAAACTATTCCAGTGTGATCACTTGAAAACTCTTTACCTTGAGCGGTTATTGTGATATACTGCCCTCAAATAGGTCTCCCAACATACACATTGCAGTTTTCAAGTATCATCTTAGCATTACCATTACCAAAGATAAATAGATATGTATTGAAAAACAAAAAAAGATATGAATTGACATTTTAACTAAACATGTACACATGTATGTAATCTTTTGTGTTTGGATTTGCCTTGCCTCTAACAAAGATTTTTTTGTAAAGCTCTTGCAAGTCAAAAATCTCCTTGATTGGTCATCTTATGAAGTGATGTCTTTCCTTCTTCTTTCTAGGAATACATCTCTTTCTTTTTGTCTTCTCGAGGAAATAGTATTGTTAGTAAAAGTGCTTGGATGAAAAATAAAAATAAGTAGAAGATTAAAGTAACACTGTTATACTTACATAAATTAAAAGAAGGTATCTGGACATTCTTTTGTTTTTCATCAAGTTCCTCTTCTTTAGCTTCTACGTCTTTACTGTTTTGACTTAATGTCTTTATGATTTCTCTATTGCTTGTAGGGTTCCAATATCGGTACTAGGTGGCGAGGTTGCCAGTTTGGCAATTGAATATGCCTTTGTATTTTGTGCTCTCGGTATCAGGTCGATCTTGTAGGAGGCGAGACATTGTTTGAGCAAGATTGTGGCAAGAGATTGGTAGTGTGACAAGTGAGGTTCCTTTGCTTGAAAACCGCCACCAACCTGGTTCACAACGAGTTGCAAATAGCTGAAGATGTGCAAATTTTTTACGCCTAGCAAATACTTTAGGCGACAACAATGAGGCGTGTTGTTTAATTAATAGCCTTTCCAAAAAGATCATTAAGGATTATAATAATCTATTTTGCTTATCTTTATGCTAACCTAGATAAGCACTACAAAAGGCCTAGGAACAAATGGAAGGCAAATCTAAGGCAAAAACAAAAATCTTAGTTCAAACTAAATGTTCGGATGAATTACAATGACAAAGAACGGATGAGTTTCAAGAGGAAAACATTAATCCTCTTAATTGTAATCCAATTTCACGGTTTTCACCAACATACGTCCCGATCTTCACTCTTGAGTGAATTCATTTAAGAAAATTATTGAAATTGAGTGATGTGTTGATTTTGCAGAGCTGCAAGAGTAAATGCGCTATTTGTTGGGGGAGACCAGCTCTTCACCAAGGACGCTGAGGATGGAGCGAGCCTCACCCTGCACTCCGTGCTCGGTGTGGAGGTCACTGGTCAAGTGGAGGCTGACTTGGAGTCGGCCTGGAAGATGATCAAGGAGGGAAAGAAGAAAGATGCAATAACGCTTCTGATTGTTGACTTGGACAACCTCTTCTACCGGAGTCGTGACAAGACTGAGATTAAAAATAACGATCATCAAAACCAAATGAAATTGCTCACATAAAAAGTCTAGAAAAACAAAAAAAAGGCTTAGTTCAAACTAAATGTTCGGATGAATTACAATGACAAAGAACGAATGAGTTTCAAGAAGAAAACAATTAGTCCTCTTAATTGTTTGTATTGCTCTTCCATAACTCCTTTTTCACAGTTAAGGAGGTTTTCATTTTGTCTGACGCTAAAAAGTGAAAATTCATAAACAAAAGAGAATGATGTAAAGCCCGGCTGACCCCCCAAAATCGTATTCTTGAAATTCCGAAAGTAACAGTTTCTCATCGTATGGAGCTTGTGTTGAGAAATTTGGCTGCTTTTCAACAATGCTATTACTATAGCAATGATATATCTTATTATACTGAGCTCATAGATTGTTTTGTCAATACTCCAAAATATAGAGTTGCTCGTCGAGTAGGGAATTGCTTCAAATACTTTAGGCGACAACAATGAGGCGTGTTGTTTAATTAATAACCTTTCCAAATGGATTGTGAAGGATTATAATAACTTCTATTTTGTTTCTCTTTATGCTAACCTAGAGAAGCACTGCAAAAGGTCTTGGAACAAATGGAAGGCAAATCTAAGGCTTCTCTTAATTGTAATCCAATTTCACGGTTTTCACCAACATACTTCTATAAGAATGATCATCAAAATCAATCGAAATTGCTCATATAGAAAGTCTAAAAACAAAAAACAAAAAAATCTTCTTTCAAACTAAATTTTCGGATGAATTACAATGACAAAGAACGGATGAGTTTCAAGAGGATGTTTGATTGGTATACACTCATCTATTGTGCTACATTAAAAAAATAAAAATAAAATAAAAAACTTCAGTGTATCAAAAGGTCTTAAGTGTTATGGATTTACTTTGCCTTGAGCCCTCGAATTCTCAAGGCTAACCATGCGTCAATTCGATAATCACACAATAGATTTCAACAATTGAAACCGTTGATTTTTAGATTCACAAATACAGTACGTCGGATATAACTAAAATCATAGAAATAATTCTGACATGATTCTCCAACACGAATTAGTCTCTGAACCAAGAAAGCTTTTGAGGAAATGTGTGATCTCGATTAAAAAAAAAAGTATAGAAATAAATAATGAAATAGTTAAATGGTTTCCAATATAAAATGAATTTTTGCATCAATCTTAATAGTGAGTGAGTGACCTATAAAGTGGGTGCGGTAGGCGTTGATCCTCATGCTTTATATTTTAAGTAGGAGTGTCCTTAAAAATTAATGGAGAAAGCTTGTAAATGGGACATGGATTTCTTCGACTATTCTCACAAAGATCAAGGCAGCTGAGGGAAATAGGACAAGTTGTTGTTGCATAGACTGAAGTTCGGCCTCCACTGATCACACATCATATTTGCAACTCTTGCCTCTATCAACCTATCAAAGTGCAGTCATTTTTGTAACAGAACAACGTTCTTTCTCTTCTCTTCTATTTCAATGACTCCAAAACCTGTTCTAATCTTTTAGCAGAAGTGGGTCCCCATCAAGTGCTGCTATTGATAATGCAGCAGTTGTAACCATGCCAGCTCCAAAAGATTTTTAATTTCAGACAAAGATAACGAAGGAAAAGAGTGGCATACATAGGTGTCAACAACCAAACGCTTCCCGGTTTTTACACTTCCATGTAACACCTTGCTGAAGATAACCATGAAACATGTGAGATGCCCTCCATCCTCACGTGCGCCTCCCCAACCTTCTCCTCCATATATCAATTGCCCTTAGTCTTATCACCCCAACAAGCTCATCAAACCAGAAGAACAACCAAGTTTATCCAACCCTTAATTGATAATGGCTCAAAACCATGAAACCTGAAACGCAACAGAACCTCCCTTACCAAGTGGCTAAGGCATCCACTGCATTAACCTTTGGTGGGTCTCTCTCAGTCCTCTCGGGGGCTAACTCTCATTGCAGTCATCATTGGCTTGACAGCACTAACACTACTTCTGGTGATCTTCAGCCCGGTTTTGGTTGCAGCTGCTGTTGTGATGGTTCTGCTGCCTACCGGCCTTTTCTCGTAGGGAGGGCTTGGGGCTATGACAACGTTTGTGTTTTACTGGTTGCACAATTACTTGGCAGGAAAACACCCAGTTTGTGCTGACATGCTTGATCAGGTGGCTGCAAAGTTGGCGAGTGGGGCTACAGGCATCAAGCACCGAGCAACGCAGTCCGGTCAGCACCTCCTAAATGATTCACAACTTGATGCTTAAGGTTCTCCACCGATGACCTCTATACCACTCTGAGATGACAAAATAATCTAATGTACTAGGTACCACCACAACCATGTAATAGCAAACTAATTTCCAATCTATGTACTCATTGTTTATCATTACAATACACACATCCGCAATGCCTCGTACCAAACCATGCCAATTCATTTCCCACCAGCGCTTAGTCAGGGGGTTGATCTGGAATGGCTTGTTTAGGGATGGCATTAAAACCCACGGGTATGCCGCGAGTAATTTTTCCTTTTGGGTATTTGTTAACGGGTAATACCCATAGTTTATGGGTATGGGTATGGGTAATTACAAAATACCCGTATAAAAATGGGTATGGGTAATTACAATTTTATATGGGTATTTGGGTAAAATTTGAGAGGATGATCCTAAGGGCGATCCGTGGGGATCTGACCGTTGGATTTTGGTATAATTTTGAGAGGATGATCTTCAGGGTGATTCGTGAGGATCCGACCGTTGATCATCGTATAATTGTGAAAAGAAGATTCAAAAGGCGATCCGTGAGGATCCGACCATTGGAACATCGTATAATTGTGAAAAGATTATTCAAAAAGCGATCCGTGAGGTTCCGACCGTTGAATCTTCTTCGTATAATTTTGAGAGGATGATCTTCAGGGTGATCCGTGAGGATCCGACCGTTGGATCATCGTATAATTGTGAAAAGACGATTCAAAAGGCGATCTGTGAGGATCTGACCGTTGGATAATCGTATAATTGTGAAAAAAACGATTCAAAAGGCGATCTGTGAGGACAGTTCATTTACGAACCGAATTTTATTATTTTACCATTAATCACCAAGTTGTGAAAATTGTTTTACGGAAATAAATATTTGTTTTAAACGTATTGCTTCCTCGTGACTAAACTAACAATTTCTTTCTTAAACACTGTCTCAAGTATTTGAAATACTCAATTGATTATTTGAAAATATCCCCAGATGGGGAATGTGGGAGCTTAAATAGCGAGTATTTAAAAAAAACAAAAAAACCCATATTAAAAACGGGTAAATGGGTGGGTATGAGTTTACCCGTTTACAAATGGATTGAGTATTTACCCATACCCTCAAATTATTTAATGGGTATTACCCACAAACTATTATTGGGCGGGTATTAGCTAATGGATATGAATGTCAACTCTAGGCTTGCTAGAGGCCTGAAATTGTTCTTGTCTGCATAACTAGAAAAGAAATCTTAAAGTAATGAAGAATGGGGGTCACCTCGGGACTGTCATATAGGGAATTGTATCGACGTCCTTATTGTGCTGGATGTAACGCAGAAATTTATCAAAACAATTCTTTGGGTTGTTAGGTCTTGCTTTTGGTAAACATCATGAAGCTGATAAACAGCATATGCAATAGTTGAGATACACTTCATGCCGTCTCCACATGAGCATAATTGCTTTTGCATTGATTAGAAAATTCCAACCCATCCATCAAACACAAACATTGCTTTCGAACAGGAAAAATTTAACATAGCATAACATATGGGGTTACTCCATCCATATACTCCCACTCATCAATTCCATACGAGTATGGTTACAGTGATTCAGGATTGTTTACCATGGACTAAATCCAGGCAGCTTATGCTAAAAGACGAAGCTAGCAAACATTAACTGGGGAAAGGATAGTTCAGTATGAAAATGCCTACATTGAAATTTCAACAATTTTTGAGGGGCTTGAAGCCTCCTACTTAAGAAAATCCCCCAGATTTCTTCGAAATGGCAATGACGTTGAAGTTGAGAGACTCGGGATTTTTCTGGATCATGCCCTGTATGACTTTAGCTGCATCCTGTTATTCATAAAAGGTTTATATGGTTATAAAATATTCAGATGGGTCGATGACAAAGTGTGTCAAGGAAAACACACTAAATGAAGAGGTGAAAACTGTGCATAAAGACTTGGAAACAATAATTTAGGATATATGAATTCAAGAAATGCTGTGTCTAAGAAAACTCCGCAAGATGCAAGCATTATCAAGTTAGATTGCTTGATTGAATTTTCCAAAACACATGGATATGAAAGCAGGGGAACAGAAAATATGCTCCTCCTAGCAGATTGACACTCCAAGACAAAGGCCAATTCTCAGCACCATTAACTCTAACTGACCCTGCCATAAAGAGCTACTGCCTGTGGCTTCAGACTCGCAGCACTATTGACTCAAACATTTCTTCTAGACTTGCACTCATAATCAAAGCATAATCTCCCTAAACTTTAGCATAATTGATTTGTTTTTTTTTTTCAAATTAAGTAGATATATGGTACAATGAATCCAAGGAAAGAGCAGGATAAACCGGATAACAGATTAAACTAGACTTAAAATTAGAAACGATCTAACTGTTCAATTCTGTAGCTTCATTTTAAAACAATTGGACCTCAACCTTTTCATCTATCTTCTTCTTGCTCTTTCCTTGATCTTTACATAGGTTTTGCCATTTTGGTTTTATTCCTCTTATTTTTAAATCAAAGTGCACGATGACTTTTCTTATACCTGTAATATAGTGGTTGGTGAAGACGGGCCGTGAGAGATCGGACCTGACTTCCTCCCATCAAGCTCATATAGTTCCCCTACATGTCACAATACTTCTTTTTTCAAGACAGACAAAAAAAAAGGAAAAAAAAAAAGGAAAATAGAGAAAGAGAGAGAAAGAGATCTGTACCGTCCACACATGCATAGCTGATAAAGTGAGTGTCAACCTCATCTGTAGCCTGAAAGAAAAATAGGTGCATGGCATGAGGAGCAGAAGCCACCTATACCCAACAAAAAAGAAAGAAAAAAAAAGAGAAGAGAGAGAAATAGATTGCTACTCCGCAATACTTTGCTACTTAAAATATATCACCTCCGTGTCACCAGCAGTAGCTGCTACTGAATGAGCAACTTCCATTTCATTGTCATTTTCAAGGAATGCTGCACGCTACATAGCAGGACAAATAGATTATATAGGTATCACAAATGGATGATAATGTTAGGCAAGAACAATATTACTATGGCTATATATCAACCAGTCAAACTGAAAGGACTGAAACGATGATAGGGAGAGTAAAGAACCTCCAATGGATCCATGCTTGCAGTACTTTTAAAAAATCTATCCAAGAATGACCCGTCAACTGGAACAAGACAAAAATGCAGAAAAAAAGACAAATCAACTACTGTCATGAAATCTAAAGGAAATGGAGCAACAATCCAGAAAAAGATTAAAACACTAATTTGGCTCTGCCAGGGAAACATGTTCTCAATAAACAGACATACTCAGAAAAATATAGCTGTTAATCAAGGCAACAGTACCAGTGTCTAGAACTGCCTAGTTTCAGGACATTGTTGGTGTCTGGTCCTGCCTCTTTTTCCTCCCCAAGTGTTATTCTAGGCAAAAATTAGTATCTACAACTACATAGGTTCTGGACATTGTTGGTATCTAGAACTGCCTCTTTTTCCTCCCCAAGTGCTATTCTAGGCAAAAATTAGTATCTACAACTACCTAGGTTCTGGGCAGTGTTGGTATATAGAGCTGCCTAGTTTCAGGAAAGGGCGTAATGAACTAGCTACTGCTCAGCTAGAAAGCTTCCACTTTGGACCATTGGCCCAAACATAATAAGCCCTATTTGGGTCTAAATTGAAATGTCCATGCTAGTACAAGTCCTAGTACTAGTACTAGCTATATACTAACACTAACACTAATATAATAAAAAAATTGGGTAACATAATCCTATCATTGAGTCTTGAGAATCTTAATGTTCCTTGGGCTATTTCTAGGATTGAACGGTCTGTTTTCCCTTAATATCACCTGTACCTTCTCCTTTCTTGTCGTTCTACAGTCTTTCTCTCAATTTGTTCTCTAAAAGTACAATATTCCTCAATCTCTATCATAACATGCACACCAGAATCATAGCAACACCCACAATAAATTGTTATCAGAGCAAAATTCCTCTCCATCGTTGAACTTCAAATGTGTGGTTACAAATGCTGAACATTCATCTAAAGTTTAAGCTTTGTTTCAACTCAAGATAATGAAGGCAATAAGAAGACACTCATGAGTTAGTTTTCAAAAGCGCACACAAGAAAATATGCTTAGACCAAATGTGAATAGAAATGGGGAATGCTGATTCATCATCTTCAGCCCCCATGAAGGAGGAACCAAGATTACTTAAAGGATTAAAAGGTGTGAAATTGGAACTTCCTGATTTCTATGGGGATAGCAACCCTGGTGTCTTCCTCAATTTCAAGCACAGGAATCCAAAAGAAGTTAACATTTCCAAGGCAGACGGACACTCACAAAAATATGAGAAACCTTACAATCTATTATTCACTACAGTGATCAAATTACTTGTGTGCAATGAATACACTCCAATGATGGACAATGCATATCTACCATGCATAATTATAATAGGAACTCATCAATAACAAGAAAATTCTGAATAACTCACCAAGTTTGATCTCTGAAGTGATGTTTCCAACAGCATGCAGAAGTCCAATAGTTCCACAAGCATTGCCCACGGTTTGTTTCATAAAATAAACATTATCTTTGGTTTCCTACAACAAGAATTGTATGAAAAAGAAAATCATATAACTCCAAAACCAAACACTGTACTTTGCTATCACAAATTAGTAACTCATGAGAAACACTGGAAATGTCAAAGTACACAAAAAGTATACAAGAAAAACCACCTGGATATGTGTGGGTGTGTGTGTGTGATAGATAGAGAGAGAGGGAGAGAAGGTTTTAGAATTGTATACGGCATCTAATTAAATTTCCTAGCATTTACCTGTTTTTCATTTAACTGCATCATTCTCTCTTCTTCAGTCTGAAAAGAATTCAAACTTTCCTCAAATCAGGAGACAAGTATACTTTCAAAATGTGTAGCAAAACAAAGGACTGAAAAGAGCTTAACTTGAATAATGATAGCCATCCACAAAGTTAAGAATTGAAAATATAAAAAGAAAAACCGGAGGAAGTTACAAAACCTTGGGGGTTAAAGGATAAAGAAACAGCACAGCAAGTACAGGCTTTGGAACCATTTCTAAGAGTTCTCCATCCAAACCGTAAACGTCATAGCATTCTGCCTCATCCTCTTGAAGACCCAATCCCCAAAGGAACTGCGATTAGAAAATAAAAGAAACATATATTAAAAGTTCCCTTCTGAAATTCAATTTGGTTATTATGTCTGTCAAAAATTGCACACTGTGATGCACACTTCTTGATAGTGGTTGTTTTCTTGAAGATGCAATCTTTGAAAAATCACCAATCTAATTTACAAAAAAGCATACTAAAGTTATGATAAAGAAGAGTATAGTAACGAAAAAATGAACTCATATTAGCCAAAGTGGAAGAGAGAAGGAAACAGCAGAGAGATTCGACACAGTGCTCACGGAACCTCTGTACTGCATCATCACTTTCTCAAGAATCCGATCATTTAACAATTAAGCACTGTACTCAATTTCTGGAACTAAAACTCTATCCTAATAGGCCGAACACTTTCTCCCTTCACTTCATAGCTCACACAAATCAATATCATCCACTAAACTTACATACACCATCTGATTTAAGTTTCTGTAATAGAAAAATGTCAAGTATTAGTTCAATTCCAAAGGTCAGAGCTAAAGCTTTCCTATCATCTCTTTTGGCATCTATTCAAGTTCAAATTCCTACTCAACAAGCCTTTTAACTAATCTGAATCACCGAAACTCTTTCAGCACAGACTCGAACAGAATTCATCTAATCCAAAAGAAACAGAACACTCAAATTTCTACAGCAAATTCAAACAAAACCCTAGCTATTCGTTTTGGGTATACAAAAGTTTCAATCTTTTTCAGGATTTCTGCAGAAACAAACAAACAAACAATCATAGCATATAATCAAAAGAATAGGAGACAATCAGGGATTGATTTCAATACCTGGTTCATAACATCGGGATTAGCTTCAAGAGGAAGCCATCTCTTAGCGGCCTGGGTTCTGTAGGGAGAAGCCATTTGATTGGATTTGATATTGTTCTGCTGCCTTCTCCTTTTCGTGTGTTGAGGGAATTCTGAGACTTGTTTTGTTGCTGTGGACTGTGGTTTATATATATATAGGTTTTGGGTAGTGGGCATCTACTTTCAACTAGTGCGAGTGACGCTGTTTCAAGGCCCATAGCTAAGCGTCACTCTGATCCTTTTTCCTTTATCTATTCTCTTTTTCTCGAGAAAATTACAGAAATGTATTTATCATTATCTTTCATGTAATTATCCAACTCTTATAGTTTGAGGACAAAGCTATAGTTTTCTTCCATCTGGTGCGTATTTCATCACTAAAGAACATATCTACTATATTCCGATGGCTCTATAAGGACATCTCGTCTCGAACAATGTTCATTTTTTACTAATAACTACATTAATTCAATTCGGTAGCCATGCAATTACATCAACAACCTCGGTAGGAAGAAAGACTTCACAGGCTCGATGGTACCAAACTTCCAACCAAGCCGGTTGTACCGACCATAACTTAATCCAGTCATGGACTCTCAACCGAGGGCTCATATCGGCCACGCATCTGACAGTACCTGTCGTACTTTCTTCCACAAATGCATGTGTGCTAGCCTTGCCTGTGTTATATCTGAACCGATGAAGGGAATACTCCCCATGACATGCCCTATCCAAGGACTCCACATCAAGTAAAAGGGTATTTGCGGCCTCAAAGCAAACTCTTATATATACCGCATTCTTTTACCATTTGGGTAAGTCAACCTTCTCTCACTGCATCCGCTTTTACGTTCTCATCACTTTGTGATTAACTTAAGCGTCAAACAGTTATTAGTCGGTACACACCGACCCTCTTTTGACCATTTTTATCTATCTTGAAGATACTGAAGTGGATCCAATCGAACTTCTATAGATCTCACCGAGAATCCCATAAACAAAGTCCATTATACTCCTGTCCAGTGATTTTGTTTAGGTAGAAGGTTTTAAGTTCAACTCAAATGTTTTAGTTGTAATTTATTCAATTCTTTAAACTCTTAACGATTTACAGCCAAAAAAAAAAAAGAAGAGGGTCCATAATTCTTCTCTTGGGAGTGTTATGGTGTTATTTGGTCATTTTTCAATGGATAGCATCTTTGATTTGTGGAGTCCCCAAGACGCTTCTACATAACCAAGAAGTCTTGATAACCTATTAACACTGGAAAACTGGACTTGGGATCCATTTGGTTCGCGAGTAAGAGGCAACTTTGATGATTTATAGCTGCCACTTGGGCTTAATTGTTTTACCCGTCCATTGCATTCTCTTGAATCTTGATCCTGTTAAAGATATTCTTGCTTCAATCTCTTTCATGTTTGCAAGTAGCTAAAGAAATTGTTCTCCTTTCAAAAAAAGAAAAGAAATTGTTCTTGTTCTAGACAGATAGACTCATTTTTAATTAGATGTATCATCATCACCTTTGTAAATACAAATGATCACATAATAAACAGAAGAAGAATGCTATCTAGCGTCTGAAAATATGATTCTTACGTTGTTTTACATTCTCGGTCCAATTTCAATCCGAGTCACTTTGCTTCAAAGAAGAAGATTCAGTTGCCAAGAGCGCAAGAACTCTAGGCTTACCCTTTCATGAGATATGAGATATATACATGAAAGGATAGGATAGAGGTGGTCGCCACTCGCCACTGGAAGAAGGTGAAAGGAAAATTGACGAGAAAACCTTGGAACTAGTTTGATCTGATTTCTTGGGGCGAGATTTGTATGGTTTTGTTAGAGAAATTTTGGTAATCCGTTTTTAACGTGGACTTAAACTAAGCCCGTGTTTCTGTAATCCTTCTTTTGTTTGGTTTTAGAAATCCTTCTACGAACAAGTCTCTTTGTCCAAATCCTCTATAGAATAGGAAACCTTTCCAGTCCCCATTTAGGCTAAAGCAAGCACTACATATATGTGCAACTGGCCACAATATTTGTCATTCAGATCTTCAGTACCTAGCACATCTCTTTCGGTTCATACTCGACTTCAGATTCCTTGCACACTCCTGTTCTCTTTTTCTCTCAACTAGTTTCGTTGTTTCATCATGGCCTTGAGAAACACCATAATGATGTTCTTTGTTGCAATGGCTTGTTTGGGCGTTTGTTCGGGTGCCTCTTCATCGGAGGCTGTTCACAGTGGAGTTGTTTACAAAGTCGGTGACTCAATTGGGTGGAGCATTTTTGGTGATTACAAGAAGTGGACTTCCACAAAAGAGTTTCACGTCGGAGATACTCTACTTTTCGCTTATGATAAGGAATTTCATAACTTGATGGAAGTGAATGGAGAAGATTACCAATCTTGCAACACAAAGTCTCCTCTAGCACTCTATGCTGCCGGACTTGATTCTATCCCGCTTGACAAACCGGGTGACTATTACTTCATCTGCGGTAGAAATTTCGAACCAGACTGGTATGCCATGACTCTCAAGGAACCAGGTCACTGCCAAGCAGGACAAAAACTTCACGTCAAGGTCACTCTACCAATATCAGATCACCATTTCGTTGCAAGTCCAACCCCAGCACCAGCGCCCAAGTGATAATGTCCATGTCAAAGCATTTTTTTTTTTTTAAATTCAATTTCTTCAAGTAAGGCAAATAATGTTTGTATGTACCGCAAAAAAAAAAAAAAAAAAATCATTGTTTGATCTGTAATGTTTGTTCAAAACTATCTAGCTAATTAAACAGAGTTCCATAACCAAATTCCTGTGCTTTTCCCTTCCATTTGTCTGCTCTTGTATTTTCTTGTTCCTGTTCCAGATATTCTTACTTTGATCTCTTTCATGTTAGTGCCTCTCCAAGTAGTCGATGACCAACAGAACATAAAGAAATTGTTCAGACTGTGCAGCATATTATATAAGTTCTGCCGATAGAGAGACTTAATTTTAATTAGACATCATCATCAATACTTATGATCCCATAATAAATAGAAAAAGATGGTTCGTAGTTCTTACATTGTTCATATGGAGTGGCTCATCCAGTCATCTGCAACTGACAAAATATGACTCACAGAGAAACTTCAATTATCTTACATCTTCTGCACATTTCAGCTACAAGTAGGCTGTCTGACCAAACTATTAACAAAAGAATAATCCGTTTCATCTTATAGAGGTCTAATACCTATGTCTGAGTTGCAGATTGGGGAAGTTGTAATACTAATTTGTTGTTGTCTTTTATTTTCTGCAAAATGTGATTCTCTCAACTATTTAAGATGCACCGCTTGTCTTACGAAAATTAGAGATGGCAATTATGTAACTTCCTCAACCTGAATGAACAGCTGACATTACAGTTGTTGTCAAAATAACAGAAGAGATAGCTTCTGAAGATGGCGTGGCCAGCATGGACGAGGACTGGAGGAATATAAAGAACAACTAAAAATTGAAAAAAGAAAAAAAAAGCGGAAGATAGTAATCACTCACAGATACTGATGGATACAATTGAAATTGCATTCTAAGTTCTGCAAAACTATCAGTACTGAAAATACATACCCAAATGTTCTCTATGAAACAGCCTTAAAATTTAAAAACTACTCAACCCTCGAAAAGTTGAGATACAGACAAGATGCAACTACTTTCAAATGAGCAAAATACAAAAATGTGTATAGCCGAGATATAGCCAAAGGAAAATAAAAAGAAAAAAGCTCATACTCGGGTTGTAGCTAATTGTTAACCACTAATCTCAATACCAAAGAGCTTAAACCCTCTCTTTTTCACCTCACTAGTGCAATCAGCCTCCAACTCCTTGTTCAAGCTTCCTCTCAAACCGACATCTTGCTCTGTAGTCATACCAACAACAGAACTTTCTGCAGTACTTCTCAGCACATTAATCAAGTGAAATTTACTCCTGACAGCATCCCCTTGGTACCGGCATCTGTAAATTATTATTTTGTCTTTCTCCTTCAGGTTATACATCTCGAGAAAGTCTCCCCAGCCACTAGTAAAAATAAAGCTTTGTGTACTCTGCCAATATGAACATCCAAATGTCCATGAGCGGCGATGTATATCATACAAAGTGGCAAAGCTATTCCAGCCTTCATCTTCTATTGGGGGGGAATGTAGTGATGCATAATCCCCTTGAACCAGGAAGCACTTGTGAGTGACATCCATATGACTCAGTTCCTTCTTAAAGAGAAAGTCATATGAAATCTCTTGTTCCTTCATGAAGGCTTCTGCATGAAATCCAACACAAGTTGAATGATTCAAAATAAAATTCTGAAGCATCGATGAGTACGTTTTATCCTGCAACATCCTCAGAACTTCCTCAATTGAGCACTGACTTTGGAAAGCGCTCTCTTCTACACTGTAATTACTCCGGTGGAAGTTTAGGGAATGAGCTCGCGGCATCTTGACTGCAGCTCTATCATATGCTTTAGCTGCCTCGATCTCTGTTTCATATGTCCCAAGCCTGTATCGCTTGTAGTTATAGGTGATCCTTGCCCCCCACATACCACCTTTCAGTGGTATCACTCCTTTGAGTTTAGAGGAGGAAGAACCTTGTTGACTGCTTCTCGTACATCTATTCTGATGAGATGGAGAAGTCGGAGGCAAGTTTTGATCTTGCACCACCATCTCTATTGTTGAGTCAGAACTGACATCCATTGACATCGGAAAAGAGGTTTGAAAATACTACAGGGAACTGGAAACTGGAGAGAATAACAATGGGGGAAAAGATGAATGTGATGAAATACGCAAGGCTGTTGTCTATTTTAAAAGAGCAGCTTTTAATTCGCCATTTAATAGTGCATCACACACTGGTGATGGCTATGGTAAATAAATCTATACGCTTAAATTCTGTTTTATGGTTATGGTAAATACATCTATACACTTAAATTCTGTTTTAACATTTTGAGCTTATAACTCTCAGCTCCCATTCTGCAAAAGACATTTGTTTGTTTTTGGAAATATCTCTAAGAACCTAAGTCAGATGAATTGAAAATAAAGGTAATGCATAATAACACAAATTTTCTACTTTCCACTGGATTAGATGTGTTTCCTCCTAATTTTTCTGCCTAGCAAATAGAACATCTCAGAGGTCAATTACTTTCCAAGTTGAAGATGCTGGAAGACCATCATATTTACAACAAAAACATGTAATGACATGAAGGAAACACAGTTATAAAGACAACGAAATGAACACTATTGGATGTATTTCTAAAAGATTGAACTGAAGAAAAGAGACATGGAAAGTGTCTACAAAAGCTTCAACTTGCAGAATGAATTCAACAGTAACTAAGTTTGAAGGGACTAAAAAGTTAATAGAAAGGCCAAAAGTGATCTAGGGTATAAAACTTTGTGTTTAGACAGGGTTATCCAGATATTATGATGATATGGCTCCAAAGAGTTCCATGGTGAAGTTTGAGTCGTTTTCCCTCATTATGAACATGAAGATTCTAGATTTATAAGAATATCTTATTTAGCATTAGGTGGTTTGGTGGATTTGTTGGAGGTTCTGATTCTGATTCGTCGGTGATTTATTCTCAAGGTGCCCATAACAAAGTTATGGAGAATTGATTTCTCCAGTCAAAGGCTGATCATCTGTATGTAAACTGTAGAGTACTAGAGTTCTGCTTGATTTACTAGGATATAATATTTTGCTATATATTGAACTAAGATTTAGTATTCATGTCTATCAGGTAAAAGAATTACTTGTTGATGACTAATAAGCAAAAGGGGAAACTGCTTCTGTGGACATAAGCAATCAGCACCCTAAAATGCAGGAATTTTATGAAAGTAGAGATGGTGATTATGTCCTGATGGGCAGAATTGAAATGACACTAATAATTAGTTCAGTGAAGCAGGTCAATAAACAGACAAGATGCAAGTACTTTCATATGAAGCAACTTAAACAACAAATATAATATATACGATAAGAAGAGTTGCAATTGTTTTGTACATAGGCATAAAAGTACAAATCAGTTAATATCTTTTGTGTTTTATTTTGTTTCCTTTACAGGACAAGCTGTATTCAGTTACTTGCTTCTTAAAGATAGGTAATAGCGAATAGAAGCTGTTCAGCCTCAGATGCATTCTAAAAAAGCTCCTGGACTAGATGGGATGCTAATAGTGAAACACTGTGACATAGTGTAGGGAGTACTGTTAATGCCACTTCAATGGTTGTGGGAATGGGATTTAGTGTAGGAGCGTTGAACCATGCTCCAAAGTTATCCTAAGAGTCTGGATCATCCGTAATAGAGGTTGTGGGTCAATATTCTTTGCAATGATCGAAAGTAAGAAAGTTCTAGCAACTCTACAAGTTGGTTTCATGATGAGAATGATTCATTTCTAAAGTCAATTTTGGCTGTGAAAGTATTCACGCTCGTTGCTAATGAAGAAAATGACTACATGAGCCCTATAGAGGCCAAATAGTTATTTGGTGAGGGCTAGTGGCATCTTTTGTATTTGACAGTCATAACATAAGCTCTTCCTCAAGAAGAATCCAAATAGAAGCAAGGGCATTCATGATATTGGATGCCTGGATGAAAATTCAAATAGACTCTGAACATCATTCCTGACAATATAGTCATAAATATTGAATTTTATTGCTTCACTAATACACATTCGAACATCTCGAATGCAAGAGGTTACGCACCTAACAGACACCAACTATTTCGCTGACCCCTCAAATTAACATGCAGGTTACACTGATGATATACAAAAGGGCCTCTACAACCTGTCATTTCCTCATTGCCTGAAAATTAATTTTATTTCTGTCCCGCCACCTAGCTCATCCCAAGACAGATTATAGCAAATTTGCCATCTTATTTTCCATTATACCTTGGCTTCCGCTTCTCAGCAAATGCTGCCAGGGCTTCCAAACGATCTTCTGTGTGCAAGGTCTGCTCATAGCATTCTTCTTCCAGTGCCAAAGCTGATGCCCTATCTACCTCAAGTCCCTGGTCAATAGCTCTTTTCGCCATCCTTATTGCTATTGGACCCTGCTAAAACTAGATACATAAATTTGATTGCAAAGTGATTTATAAACTGCACTGTCCTGTAACTAATATGATGACTTACAGTAATGCTTAGTTGAGTCATATTTTCTTTCTGGTTTTTGGAGTTGATTTTTCTTGTTTCTTACTGTTGTGGGGCACGGGTTATACATTTGATCATGAAAACTAAAAGAAGCATTTGTAGGGTAGGGATGAGGAAAAGGGTTAGGGTTACGTAGGGGTCATGGGTTTGAAAGTATGCACCGAAAGAGGAGGTATGTATTCAGTCTTTACCTAAGTAAAGAAGTTTCAATTATACACATCCACTATGATAGAACTGTTTGAACTGTAGTTATCATTGGAAGGCCAAAATTTCACAATTGATTGCCCTTCTATATTAAATTATAGGCGCATACTCAACCAATCTCTATAACTTGACAAAAAGAAAAAAAGGGGAGCTCTATCGTAAAGTAATTTCATACCTTCTCATTTATATTGCGAGCAACTTCAAGTGCCTTTAGATAAGCTTCACCAGCATGGACACAGTAGTTTACCAGACCTGTATTAAGGTACAATTTTAGTGCCAATGGGGAAAAGGAATAAAACCAAAGCAGCTACCAAGTAAGAATACCCATTGACATTGCTTCTCTGCCACCAATCTTCCTCCCAGTCAATATGAGTTCCTTTGCTATTGATCTTCCAACCACTCTAGGAAGTCGTTGAGTCCCACCAGCCCTGTTAAAGGATGTAATCAAGAGAGGTTGATCTGTCACTGCATGGATCATTTATGAAAAAGGAAACTAAAAAAATTAAAAAAGGTATAAGAAAGAAAATGAATAAAATAAGAAGCAATTCAGTTGAAAGAACTTTGTTCAAGAAGGTAATAATATCAATGATGCCACTAAACAATCAGTGTGTCTGGGATAAGAAGTTGAAACTCTTATGTAATAAGAAATGGTCTAGTGATGAAAATCTCTGATACATAGTTGAAGGAGAAATGCCTCGTCAAATAAGATGCAGGGTGCAATGACAATCTATGAGGAGAACAGCAAGGGCTATAGTATGTCAATTAAAATTTAGCACATACCCAGGAATTATAGCAAGTCCAGTTTCTGGCAATCCCAATACTGCATCTTCTCCTGAACCATAAGGGTGGAAGCAATCAGAGTCTAGTCATTATAACACATTGATGCAGCCTGTTATTTTATAAGCACAGTTGGTTTTGCTGTTAAAAATGGAAGTACCACATATCCGAAGATCGCATGATAAAGCCATTTCAAGTCCACCACCCAATGCTGCCCCTTCAATGACAGCGATGGTAGGAATGGGAAGTACCTAATAAGATAGTGTCAAGAAAGATTTAGAGAAAAAAGAAAAGAAAAGGTTTGCACCAAGACATCTAAGACATATTTCTTATTACAAACTATGGTCTTTGGGTGCTTAGATATAGGACTTAAATTTTTTAGCCTCCATTATACCAATTTAGGCAGATCCTTCAAAGGGACTCTTTTAAGGACTTTAGAGTTAGTTTTGTGAGACTTTTAGGACCAAGCGAGATTCTGTATTGGGAATTAGGTTTAGGAAAAGAAAGCCTTTTTTCTCTTCAATTGTCAAGAATCTGAAACAGTTACGGTACAAGGATGACCATATTTCGACCTCAGAACACAGAGCACATTGGAACTTGAATTGAACTACAGATGACTGCAACTATTAGACAATTTTAATAAAATACTGTATATGACAAGATGAAAAAGCAACAAGAAATCTTGAAAATCGCAGGCGAAGGAAGAGATTTACCCTTCAACACGAGTGAGCATACCTAGTATTAGCTATGTCAAACACTCGAACCAACTGCTCACCTCAAACAGATATTCCAAGTCTTATCATTCTAAATGCCATTGTTAACAACAAGCAATTACAGAAAACCACAAAGGTAAAACACGAAGAATGACCTCTAGAAATGAGAATGTGGCACGCAGCTTGTTCACGAAATCTTGAACCTCAGTTGCAGTCATCATCTTGCGTTCCTGCCACTCAAATTAACAATTTGACTAGTGAGCAATTCAAGAAAGCCATTACTTCTCCTTTACATAATAGCAGTTGCATCAAATATTTTCATGTAATGCAAATCAAGAAAGTCACAAACATAAACATCAATTTGAATACCCAAATACATAAATATATACACATACATGCATTGATTCTAAGAAAGTTATAACTGGATTGCTTACCTTCAAATCTGCTCCTGCACAGAACACCTTGGGAACTTTACTGCGGATCAACAAAACATTAGCAGATGAATCTTTACTGATAGCTTCAAACGTGTTCTGCAAACCTTTGAGCATATCTTTCCCTATTGCATTTCTCACTTGGGGTCTCTCCAAACTAACTTCAACGATTCCTGTCACCCCAAAAAAAAACCCAAATGGCCGGGTTTATGGATTATAAGCTATAAATACATAAAGCACGAAGAAGAAATATACTCTGGAATCGAACTTACCGGAATCGGAGTCGGAGAGCCTGTGGAGGTTGACGGACTGAGAGGGTGCTGACTCTAGAATCAGAGTCCGGCGAGTTTGGTGAAGCCATTTGTTGGGCCTGGGAGTGATTGAATTCTCTGGAAATATAGAGGCTTTGGGTGTGTAATGTCTCAGGGACTTGCTTAGAACTCTGAAAGCACCCATGATTTTTGTTCCACAAAGCTATTCAAACACTAACTGGACTCTCTATATCAGAATGGGGAACAACTTGGGTCACACGGACTGACCATCGGAATGGTCAGGCTTTCTAATAGCAAAACGACGCCTGGCATATATGAGGGCATTATCGGTAGTTAAGGAAAATTTCAGGGGTAATAGGGATATAAAATAAGTGGGTGTACGCGTCTTATTCTCATTGGCCAGCCTGACAAAACGATTGTACTCAAGTTTATTATTTATTCACTAAATATCATGTGGATATATATAAAGGGATATCTTCACAAATGGTGTATGAACTTTAGGCTATTCTACATTTTGGTGTACCAACTTTCAAAACTATCAGAATGGTGTATCAAGTTTGCTCAAATCTTTCATTTTGGTGTACGCCGTTAAATTTTCCGTTATCTTTGCAAAAAAAAAAAAAATTTCCGTTATCTTTCCTTTAGCTTTGTCAGTTTTTTTTTTTTTTTTTTTTTTGTAAAGATAACGGAAAATTTAACGGCGTACACCAAAATGAAAGATTGGAGCAAACTTGATACACCATTCTGATAGTTTTGAAAGTTGGTACACCAAAATGTAGAATGACTTAAAGTTCATACATCATTTGTGATATTTTCCCCCATATATAAATACTAAAATCAAAACAAGTCATTACATATTCTCCCTCTACCAATTTTGGGTAGATAAAAAGTCTGTGGATATGTCATAATGAATATTCCTATGCTCATTTATTTAAGCAAGCCTATACACTATGAAATACATAATAAATAAGACCTAAACGTAAAACTTATAGTTGCCCTAAAAACAATAAGTTCCCTAAACAAAGGGATCAAATTATTGAAAAATAGACAAACTAAAAAATACTAATAAGGCCTAGGCAAAACCCTGGCCCAATGCACTAAGCTCGTGTGTGATAAGCATGGAAGCCCATCCTCTTTCCTCTCGCCAGAAAAACCAGTGTCGCGGTCATGACAACCACCAACCCGCCTGCTACTGAGTTGCCAGCCACCGACCCGCTTGCCATCTTTAACGACCGGACGAAACACAGCCAAGCCGAAGAAGCATCCGAGCCGCGATGTCCTGCCATCTCCAGCAGAAGACCCCGCACCAACATCGATTAGGCTTCTCCATGACGTGTCGTACTGCCTCCAATCATCGATGAGAAGGAGATCTAACTGGTTCCCTTCACCTCCAGCGCACAGACTCGACTAGGCTCCCGTCCGGCAACACCTGCATCCCGTAGACAAAGCATAAGAGTCATATCGTCTCAACAAGGCCCGAGGTCCTCATCTTATCGACGAGGCTTGAGGTCCACGTCACGCCGACAAGCTCAAGGCTCACGCCACCAAGGATGGCCGCCGGACGAGCAATTGGATGGTAGAGAGAAAACTCCGGGTTTGGATTCTTAAGGTTTAGAGTTATATGTGATCAATAATTTTATACTCAAGATTATTAGAAATGATTAACCAAATATAAGTTGTGTTTGACATAATTATAATAGGATAATACTTAGCTAACTAGGAGGCAGACCACCTCTACTAACGAGATGACATGTGTCATAAGGGAAGTAAAAGCCGGGAACTTAGCCAAAGCAATGAAGAGCTCAGCCTTGTTTTCTGGATTTGCGATCGCTTCGTTGAGTTCTTGTCTCCAGATTAATGAATGTATAGCAATGAGGAAGCCAGCCTAGTATGCCAAGACACCTACAAATCCCCAGCCTAATCTGTTTGAAAATAAGTTTTTTGGTGCTGGTTCAGGACTTATTCGAGGTGGATTGAGTGCCTATGGAGAGAAAATTCTAGGGGTTGTGCCCGTTTGCCCAAAAACTCATGGTATTTTGCCCAATCAATCCAACATCCTTGTATTTTGCCCATTTACACAACTTTTAGGTGAAAAGACTCATAAGGGTAGCCCTTTCTAAAGTAGTGCCTAGTGTATCCTATGCTGACTTTTGGGTCCAAAAACTCATTTTTTCTTAGAAAACCTTGTTCCAACTTCTGAGAAAAACAAAACTAGCCTTCAACATGCCCAAGTTTTTCACCTAACGGCCTCCTGCCTAACGGTTACTTTAACAGGCGGAATCACTGCTGTTTGTTTCTATCCTAAGCTGTGGCAAGTTCTTTCTAAAAAAATCAGGAATTCTGAACTTAAAGAAAGTATAAGATACTGGCTGAACACAATAACAGAAACATAACAGAACTTAACTTGCTAATTTAAAAATTTGATGAAGTGGGTGAACACACTGAAATTATTCATATAAACATAATTACAAGGTAGGAATTCAGAGCCTCATTCTCAAGTAAACAGCTAAAAGCTGTTTACCTATCCATAAGAATGATTACAGTACTTACTTGAAATGAAAGCACATTTCTTCACACTAGACAGGAAGGAAGAGCACACTACTACTATGGCTTTTCTTTTTTCCTTCTAGAACTGATCTAGAGGTTTTTTCGAATCTATAACTGATATGCTAATTTTCGAATATAGAACTGATGTTCCCTTCTTCGAATGCCTTCTAAGAGAAGCTAAAGCTCCTTATATAGGGAGCGGAATCCAAAATACAATTCAAATCAACAAAATGTACAGCATGACTCCGTGATTTCCTGCTTTCCTTAGTGCTCCTACTTGGTGGAGGTCGGTCGGGGAAAAGCAGATTCCTTCAAGTGAAATGTTTTTCACCTGCTTTTTGAAAAGCAAAAGTTGCTTTTGGGAAAAGTCCAAAAGAACTTTCGGTGTTTTCTACACCTGCTGCTTCACATGTTCTCATCGGTTTCTGAATTGTGACCAAGGACAAACGAGTCGTTATCTGCCTGGGCCATCCTTGCTGTTGTTGCATTGTCTTCGACATCTGTATCAACATACATCTTGTAGTGGTTGTCAGTTTCAAGCTTTTCCATCCACCGTAAGCATGCCAGTGTCGAATCTATCTCCTTTCTGGTAAGAGATAGGAATAAGTCATTGCTGACTACGTCAGGATGATCGTAGGCAGTGATAATAATTTTTTCTCCTGCTGCCAGGAAGGTATTGTGGACGTCTTCAGAGATGATCTTCTTGATATATTCTAGAGCCATGGCCTTCATCCAAGGGATGCTTGAGTTTGGTTGGCCATTGTACCCTACATAGGCTGGTTGAAGATATTTCCTTTGAATAATTCTTACATAATGATAAGGAGGAATATATTCAACTTCACCGTTTGCCTTCTGGATCCATTCTGGAGGAGTGGATCTGAACTTAAGTCGAAGCATACAGTCGTTTTTTCTTATATTTTTGACTGTGTTGACAATGATGGGCGGCAAACCTTTTAGATCATCATTTGTTTTGGTCTATAGATTATGGACAAAACCATTTTCAACAAGCCAGAGCCTGTGTTCTTGAGGATGTTCACTCTGAACATTAACCAGGTATCTCCTAACATAAGGACCTGAAACAATAAAGAGAGTTGGAGGAACCAGGTCTTCTGGATTATGTCTTCCTATCAGACTATGGAATTCATGCCAGTCTGATTCATTAAGTGCCATGACAGGAACCTTAGCACTTTCTGGACTTTCAAGGAAGAGAATTTTTTCTTTTCTTACAACACTCTACTGTATATGACTTTCTTCAAATTGTGGTCTGGCATTCTCATATAGTTCTTCAGCTAGTGCAAAGAGTGCCGGGAACATTAGACCACTGCTTCTTTCTTGAAAGGCAAATAAGAGATTATCCAGGATTGCCTTCTGGTGATAAGCTAGTCTCCTGCCAGTTCTGAACACAGGAGTGTCAAAAGTTCTTAATTCATAATTAAAAACATTTATGACTCCAGTTGGAGTTGGTCTGCTTTTTGGCAAAGCAGCAGCCATCAACGGTCTTGATGAGCCTTTACCGTCTGCCGTTTGAGACGGGCTAGCCAATCCTTTACCCTGGGATTGATCAGTTGAAGCTAGTCCTTTAGGACTTAACAGAAACCTTTTAAGAACCTTTTCTTTGGTTTCCATAGGATCTTCTTGAGGTTCATGTTCTTTCCCAGTTCTTCTGTTTCTGGGATTACGACCTTCGTCGTCTTCTCTTTGGCTAAACATTGCCAGTTCTCTGGTCAATGCGTCTGGAAGATAATTCTTGTTTCCTGCAATTAATTCAACATTATAATCATATTGGTTAAGAAATAATTGCCAGTTTGCCAATCTTCCTCTATCAGCAGCTTTATCAAGTTTAAAATTTTTGAAATTCTTTACTCTGGCACAATCTGTGCGGACAGTAAATGGTTTTCCAAGAAAAGCTGGAGAATTTAAAATCGTTTTCTTGACAGCCAAAATTTCTTTTTCCCCTGTGGGATAATTCAGTTCTGCAGGGCTGAACTTGCCGCTACAAAATTTACAAATCTTTTCGATGTTAGTTCCTGGCGTTTTTGCAAGGACTACACCGGACCAGTAATTATCACTCGCATCGGTTTGGAGGATAATTTCATTATTCTCTTCTGGTTGTTGAAGAGGAGGGAGGTTTTTGCAGAGATTTTTTATCTGCTTCACGATCTTTTCATCGTCTTCTGTGAAGTTCCATTTTCTTTTGGAACTTGTTTTAGGAGATAACATTGCTGTTAACCCTGAGATTTTAGGAATGATATCTCTCCCATAATTTATGACACCAAGGAATCTCTCTAGACTCTTAGCATCAGGAATTCTATCTTCCAGATCTTCTCAAGGATATGAGGTTGGAGTTTTATGACTCCATTCTTGATGTTTATTCCTAGGAAATCAACTTCATCGAGGATAAAGAAGATTTTCTTCTCTCCTAGGATAATTCCATGCTGAACTATCAGCTTTACTACCTCATGGAGGTGTTTCATGTGTTCTTCTCTGTTTTTGGAGAAGACCAGGATGTCATCTATGTAGACGACGCAGAACTCCGCTACATGCTTGAAGATGTTGTCCATCTTTCTTTGGAAAATTGAGGGAGCTTGCTTTAGACCAAAAGGCATTACCAGCCACTCGTAATGACCTTGTGGTGTTCCAAACGCAGTGAGAGGGATGCTCTCAGGATGCATCTTGACCTGCCAGAAACCTGACTTTGCATCGAACTTCGAAAAGACTTTGGCTCCTCTGAGCTGGTTGATCAGTACTCTTACTTGAGCGATCTGATAACCGCCTTTGACAGTCTTCTTATTGACATCTCTGTAGTCAATAACCATTCTAGCTTTTCCTCTTAGATTCTCTGCATGATTTCTCACGTAGAATGCTGGAGCATGATGAGGGCTAGTGGATGGTTGAATTAATCTCTTTTTCAGGAGATCTTCAATATCTTTTCTGAATTCTTTTTGATCTTCCTCTTTATACTGAGGAATGGCTTTGACATGGCAGATAGCATTCATGTCATGCAATTTCAATTCACAGACCACTGGGTCTTTTTCCCAAAACTTCTGAGGGTCTACATCGATATTCTGTTCGAGTAGTTTCTTGATTCCTTCGAGAGTGGGAACTTTCTGAGACTCAAGCTTGTTCTGAAAGTGCTTGAGGTTGTGCTCATGGATGAAACTAGCTTCTTCTTCTTCACTAGTTCCTTTTTCTTCTTCTTCTAAAGATTCTTCAACAAGCAATTGTTTTTGTTGCTTGATTTGGAGTATGGACTCAAATTTGGGTTTGTAGGGGGTAAGATCACCACTATTCTGCTGCGATCTCTGATACTGAGTAGTAAAACCGGGACCTACCACACTTTTTGCCTGTGTGAGTCGGTCTGCCCAGAACACCCGTTCTCCTTTTCTGAAGCCGATCGCTTCTTCATCCTGAATGAATCGTTGTTGGAGAATAAAATCATTTCCCAACAGAAAATCAGATCCTTGGCCTTCAGATTGCCAAACATTCTGGATGATAAATGTTCCTCCACCAATGGTGATATGAACATTTTTTGCTACTTTTTTCATGGTGAGATGGCTCCCATCAAATGTAACACCAGTAGCTGATTTTTTCTTATCTTCTTTCCAGAGTTCATCTGGAATTGCAAATCTTTTTGCAACAGTAAATCCCGATCCATTATCTACGAAAGCATGTAGATGATATTTTCTATGATCAGGGAATTTTAGTCTAATCTCTATGTAGTTGCTGTATCTGCTAGTAGAGACGACTTTTGACTGATGGATCTCATTTTCCTGAGCTTGTTCATTTGGAATGAATGGTTTACATTCTTCTGGAACATTTTCCTGAGTGGGTGATTTATCAAAACTAGAAGGTTTTGTATCATCCCAGTCTGTAGGAATTATCTCGTTGATCTCTGGATCATTGAACCATGACGGAGGGTCATATCTGACTTTATAATCAAACTTGCCAGATGGTTGGCCAAGTAGATCCCATGTTTCAGTAACCTCCTGTCGTTCTAAGAGATGAACAGTTTCTGGTGGTTTCACCAGTTCTACATTTTCTGGTATTTCAACCAGTTCAATATCTTCATCGATGTTTTCTTCATCGATGTTTTCTTCACCGATGATTTCTTCCTTTTTTTCTGAGGAAGATGGAGGAGAAGGTTCCATAATTTTTTGGAACAGGGTTTCTACCTCCTTTTCTTCTTCTTTCTCTTTTTGTTCAGAGAAGTATTCTTCATATTCTTGTTCAACCAATTGGCTGACAAGGCCATTCTTGGTTTTTCTTCTGGCTTAAGCTATGAAGCATTCTTTGCGATAAGTCTTTTTTGACTCTTCACAAAACATAGGGAGACCATTCTTTTCGTGACAAAAGCAGTAGTCACAAACGAATGTACCAGGGTTCACCTGATAAGAAGACATGAAGGATTCTGTCTTGCTTTCTTCCCAGTTTTTGATTTTCAAAACATTCATTTGTCTGGATTCGAAGTACTCTACTTCAGAATCTATCTCAGACTCTTCTGATGAAGTTTCTTCTTCTTCAGACCAGGCAGAGTAAACTGACCTGTCGTCATCTTTATCATTAGAATAGGCTATTTCGTAGCCTTTCATATTTGCTACTTCTACTATTTGCTCATACTCTTCAAAGAGAGCTTTAGTAGATCTTTTACCCTTTTCCGGGCATTCATTGGCATAGTGCCCTTCAGCTTTACACAACCAACATCTGCAAGCTTTCTTGCTAGGTTGTTTATGCTGATGAGTATTCTTCTTTTTCTTGAAGAATTTCTTTTTAGGATCTTCATCCTTCTGTTTCTTGTAATTGGAACTTCTTTTGAATTTCCAATTCTTCTTTTGATTACTCTTTTTGAAACTTTTAGAGTAATATTTTTCTTTCTTTTTTCTGTGGAACTTGGATTCATGACATCCCCAGTTTGTGGGCATATCCAATATTCCATAACAGAAATTTTCAACTCCTCTGAGTTGCTTTTTGGCCATCTTAGCTCTAAGATTGGCTTTGCATTGCTCTTTCAGTAATTGCCGGATTCTGTCGGCAATTCCTCCAACTGAAAATCTTTCAATTGGTTTCTCAGCTATGCTTTCTCTCACAGCTGTTCTCCATGGTTCAGGGAGTTTTCTGTGCAACAGATTAACTAGATCAGTATTCTCTAGTTCACCAATTGTACAGTAGTATTCTTGAAATTCATTCAAGTATTCTTCGAAATATCTCATGTCACAGATTTTGAGAGCATAGATATTCGATTTTGCCGTTTCTTTGGCTTTTCACTCAATTTGAAGATCTCCACAGAACTGATCGTACAGGGGTACTGCAAAATCATACGGAGATTTTGAAGTCTTGATTTCTTTCAGCCACTCTTTTCCTCTGGCTGTTTCTTGAAAGAGAATAATACTTTTTGCCCCCGGTGAGAGTAGTTTCAAAGTACATCTGAAGATCAGGAGCTTCAAATTTCCAAGGGTAAGAGCAGAGGCCATCATTAGGCTGTCTACCCATTGGTCAAGAGTTTTTCTCTTGTCAGAGCTTTATCCAGATCTAGCCAAATTCCATAGTTGGAAATTGGTACTCTGGGTATCTTGTCCTCTGGGACAAATCTTTGAGAATTTCTTTCTCCATTTCTGCCCGTAGGGGCTTCTGTATAGGGAGTTTGACTTTTCCCTTTTCTCGAACGATGGAAGTCTTGGAGCTCTCTCCTTCTTCCATTTCAATATCTTGATAAGGAAAGACTTTTCTTGTCTTTCTGAATTTGTATTCTTTCATCTCTTCGATTAGTTTTTCTAATCGTTCAGGATTTTCACAATTCTCAGCTTCTTTATAAAGATCATAGAGCCTCTCAGCTCTGAGCATATGGACTGGTCTGCTTAGATCAGCTTCCAGATCTTCTTCTGATATTGGCTCTTCAATAGTGGGTTTTGTACCACTGACACTAGCTTCTCTAGTGCTGTAGCTTCTTCTCAGAAGACTGCTATTTATCCTGAGGTTCTCAGGACAGACATCACTTTTCCTGTGATTGTCGAAGTTGAGGCTGATTTCTCCAGTTCTTCTACTCTCTGAGATTTTTGCTTTTGCTCTTTCCGGTTGCTTTTTTGGACCGGATAATTTCCATTCAAGAGGAAATGTTACTTCATTCCAAGTAACTTTGTGGATCTGCTGTGAATGGTTCTTCTGATTGGTGAGGAATCCAGTAGTAAGACCTGGGATATTTGTAATCCTTGTCTTAGGGGCTACTGTGGTACTCATCAATTTATAGTATATCCTGTATACTATTGCGAGTTCTTGCATATCTTCTTTCATGGATATGCCATCTGTCTTGACTCTCAGTCTGAGGCAGTGAGCTGCATCTTTCAAGCTGGTGGTGAAGTTGGGGAAGCAGTTGAAATACGCCACTTGGTCGCATAAGGATGCTTCGAGTGTTCCCAACAGACTAGCTTGGAAGTCTGTTAACCTGTTGTCCTGTAGCACACATAGGATTGAACAGTTTATTCCTTCACGAGCAAGCAGATTTATGCCTACTTGGACTGCTCCAATATGCATAAATTGATATTTTTTCGCTTGTGCTCTGGTAACTTCTGCTGGAGTGATCAATAGAAGATCAGTCTCTCCACCTGCTGTTGCTGGGGTTGTAATCTCCAGTATTTGAAAAATGGCTATCCATTAAATCAAATTTTCCTCTTTTGTAGATCTGTTTAAAATCTAACTTTGGGATTGAGGAATTTTTTACTTCTTGTTCAATCTCATTGAACTCAAATTCTTCAGCATTTAGGAGTTGTACTCCTTTCTTTTTTCCAAAGATGCTTAACATCTTCATTTCTCTTTTTTCCGGGTTTTCATACCGGATACTAGTAGAACTAGTTGAAGGATCCAGAAAAATCATATTTGGAACAGGATTCTTGTCTGGCCTTTCTAATGGTTTGAATCCATTAGCTTTCTTTTTTACTGTAGGCACTTTCTTGTCCTTCAGTATATTTTTCATAGAATCCAGCGTTTTTTGCTGTTCATTGATTTTTCTACTGACGACTGTCAGCTTTTCTTCTTCCGTTTTTGGAAGTTCCTTGATATAATCCAGTTTGTTTTCCAATCTTTCCAATTGGTGGATTATAGCAGGTAGTTTTTCTAGATGAGACTGGCATCTAGATAATTCTAGTAACAGCTTTTGATATTTCTCATCAGAAGATTTCAGTAGAGAATTTATTTTCTCTAATAACAATTCTGACATTGTCCCCATTAAGGAGGGGTTCTCCTTTGAGCTATTTTACAAGCTCTGATACCAACGAGCGGATCTAACCAATGCTCAAATAATCAAGTGGTTTTTTGTTCTATTCTAGAACATATAAAAGATTATCAATATCTTCTTCTAATTTATAGATCCTAGTTTGGAGTCTATAAATGATATCCCAATAGTTGGGAGTTTCTTTAAGACTATCTCTATAGTCTTTCAGCTTTTTCAATTTTTCTCTTTCTTTTTTCAATTCTTTGCTAGTATTCTTACAGATTGCAACTAATTCAAGTCTATCAACGATCGAAATTATGAATAGTAAAATCTACTGTTTACCGTCGAATGGAGGATACAATTCTGCTGCAATTATATTTAGACAAATAAATTCAAATGGGCCCACCACGTTTCATCAAAGAAAATAAAAGGAACAAAAGAATAGTGAAAGCTAGAGAAAGGGGTATTAATGGGATAAACATTAAGTGAAAGGAATAGTTGGGAGAAAAAGAGAAAACTTTTGTGTGAGTGGGGTTGAAAATAAGTTGGTGGAGTGTATGGGGTTGTATTTGGTATTCTATGGGTAAGTGGTCATTATCCCAAAATTCTAAGATCAAGCTTTGAGTATGTATAAAGCAAAATTAGTAGATATTTCTCCGATCCTCAGTATTATTTCCAAGTGAATGATAAGTATGTGAGGAACAAATTGAAGGTAGTGAATGTTTGCACAAGGGTGTTTAGACACGGATAATTGAGTCAGTAGGATGCCTTGGACCTGTTTATGCTTAGGAGTCTTCAAGGAGAAGACTATGAAGAGAGTCCTCTTGTGCACCATACATGTGTTTAGTGCATCTTTAATTATTTAGTTCCAGGTTTATTAGTTTTAGTGAGTATCAATAAGCGTCGGATGTTCAATGAGTGACATTTCCCTAGTTATCACCGTGGTACCACCACATCTTCTTGTCTGTCTATAGTGACAACGAAAGAATATGTGATAACCATTTTGGTTTAAGATGAATGATATTGAGGCCCGATTTAAGTTTAATTAAAAAAAATAGAAATGATTAATCATTTGTTCTTTTATTTGAGAGGAGATCTCCTCCTAATCCAATTCAACTAGTTACAAATGAAATCAAGATGTAGAATTATAGAACCCATTGTTACAAAATAAGCATAGAGCAAAACATTAATATATTAAAAAAATGAAAAAACATTGTCTTTCATAGTTGAAATGTTGAGCTATGTTGCCTCTTGTGGATCATATCAGAGCTTTGACAGTTGAACTCATTTTGTTTAGCTAGGTTGGAACAGCAGAGTCGCTAATCATGCAGCATATCACATTGCCTTGTTAGCTCGTAGGAGTTAGTGTCCAGCTGATTGGGTTTAGTTTCCACCTTCCTCCTTTTGCTCACATTCTCTTGTATGATGCAGGACATGCTCATACTTAGTTTATTTTGGTTGTTAGCTCCCATTTTTCCTCTTTGTTTTGGGAAGGGGTTTTAGTAGGGGTGGGCAGAAACCGAACCAGAGGTCTAAAACCGGCCCGAAAAACCGGCTTGGGGACAGAACCAGATGAAATAAGGGGGAAAAAATGACTTGATCGAACCTGACCGGATTTCTCCGGTTTGGAAGCGGGTTCAGTGAGTAAACCGGCCGAAAAAAACCGAACCGGTCCGAATAATTAATATTTATTTAAATTAATATTTTTATTTATATTAATATTATTTGATAGTTGTCGAATTCTAATTGGTGGAAATCAGGTTGCACATACTTCTCTTTACACCTGATTGCTCTCATAGAAGAAAACCTTAAGTCAAGCCACTCAGCCCCTCATTTCGACTCTGCCTCCCTCATCTCTCTCAACTCAGAGCAACACAACCGCTATTCTCTCTCGACTCACATTCATCAAACGCTGACCGAAGACGCCGACTAAGGACGCTGACGCCAACTAACTCCGACCGAGGACGTCTTCTTATCTCATCTCTAGATGGAATCGGTATGGGCTTAGCTTGATTTTGACTTCGACTTCGAATCGATTTTGGGATTAGCTTGCTTTTATTATTTCAGTTCTTACTTGCTTGCTTCTTTAGTCCTTCAAATGGGCATGAGAGCATCAACTTGATTTGTTAATAAGCATGAGAGTATAAGCTTGATTTGGTAATGAGCATTAGCTTGATTTGGTTTTGTTATCACTGCTTAGAATAAGAGTATGAAGTTAATTTATTTGTATGTTTCTAGGGGCGATTTGGTTTCTAAGCACGGTTGATATATTTTGAAATGTTATTTCCGTTTGTTTCTCGTTTTCTTGTTAAATTGTCTGAGAATTGGATGTAAGTTTGAATGTTTGATTGCATTTGTTTCGATTTGGTATATGCAACAGCCTTCTGAATTTTGAACTATTTCATATGCATATGAAACCAATGGTCTTCAACAGAGGACATGGCCCAACCAATCCAATCAACACGCTACAGCTTAATGATAATGTTGCCGGCTTGGATGAAAAGAGAACAAGATAATTCTCTAATGAGATAGATAGAGAATAGGTTATTTGACTCTCATTTAATGAACATATTATATGAAAGCCGAACACAACCGAACCGATCCGCACCGCACCGCACCGGAAAATGGTGTAACCGAAGTAAGCGGTGTGGCTTTTGAAAATGCAGTTGCGGTTTTGAATATTGCACAACCGAATGAAGCGGTTTGGTTGCGGTTTTGGCCTAACACCGATCCGCACCGCACCGCACCGCGCCCACCCCTAGGTTTTAGCACTGTTTGTTTGTTGTACTTAGTTCCTTGTTTTAATGTATTATCTTCTGATCAAAAAAAAAAAAAAAAATAGTTGAAATGTTGCACAACCCATACCAGTGCTCATTTGGTCTTCTTCACAAGGCAGTTGAGGCTAGTAGCACGCCCGCTGTAAGGATGTGAAATGCTTTGAGTTTCGACAAAAACCAGTGTCCTCGTTTACTGAAATATCATGATTAATCTTATGGTTGAAGTATATACAATTTAATTGAAAACTTAAAAATATTGAAATTGACATAAATATCGAAGAGTTATTACCTATAAAAAGTGTATTGTATTTTGCTCAATGGGCACTACATTGGGCTTGATTACCTTTAGGAGTCCACATATTTGGGCTTTAAGTCTTTCCATTAATGATGTGATGGCTAAATTTTATCTCGTGTCTCACAAAGTACTTTGGCATCATTTTAGTGTTGCTAAAGTGACCGGAGGATTCAAATTTGCTCACCACTACTCAATATAAAACTGTCATGTGTTATAAAACATAATTACAGTTAATAATGATGTTTTATTAAACAAATAAATTTTAAGTATTAAATTAATTCTACATGACGTGACAAGTTTTAATTGGGTGGTGATATTACCACAAAATAAAAATGGTGAGCAAATTTGAATTTGTGACCGGAGGATATGTTTCATATAAGACCCATTTACCAAGAGTCCGGAATACGACTCCATTCATATTTTGTGTCTTTGTTAATATTTTAGAATTTAATTATAATACAGGTCATTTTGGTTGATATAGTTTTTCTTTAAATACTGTAGTCTTGATCATTTGTGCAAAAGAGTATGTGAATGTCTTATTTGGAGTTTTTTGGCCGTTTCAGTCCTACTATAATCAAGTACCATTCTAATCAGGTATCATTTCTATTGAGGGGAGTGCTAGACTCACATTCACTTGAGTGTGTATGAGCCACACTCATACATGTGGCAGGTTCTTCTTATTTTTTTAATATTTAATCACAGATTAATAATGGCTGCTGTTTTGGATTCCTTTTCTTCCATTTTTACCCTTGTTTCATATTTAAAAAAAAAAAAATTTAAATGCTCAAGGCAACATCAAATTTGTCCAGAATTAAAGAAACAAATCTCTCAAGCTATCTCTTCCTACCCAGACCAAACTTGAGCTCTATAATTCCATAATCAGGCAAACCCAATTCGTAATTAGCAACCACAACATCAAAATTTCCATCTCCAGGCGTAATTACAATAACAAACAATCATGAAACCTAAATCATCCGGTAATTGAAAAACTTGCAATTGTCAAAATCAATCCTTTCTATTGGGCCAATAGAAAAACCAGAAGGCAATAAAAACACAAGAACCCTAATCCAAAAGATGAAACAAGGCAAAGTAAAATAGATATAAATTTTATGATTATTCTCTGCATTCAATCTCCAAATAAAACTCCAAACCAAAATTTCAAATCAACAAAAGAAAAGATATAATCTCAGTCAAAGTAATCATCTTAAATCCTTTCTTGCTTCTTCTCCACCACAATCTCCTCCTTCGATGCCATCACAGCCGCCCTAACCTTCTCCAAAATCACAAGCTTCCCCTTCACCACCATAGCATTCTTAATCCTCCTACTAATGGCCCCTCGTCTTTTATCGAAATATTAACCTCTGGGTCCTCATCGGGATGTTCGGAATCTCCACCGCCCTGTCGACCTTAGCAGCGATTTACCATCAGAATATTTAGCCTCGCCTTCCCATGAGAGATTGACGCTGATTTCATTTTGCAGAACTTTGGCCTGGGTAGATTGAGAGGAAGATGGATGGAAATTAATGAATGAAGACAGAGAAAACTGATCTGAGGAGGGCAAAAACGGAGAAAAAGAATTGCAAACTAGCAGGCTTAATTAATGTCTGATTTAATATTTAAAAAATAAGAGGAACTTGCCACTTGTATGAGTGTGGCTCATACACACTCAAGGTGAGTGTGAGCCTAGCACCTGCTTCCTAATTCAAAACTGAAGTGTTTTCTCAACAATCATCATTGCAATTCATATCTCCAGATTTGAAGATTACGTCGTTTTCAATGTATGTCATTGCGTATGTTCATTATTGAAGGTCGACAATATTTTCATTATTTTGTTTGCCCAATTTATTTGTTTTAGATACAAAACCTAGCTAACAAGAACGAAGAACCATGAAGAATTATATCATATATCTCTTTCTGTCTTTTTTTTTTGTTCTTTTTTATTCGACAAATTCATTATGAAATTAAATCTTGTTTATAATCTCACAATAGGTCGGAGATCAATTCGTTTGAAAAGAGGATTTTACACTTTGTCGGAGCAGACTCTAAAAAACACAATCAATAGATACTACATGAATGGAAAAAAATTCATGGATTAAATACTGTTTACTCCCTATACTTATAAGGTTTCATCTTTTCAGTCTCTGACATTCGAATTTCGCCTAAAAAGTCCCTGAACTCTCAATTTCCTCCCAATTGGTCACTGCCGTCAAAATTTTCTGTTAAAGTTGCTAAAATGTCTATTATGCCCTCACTTAATTTTTTTCTCTCTCTCTTTTATTTATTTTTTTCATTTCACCTCTTGAAGGTCTGTGGATTGGAACCATCTTGATGAGGAGATGAACAGAAAGAGCTGAGAGAGCCGGAAGAAGAAGAGGTAAAAAGAAAAGAAAAACAATAAAAAAAAAAAGAGAGGAAGAGATTTAAAAAAAAAAAAAAAGTAATTGAGGGTATAATAGACTTTTTAGGGAAAAATAACGAAATTTTTTACGGATGCTTGACGGCAGGGACCAATTGGGAGGAAATTGGGAGTTTAGGAACTTTTAGGTGAAATTCGAAGGTCAGGGATTGAAATGATGAAACCCTATAAGTATAGGGAGTAAACAGTATTTAACCCAAAATTCATTTTTTTTTTAAAGGGGTTTGAAACCCAACCTAACTGGGAGGTTCAGCCCTACACCAGTTATTATTATTTAAAGGATGATTGTACAGCGAGGGGACATAATACCTAAACCTCGAGTACTAATATAAGAATCCTCATAGAGCACATCCTGGATAATCACATGTGTCTCATCTAACCACTACTCATATAAATAATCAACACTAGCAAGGTGTGCCAACTATGTGCAACACCATTTGTTTCATGATAGATAGATTGTAAAGAATAAGAGGGGATTGCTTGCAAATATGCTTTACAATCCTCCATAATACAACCTACCTCTGAAAGGTCCTCCATATCTCCCTGTAAAGCAGTCACCACAGCTACACAATCAGTCTCAATGTCAACCTGATCATAGCCTTTATGGATAATAAGAAGGAGGCCGGCTCGCGTAGCTTCAATTTCCATCTGTAGAGCCGATCTAATATAGGAAAAGGGCTGTGCAATTGCAGCTAAACACACACCGAGATCATCTCTAATAACGGCACCAATTTCTCCCTTACCAGACGCTTCATGATAAGCCTCGTCGATGTTCAGCTTGAGTCTTCCACTAGGTGGAAGCTGCCATTTGGTCTTCTGTCGAGCCTTCTTCTTTTGTTTGAACGTGTGCATAGCTTGGTACTGGTACTGGGTAGTCAGCAAGCAGCTTGGATGCCCAAGTCGCCGTATTCAATGGGCAGAACGTGGACCCCCTCCACACTACAGAGTTTCTCTCCACCCAGATGGCCTATAGCATCATATAAAAAATGTCTTTCTCATGATTGGACAGAATCTCACACACATGCAAAATCCATGCAACTAAGGAGAAAGAAGGTTGGTTACGTACCTGCAAGTGCAATGGACCAAACTCCCAGAACTCTTCAACCATACTACACACTTTGAAAATATGCAAGTCGTCCTCAGCATGGTTATTGCAAATGACACAAGTTATATCTAGAGAGACACCTCTCCTAGACAACCACCCGGGTAGGAATAATACCCCTACACAACCTCCATATAAACGATCGAACCTTTGGGGGAACATTAGTTTTCCATAAGTCCACCCCTCTTGAGCCACTCGAAGTTGAAGCTCGATGTGCAAGTTTTCTATGGTTCTAAAGACATGATACCCACTTCGAACACTGTATCTCCCCTTCTTGTCAAAATGCCACACCCATTTGTCCTCCGATCCACGGATACTCAAAGGTATACTCGTAATAGTGCTAGCCTTAACATCCGTAAAAATCTCTTGAATAAAAGGGATCGCCCACTCACTACTTTCTAGATCAATAAGGTCTTCCACAAGAAAATCCTCTGTACCAACCATAGGGGCTGAGAAAGGTTTGAAACGATATGGTAAGGGTAGCCATGGGTCCTCCCACACTCTAATCGAGGAACCATCGCCAACTTTAAGCCTCAAACCCCTGCGTGACAATTCCTGACCCTTCATAATACTTCTCCATGTGAAAGACAAGTCGCCATGAATTGAAGCATGCATGAAATCAGAGTGTGGGAAATACCTAGCTTTCAAGAGTCGTGCAGCAAGTGAGGTAGGATTTTGAATCAGACGCCAACCTTGCTTAGCTAGAAGAGCAAGGTTAAAGTGATGCATATTTCGAAATCCCAATCCCCCTTTAGATTTTGGAGAACACAAACGTTCCCAAGACAACCAATGTATCTTCTTGTCCTCCTCCGTTGCACCCCACCAAAAATTTGCCATCAAGCTATGTATCTCATTACACAAGTGTACCGGAGTCTCAAAACAGCTCATGACATACGTCGTAATCGATTGCATAACGGCTTTTATTAAAATCTCCTTCCCAGCCCTGCTAAGACACTTTTCACGCCAATCTTTAGTCTTCTTCTTGATGTGTTCTTTCAAAAAACCAAAAGCATCTGTCTTGGAATAGCTAATATCAATGGGGAGCCCAAGACACATATCATGTTTTTCAACCCTTTCCACTTGAAGAGCCGCAGCAAGATCATCTTGCTTATCTCTCCAGACATTCTTGCTGAAGGCAATGCTACTTTTCTGAAAGTTCACAAGCTGTCCCGAGCAACTAGCATACACTTCTAAATTCTCTTTCAAAACCCGTGCATCCTCAAACTTCTCTGCTTGGAAAAAAAATAAAAGAATCATTGGCGAAAAAAAGGTGTGAAATACACGGTGCACCAATGCAAATTTCAATCCCACGCAAGAGCCCATCTCCCTCAGCTTTCATGATAAGTCTTGAAAAAACCTCCGCACACAACAAGAAGAGGTAAGGTGAAATAGAGTCCCCCTGCCTTAAACCCCTGGAAGGTTGAATATTTCCCCTAGGTTTATTATGAATTTTTTGGGTTCAAGAATCTATCTTAATTGATACATTATCGTATCAATAATTTACGAAAAGAAAAAGGGCAAAAGTTATAAATGGTCTCTGTGATTTGGGGTGATACTCAATATTGACATTGTGGTTTCAAAATATTTAATTTTACCCTTGTGATTTGCAAAATTGATCAAAGTTGGTCCAAAAGCTAATTTTGACAAAAACTTTCCCATGTGCAAGTCATGTGTAAGGATAAGTTTGTCATCTCAATAAAAAAATAAGGGTTTTTATCATAGGTGGGGTCTGAACTATGTCTGACCGGACTGAATGGTACCTGGACTTTTAAAATGATCAAATAGGTACCTGAACTTCCAAAACCACATCATTAAGGTACTTCCGTCTATATTCCGTTAATCCTCCGTTAATTGCAGGGATAAATCAGACATTTCACCCAAATTGACCACTAAAATGACTGTTATAGCCTCATCTGACTTTTGTCCATTTCCCTCCTTTCTATCTTAATTTCCCTCCAAAAAATTGACTCTTCCCCAACACTATTCATGTAAAACTTTTCATCAAATTTACCTCCAATTATTGTCTTTCGATAAATAATAATCAACATCTCAACATCAAGTTTTCTTGAATAACTTTTATTGTTCTTCAAAAATTAGCCTAACATAATGAAATACCAAATTATTCAAGTTTTACCTCCAATTATTGTCTTTTGATAATAAAATTAGCCTAACATAATGAAATACCAAAATAATTTTATTGTCTTTCGATAAATAATAATCAACATCTCAACATCAAGTTTTCTTGAATAATTTTTATTGTTCTTCAAAAATTAGCCTAACATAAAAATTATTTTGGTATTTCATTATGTTAGGCTAATTTTTGAAGAACAATAAAAATTATTCAAGAAAACTTGATGTTGAGATGTTGATTATTATTTATCGAAAGACAATAATTGGAGGTAAAATTTGATGAAAAGTTTTATTATGTTAGGCTAATTTTGGTATTTCATTATGTTAGGCTAATTTTATTATTGAAAGACAATAATTGGAGGTAAAACTTGAATAATTTGGTAATGATGTTAGGCTAATTTTTGAAGAACAATAAAAATTATTCAAGAAAACTTGATGTTGAGATGTTGATTATTATTTATCGAAAGACAATAATTGGAAGTAAAATTTGATGAAAAGTTTACATGAATAGTGTTGGGGGAATCATTTTTTTAGGGAAATTAAGATAGAAAGGAGGGAAATGGACAAAATGTCAGATGAGGCTATAACAGTCATTTTAGTGGTCAATTTGGGTGAAATGTCTGATTTATCCCTGCAATTAACGGAGAATTAACGGAATATAGACGGAAGTACCTTAATGATGTGGTTTTGGAAGTTCAGGTACCTATTTGATCATTTTAAAAGTTCAGGTACCATTCAGTCCGGTCAGACATAGTTCAGACCCCACCTATGATAAAAACCCAAAAAATAATACCAAAAATAAAATAAATTATAAATTTTATAGGAAAAGAATTTAAAAGAAATTTAAAAAATCAGAATTTCACAACCTTCAATTTTTTATTTTATTTTTCAAATGCTATTTCATTTAATTTCTTTTACTACTTTAAATTGAAATGACAAATTTATCCTTGCACATGAGGATTTTTTTTTTTCAAAAGTAGCATTTGGACCAATATTAATAAGTTTCACAAACCATAAGGATAAAATTAAATATTTTTAGACTACAAGGTTAATTTTGAGCATCACTCCAAACCACAATAACTATTTATAACTTTTACCCAAAGAAAAATATTGGGTCATGTAAAAACTACGCATCTTGATCAACTTTTTATTGTGGAAGAAAAAAAATATATGGTAACGTCTACTTAAGAAACAAAATAAAAGCGTTGTAGGCACTTGAGTCTTGAAATAGCCAGTGAAATATAACTTTATGATCTTTGCTTGTTTGGTTGGATATATTATATCCATATTTTTTCTGTCCATTTTCAATCACGCAAACCCTGTATAAGCCTACAAACAGAGGAATGGGACGGAGTGTACCGATCATATGAAAATTGTGACGTTAGGGACTTTTCAGATTAATTGAGAATGTCAGGGACTGAACCGATGATAGCGTGATAGTACAGGAACTAAACAAAATTTAATCCAAATCAAAATATGTCCAAGACATTCAAAAATAAATCAATACTTTATTAATAAAAATAGCCAATGATGACATCAAACTTTCTTGACCAAAATCTAATCCAAAATAAAAATCAAACTTAGACAAATTGTTGTCACTCAATCCGTTTGGTAACTCCAATTTGGTTGTGACCATGTAAGGTAAGTCGAGATTTTGGTGGAGCTATGCTCTCTTGTAAAACCGTTCTCTCAGTTCAAACATTTCCTAGACATCACAATTAATTGGATAAGCCTAGTTGAGATAGAGTTAAAACAAAATGTCATTTATTGACTAAGGCATAATTGCCATTACATAATTCTTGAAAAAAATAAAAGGACTACACTAATCAAAATCTGCGACATCTGTATGCACTTCTTCGCCAGATTTGAAGTACGCTATGGTGAGATTGACGTCATTGTCATCTCAATCATCTTCTTCTGTGGCAAGGTACACTTCTTGCTCCCTCATATGCTTTGTATTATGCAGCTAACTTGTTGCTTGCCTTGCATTTTTTGAACCAATGCTCACTTGATCCACATCGATGACACACGTCATTGTGGTTGTCTCCCTTTAGTTAAGGTGCATGTTGTGGACGTCCCCTAGGAGGGTTGAAGCCACCACCTCGACCCATAGTGGAGCCACCACGGCCACGACCTCCTCTCCCAAGATGTGCAATGTTGCCACGAGATCTCGCTCCAGTTTGGCAGTTACCTTCCTTTTTAGGGCGGTCATATGGATCCACATGTCTATTTTGTCCCTTAACTTTAGGGTTTCGCTCCTTGCGCCCTTCTTTGGGTGCATTATAATTCGCTTTGTGAACGCTCTTAGTTCCAACGGGCCTTGAATTCTAATTCTTCACGAGGATGTTATCATGTTTCTCAGCTACAAACATAACATTGATTAGCTGATTAAACCTCGTGATCCGTCCAGTATTGTACTCACCTCTGTATTGCTTTGATACCAAAAGTGCTAAGACGGGAAAGGTGGAGAGAGTTTTCTCAATTAGCTCTTGCTCTGTGATTGGGTGTCCACAGAACCCCAACATGGATTTAAGGCGTAGATCTTTTGAATTATATTCAGCGACAAACTTGAAGTTAGCGATGCGCAGATTGTTCCATTGAACCTACAAGTCAGGGAGGAGGGAATCTTGGACATTGCCAAAATGCTCTTGTAGCGCCACCCATAATTCTCTTGCATCTTTGATCGACATATACTCCAGTCGGAGTGATTTATCCATGTGGCGTCACATCAAGATGAGTGCTTGAGCATGCTTTGTAACCATCGGCTCAAATATGAGGTCCGGGTTTGGTGCTTGAATTATGGGTAATATCCCTTTGAAGTGAGATGGTTCTCAACATCGGTTACCTAACTGTAGTACTCCGAGCCTGTTGAGTCAAGCATGGGGAAGTTGAGCCTTGGTTCATTCGACATCCTGAAAAGAAGAAGAGAAATATATTAGTTTCGGAGTCAAAGCTTCTATGACAACTAATAATAAGATTTATGAGTTATGCTACCCGGAAATCTATTTCCAAGAATATTTGGATTAGACATAAACAATGATGTTTATATGATCAAAAATCGATGCTTATGGACGCTCTTAGTCCGAAGATTACGAACGCTCTTAGTTCATATATAGCTTGAATCCCCAAGATTCCACTTTTAGAGAATCGAACCCACATTACAGAAAGGTGGGATGAAGAAGAAGAGAGGTTGCAAGTCCTCGAAGAAAAAAAAGAAAAAAAATTAAAGTATGGAAAGCAGGAACTTTAATGTAATTTTGGAGCTTGAAACCTTGAAAACTTGGAAGTTTGAAATGTGCAAAAGTGAGGCGAGGCTAACAGGGTGTGCGAGGCTAGCAGTGCAGCGTGTACGAGGGGTCGTGCGTGTGTAGGTGGGCTAGCAAATGCGGGGTAGGTGAGGTGTAGGTGTGAGGCATACGGAGCTAGGTGCAGGAGCATTGCAGGGGTAGCGAGGCTAATCATGCAGGGGTTAGCAGTGAGGTGTGGTTAGGGCTGGGCAGGTCAAACTGAAATACCGAACCCGTCCCGAAAATAGACAGGACGGGCAGGTATCAAAAATATAAAAATTACAATTCAACCCAGCCCGTACCGAACAGAACAAAACAGGACGGGCTACGGTATTGAACTTTTGAATACCGAATGGGCCCGGCCCGGCCCAATTTGTGTATATATATGTGTTTTTTTATTCATATGTATGAGATATAATGATATATATAATCCTTATCTTCTAATGGGACCTTGCAGTAAGTCTGCACACTCTCTCTCACTTTGGCAGCACACACACTGACATTCTCTCTCCCACTTTAGCAGCACACGCACACGCACATGTACACACACACACGCACTCTCTCTCTGTTCAAGGGTTCATCTCTTCTCTCCCCCTCTCTATTCACTCCCCTCTCTCTTCCTAATCCTTAATTCAGCCTCTTACAATTTACCTTGGCAGTCTAGACTGACGTCACCACCGCACCATCTTCAGTCGACCCATTCTCAAGGAACGCTGTGCAGACCTCTAGCCATCACCACCATACACTGCACCTCCAGCATCCTCCGGCCACCACCATCTTCAGTCGACCTCGATGGCACCACAATCATCGCTCTACCACAAGGAACGCCTCCCAAATCTGTTGCCAACTTGCCATCGAATTTTAATTCTCTTTTTTAAGATATGAGTTTTGTCAATTTGTGCATGTTCAGTTCTATGAAAGAAATGGTATCTGCAGGTTAATTTTATTTTCTTCTTTTCTTGAGATCTAGGTTTGTAAAAATTGAGATCTAGGTTTGTGAAAATTGATATTTGAGTGGTTTTTGCCTATTTGGATTTCGATAGTCAGCCTTTCTATATCGGTGATGCTGGTTTTTCAGTTTTGCTTGCTTTTTTTTGTTTGGTTGGCTGTAATTCACTTTCATGGCTACTGGCTAGAGCCAAGAATCTTGTTTGCAAACTCAGGAAACTGGTAACCTATTTTTTTTTTTTTTCCCTTTTTCAGGTTTGTCCCGGATTAGGCCCGGTCCCGGCCCGATACCGATCGGGTTCGGGCCTGTCGAGATCACTTCTCAAAATTGTCTTAACCGTCCCGACTAATAATTCCGGGCCCGGGTTCAGGATTACCAAGATTTCGGCCTGTCCCGGCCAGTGCCCAGCCCTAGGTGTGGCGCAGAGGCTGCAGGATCTAGCTAGGCTAGTAAGCTTGGCAAGGGGGCTCGCTGGGCTGTAGGGGCAGGCGAGGCTAGCGTGGGCTAGGGGCAACAGTAGCGAGACTAACGGTGGGGAATTTTTTTTATTTTTGGGTTTTGGTTTATAGGGCTCGCGTTGATAACGTGTTTTAGGATATTGGAATGCAAGAGAGATTGATGAGAGAATTGAGTGTTCATTCATTGATAATAAGAGCCCTATATATAGGGATTATAAAGTACAATTTCTTGGAATACAAGGATATATTCCTATTCTAACTTGAATTGGAAATCTAGAACCTTCTCTCATATTATTACAACAATAGAACTAATTCTAGTTTGACAGTCACACCAAAAGTCAACATTCCTCAACAGAACACATAATGCAAAAAGGGACAATAAACAATGAAACGAAAAGTTCCAAAAGTGCATAACTTTTGATTTTAGACAAACCTACCAATCTGCAAAAGCAGCTGCAACTTGGTTGTTTTCTTTGGAGAATGATTGACAAACAATTCTTCCATAAAATCTGAACTGTCAAGCCACCTAGAGATAAGGATTGGAAACATAATGATGAACCAGCGACCTGATATGTTTTCAACCAGCTTCCAATATCTCTCTAAAAGCTAACTCCAGTGACTCTTTGAAACCATAATGTCTTCCTTCAAACTAAGAAAATTCAAAGAGCTAGAAAAATCCCCATGAAAAGACACAAAGTAGAATGATAAAAGTTGCTCTATAGTACAACAGAACTGGTCAAATGCTCCATTTGTAAGTTCCATAGTCTTGCTGAAAATAACAAGGACCATGTTTGCGCACATTCGATGCTGTCTTGAGTCTTGACAAGCCAGGAACAAAAAATTTGGGCAGACCTTCAAGCTGCAAGCCATTAAAAGTTCCCATTGAACAATTTGAAGACACAAACCAAAAGGTTAACTGCTTGGCTTGGCACCAAGGAAGAGTCATCAGGTCCTGAATCTGTCCACAACTGCATTTATTTTATATAAAAATTAAAAAGTTGCAAGGCGGAATGTCATATAGTACTAGCATCCCTTTTAGGCATGTTATCTTAACCTGAATTCTATCTGCAATAAAATAAATGTAAGAAGACCATTTTACCTTTGAAAATCAAGATATCCAAATAAATTGTGCTCATCAAAATCCCCAAAACTATCATTAAAGCCATAACTGAATCTATCATGGCCAATATATGCTCTGCTAGCTTTAACCACTTCCTGCATAGAAATAAGAGCAAGCTCTTCAATTAAAAGACCTACCTCGCTTAGTTCTCATAATCTCATGTGTAGTGACATGCAAGACAAACTCAAAACATACTCTATTGTGCCTTCAATAAATTTAGCTAGTAATGTTTGACAACATACACTTCACCAATTTATATGTATTCGGTTGTTTCATCACTTGTTGATTAAAAATGCAGCAGAGAACCACTTAAAAAGTGTACCGGGAATGTTAAGAAGGTCAACCTTAACCTACCTTGCTTCATAGAGAAACTTCCAGCAATCAGTAAATTCTACAATGAGTTGTGAGTTATGACCAGAATCAAACCTTGTCAACACCTATATCAAGAAACAAATTAAAAAAACTTTGGTCATTATAAAAAGAGAAACAAAAGGATCTGTGCTCAGGGCTGCAGATAAAAGAAACAGGGCATAAACATGGTTTATTCTGTTTAGAGTTTCAAAATTCATTAGAACAAAAAAAATATAGCTTTAGAAGAGTGACTAGAGTTAAATGAATTTCTCAACAAGCAATTGTATAGTATTTTGAACAATTTTGCATTTGTAGAATTACTGCTTAGGGTTCCAATCCAGGTTGAGAAATATCATCTCCGTTAATCCAACCAGATTTTCCCTTGAGATATGGATTTTAAATCCAAGTATTCAAAACTAACATATCGTCTCTGTACTTTCCAATTATGATCCATAAAACAATGTATATGTAATGTAATAAACAATGTATAAATGCTAAATCAAAATGTTTGCAACTGAACATACATGTCAAGAAAGGTAAGGAGTGGAGTGAATTTTTCTTCTGAATTTAACAGAGAGGAATCAATACCTGTAGCAATTGGAGTGGCTCTTAATACATTTAACAACAACACAAGAGTATCAAACCGCCTTTTTCCAATTTCCCTTAATTAGGACCAAATCCTGCAATGCTGATAAAGAGATGATATTGAATTGTAGATGCTCCTGCAGATACAATGTAGTTGTAAGCTGATATGGAATCGACAGAGTAGTGAGAGGCAGATATGGAATTGTAGATGCTCCAGCAGATACAATGTAGTTGTAAGCTGATATGGAATCAACAGAGTAGTGAGAAGCAGCTATAGAATTGACAGAGCAATGAGAGGCTAGAGGAAAAAATTGGAAAAGACTAGAAGGTGTTACATTTCTTGCACATATTACTGCAAAACTTCGAGCAATTCCAACTTGACTCATACTAGCAGACAGCTCTTATTCTTGGTGTTTCACAAAAAAGGGTCCATGCAAGCCCCTGTCTCACCAAACTAATAAAAAACAAGTTATGGACACACCAAAAGAGGGATAAGGGTATACAAGTTTTGATTTCTTTAGAGATGCTGCAGAAACAAAAGTCACGGCTTTACTTTAGAAGGGAATAACTAGAGTCTAGATATATAGTATGTTCAAAGCAAAAATGACTTTGTAAATAACTAGAGAAACTCAAGAGTTATTTTTGTATCAAAAAAAAAAAAAACTCAAGAGTTATTTTTCTCTCACAAATTTGTAAGTTTAAATCAACTAAATTGACTGATTATTCAACTAGCAGAGATGAGAATAACAAGAAAGAACCAAAGCATTCTTGGCATTGATTCTTTTTGTGATAAAAACATAAAAAGAAAAAAAAAGAGGCATACAACTTCACAATACTCGATAGAAAACAAAGAAAAGAAAAGGAGTTACCTTGAGTGTCTCGAATGTGAGAAATCTTGGGCCACTCTGGGCCGCTCTTCTCTCTACATCTTTCGCTCAAAAGGGGACAATTGGCTATCTCTAGCTGATATAATTTGGTGAGGCGGTGCATAGCTTGGATGGAAGGTAGATACATCAGATTCTCGCAACTCCAAATATCTAAGGAGTGAAGAGATGCAAGGTTTCCCAACCACTCTGGAATAGCCTCCACTCCCTTAAAGTCCTCTATCCACAAATCGGTCAAAGATGTGAAGTGTTGAATTTGTTCAGGCAGAGACTTGAGCTTAGGCCACCCTACGATCCTTAATGATTCAAGTTTTGGTAGAACCTGAAAAGCAGGGAATGAATCCAGCTCATTCCAAAACCGACCAAGTATCAATTTCTTGAGACTTGTGAATACGTGTGGAGATGCCATTGCTAACCCACTAGGTAGACATTTTAATCGGGAACAATCAGTAATCCTCAATTGACGCAGGGATGTAAGCTTGTCTAAACTTGGAACATTCTCTAGATTAGGACAGTTTCTTATTTCCAATGCCTGAAGAGAGGCACAAAATTGTAGATCAACTTGTGTACTTTGACATCTCTGGATTACTAATTGACGGAGGGATGTGAAACTGCCGTGTAAAATTGGAACAGACTCTACATTACTTACAGCCAAGTGTCGGAGGGTTGTATTAAGACTGTCAATTGGAATGGATGTTACCTTAGGGCACTCTGTTATTGACAAATGAACAAGAGAGGTGCAGCAGCCTAGTCCACTCGGTAGGCTTGATAATTCAGGACACCGCCAAAGCTGCAGTCGAGCAAGGGATGGGAGGCCCTCAGATGAAATTGGAACGAACGTTATGTTTGGGCAGCTCCGTATTTCCAAATGTTGAAGAGATGTGCAGTATTGTAGCCCATCAGGTAGATTGGATAACTGAGGACATGTATGGACCTCCAATTCGCATAGAAATGGGAGACCACCGTGCTCAGGGATGATTGGGATGCACTCTAGCCTGGAGCAATTTCTTATCTCCAACTTCTCAAGAGAGAATGGGACAGGTAAACACGTCCGCTTAGGACACCCACCAATTCTCAATTCTTGAAGAGACGCGCAGCAGTACTCATACCCTCATGATTGGGGAGGACCAATACAAGTTAACTCCCAACAATACTCTATCTCCATATATGAAAGATTCTGGTTATTTTCTAACAACCTTTCCGGCAGACAAGCAAGTCCCCTCACACTGCTTATCTCGAGAGAAGTGAGAGTGGTCAGACTATTGCTTAGAATACTTGCTATTAGAATGCCTCCGCTATTCATGCCTTTAATCACTAACTTTTTCAGAGATGGAAAATGACTAGGAGCACTTCTCAATTGGTAGCAACCGGTCAGGGTGACCTCCTCAAGGCAAGGAAATACCATCACTCTTTCTGTTGACACTTCCTTCCATTCAATTAGGTTTCTCGCCTCCTCAATATGTAATGTTTTCAATGCAGGAAACAAAACCTCTATATCATCAGAAGCGTGATCATAACCATAAAACTCAGATCCCAAACACCTCATGTTCTGCATCCTGTTCATCTTCACATGTACAAGATTGGGCAGACGGCCAAGTATTGGGACTCCTTCGCATTTGTTGCATCTGTGTAATTCAATCTCTTTCAATTTGTTGGATAGCAATAACCATGATGGAAATTTAACACCCATGAAACCATAAATCTTCAAAAATTCAAGATTAGAATGTGGTCGCAGGACTTCAAGTATAACTTCGTCACTGTCAGCATTGCTGCTTGGCCCACTATGCTCCAATGTAAGGGTTAACTTGCATAGATATTTTTTCACCACTAAATTTGCTTTCTCCGCTTCTTCTTGATCTCTTGCATGTTCCAGATTACAAATGGATAAGCTATCTTTCAGATGGTTTAAGCCACCTAATAACCCAATTTGAGGACCCGTCTCCTTGTCCATCTTTACAAAAGGTAATGATCGGAGATTAGTCAATCTCCTTAATACTCCAGTTGGAACTTTCACATGTGTACCAAAATAAATATGTCGCAGGTTGATCAAATTTGCAATTTCCTTTGGGAATGCTTCAAGGTGATCAGGCATTTTAAATGTTTGAAGGTTATAAAGCTGACCCAAAGATCTTGGAAATGCTTTAATCTTTGTTTCCATAACATTTAGATACCTCAAGTGTCTTAACTTTCCAATTGAATCTGTCAACTCTTGAATGTCTGCCTTGTATAAATTTAAAACACGTAGAGCTTTAAATCCAGGTGAGTTGTTGTCAAGGACTGCTCCATTTGAAAATAGAGAGTGCAAGTACTTCGACTTTGAAACACGTTCAGCAAGATCATGAACAAGATCGTGCATCTTGCATGTGATTATGTCACCATAGTAATCCCTTCTCACATCTTGAAAAAATGAGTTTTGTAACAGAATATTAAAATACTCGTTACCTTTGTCCTCCATCTCTAAATTATTTTGGTTGGGAGAAGGGTGAAGCCATCCTTGAGCCATCCAAAGTTGGATCAGGTCGTCCTTTTCAAATTCGAAATCTTTGGTGAACATGGAGCAGTATGCAAAGCATTGTTTCAACGATGGAGACTTCAATTCATCAAAACTCAATTTCAAAATAGTCAATATTCTAGTTTCTTCCTCAGGTAAATCCCATATACCACTGTCCAAAATTGATTGCCATTCATCACACATTTTAGAACGCATCATATTTCCCAACACCTATAGTAAAATTGGTGAGCAAATAAGTTAGATTTGTACAAAATAATAGTGTAGCAAAATATATTAGTTACTAGTTAGCGTTAAATGGAAGATGATCTTATTGTCACAAATTTCTCTACTGCAATCTAAATGTGAGATATATTCCCGCCAAGGTTAGAGTTTTAGGTTGGTAGGTAGGGTATGGGAGGGTGAATCCTAACAAGATGCTTCAACTATTATCATGTGCAAACTGAAGGGAAATAGTGGCAATTTGACAAAGTCAGGAACTCGCCACCTACCTAGAGCAGACAAGACACACAAGGTGCACGACCAGCACAAGGCCCACTTCGCCCTACCCAAACATGGTAGAGACTTATTGTCAACAAAACAACTAAACAAACCGAACAACTAAACCGTAACCAACAAAAAACAAAGCACAACCAGCTAGGGCCCAAGACCAAAGGCCCGGCCCAATCACCACTCTCTCCAATAAGGACCTCCAGCGCCACAGGCAGCCATCACTGCCACCATACTCTTGCTCCATCGCGCCGCCGCAACGCAACACCACGCCACCGCCTTGCCACACCACACCACTGCATAACATCTCTATGCCACAGATCGAGTCCTTCTGACAACAGTGACTGTATCCCAAGGCTGAACAGATCCCTTTCGGGATCGACTTTGTCCAGAGCTTGAAGTCGCTGCCATCGCCCAGATCTCTGGTGCTTTGATGATTACAGAGTTCGCCGCCGGCCAACCGCACAGTATCGCTGCTCCTCACCTGCGCTCGCCCACAACCCGCGAAGGACAGATCGAGATCGCTCTGTCCAACTCGGGAGACAACCACCAGCCACCTGCCCTGGGACACGTCTCAGCCAGAAACCCTCCCCGGAGTGCACAGAACCATCATCGGCCCGTCCGACGAAGACACCCCAAGGACGCGCCGCCGGACGGAGCATCACTCTCTCTTGACGACACCAGACGTGTTTTCCAACCCTCTCTAAAATTATATTTCTGCCAGTTAAGAGTTCTCTAAATTTCTTTGTTTCCAAGAGTTAGGTAGTTTGATTGTAAATTTGTAACTTCCTAAACTGAAAGGCTTACGCAATATATTTTCCTCTTACATAAAGTGGTTCACATGATTCTTCTTGTTGCTCTTTTATTTTTAGAAATTTTCTAATCAATCAATAAGAATAAGTAGAAAGCATCAAAACTAAAACTTTGAATTGTTCAATTATGTAATTACATACATTTGCTATTAATGGTACACCTCCGCACTTCTTAGCAATCTTCCTTCCAATTTTTTCTTGATCTCTAGTGATAGAAGCACCCCCAATTGAAATTGCTTTGTCTTTTAATATAAGCCAACATTCATCGTCTGATAGTTTTTTCAAATCACGCCTCGGAAGAGTCCCCACCATTTTTGCAACTTTGTTATTACGGGTGGTGACAAGGATGCTGCTTCCTTGGGTATCAGTGACATTTACCAAGCAACTGATCAATTCTTCCCATTTTTGAGAATTTCCATTCCAAACAGTATCGAGCACAAGAAGATACTTTTTCCCTTTCAACTCCTTTTTAAGAATTCTACATATTGCATCTCTAGTTTGCGCCGCAGCATGTTCAGGTTTAAGAGACTCCAAGATCCCTCTTAAAATTGAATTGACTTCAAAAGGGATAGACACACAAACCCATATATTTTCTTGGAAATGTTGCTTTATCTTATCATCATGATATACTGATTTAGCCAAAGTGGTCTTCCCAAGTCCCCCCATTCCCACAATGGCCAGAACTGAAAGATCATTTTCTTGACTGTTGTTTGAGTTGGTCAAGGCTTTCACTATATCTTCCACAACATCCTTCCTTCCAATAATATTGCTTTCATCTTTTTTGAACTCAGAGTAGGTTTCCCTATCAATTCTTCTATCATAGGAGCTTGTTGCCTCTATGGAAGGCCTAGCAACAAACCCAAAACCACTTGCCCTTTTACCCAAATCCTCCAAAGATGCGTTGATTTTCTTAATTTTATGTGTCATTTTAACACGAAAAAAGATGGGATTGGAGACGGAAAAAAAGTTTTGCACCTTTTTCTTCATCTGGTTTCGCAGTTCCACCTTACGCCGAAGAAGCTCATATCCGTAGTCATCCAACACATCATCGGCAAGATGAGCTATGTCTTCAAGCTTCTTCAACCAGAGCTTCACAGCCTCGTCCTGATCTTGTCGCTTCTGTTCAGCATCTCGTAGCACAGCTTCAAGAAAGAGCAGCGACTCACGCAGATTTGCTAATTCTCCCTTGAATCCCCATAAAAGAGTGAACTCTTTAGTGGCAAGTGAAGCCACTTTCTTCAGCATTTCCTGGGCAGCAAAGGTAAGAAACTCAGCCATAGATTTCTACTCAAGAAAGTCGGGACTCGAGAGTCGAGAAAAAGATTAGTTGAAGAAACTAGAAGATGGGAGGAAAAAAATCTCTCCTCGATCTATAAATTTTATAAGCCGTTGGACTATCTATCAATGACGAATGTGGATGGAGTAGAGGATAGATATCCGACCGACAAAGATTGGTATAGATTCTCCAGCTGCATGTTTTTGGGCGTGCTGCTTTACGTAGGGGCGCGCGCTTTACTTCTTCTTTACTTTAAATTTAATTAAAGCATGCTTTAACTACAAGACAGCATAATGAAAAGCACGTAGGTCATCCATCAAAAATGGCCATATATCGAGCGCGCCATGCAATCATAACCTGAATCTGTTACCAGAGTTAATACTGGAAGAAGATCTGGATAGCTTTATTATAGATTTTGATCAAATTACAACCCAGATACTAGAGCCCAATTCAAACACCCGTTTAAGTTCTGATAAATTTCAAATGGGTGTGGAACCAAATTTAACACCAATTAGCAAAGAACCAAGCAGAATTAAGATAAAAACACAATCGGGTACAGATTTCAAATGAAGTTGAAAACTGTTTCGAGAAGGCGTTAAATCTGGTATTTGTTTGCAATCTCCACTGACCAAGAAAATACTGGCGAAAGGAGTGCATAATGATTCAATGAACGTTCTTCTCTCTCTGGAAATAAAAGAACACATTAGTGAAAACTTACGTATAGGGTGAACTTGAGTGATTGATGGACAACGTGAACACTCTTCTTTCACAGTGAAAAGTGTGGTGGGTACTCTTGACCAAAGTAGAATAGCTGAATAGGTCAGGCTAGTCATAAAGCCCGTGCGATGCATGCGCTGTGGGTTTCTTTTCTTCCTGACTTTTATACATAATAAAATAACAATTATAATTCAAAAAAATGTTCTCTTACTTTCATGCTGGATGTGTAATATAATATAGAAAAGAGACTGATAAGTAATATGATTCTGATATAGATAAGAATATATATGATTCTGATATAGAATGCCATGGCCTACTCTTATTCATGACACTTACCAAACGTCATGAAAAATATTTTCATGACGTTTTCAGAATGCCATAGCCAACTCTCATTCATGACACTTACCAAATGTCATGAAAATATTTTTCATGACGTTTTCAGAATGCCATGGCCAACTCTCATTCATGACACTTACCAAATGTCATGAAAAAAATTTTCATGATGTTTTCAGAACGTCATGGCCTATTCTCATTCATGACACTTACCAAACGTCATGAAAGTTTTTTTAATGATGTTTTCAGAATGTCATGGCCTATTCTCATTCATGACACTTACCAAACGTCATGAAAACTTTTTTAATGACGTTTGAAAAACGTTCAAACGTCATAAGAGTGATCACAGTTTAAAAACGTCATCATATAGTAAGACTTACAATGACATTTCGAAAACGTCATAAACTTGAGACGAAATTTTGATCCATGACGTTTCCTAATGGAAACGTCATAGAAAGGGTATTTAATGACGTTTTTGAGTAAATGTCATCAAAATATTGTCATTAAATGTCATATTTGTAGTAGTGGCAGATCCTTGTTTCCTTCAAATCTAGTCCTGCAAATGGCACAATACATAATTACAGCTGATAGATATATAAACTCAAACTCCTATGTAAAGATTCAAATATAGATACAAAAAGACCCTCTAAGCTAAGTGTTTTTCCTAGTGATGATGAATTAATGAACTGTCAATGTCTTTAAATGTGACGGACTTATTCTTAATTTGGTCTGTCATGATTTAAAAATGCTACTTATACTGGAGATGCACACGACAAATTCAGCTACAATACAACCAAAGCTATAGAAAGCAAATTATGCACAACAAAGCTAATTTTTCTGAGTATGACTCAAGTCGAAAACTTCATAGTCATTTCAGTGGTATTAATTTTCAGTTTCATCAGCTTTATTTGAAGCAAAGGAGTACCATGTCTCACAGATTTAATACATTACTATTACCAAATTGCATGAAAACATATAACATTAGTTCTGTTACTTCTGTATAGTATGTTTGGACTCATTGCAGAAGATACAGTACGTGATCTGCCATAGCTAGAAAGGTTCAAATTGAAGTCAGATCTCAGGGCCAATTCAATCCAAAAACAATCATGTTACATTTGTTAAAACAAAACCTAAAGCTTTCTAAGTTGCCTACCTTCTTGTCAATGTTGTCATACTAAATTTTCACCAGTACAAATTGAAACTTAAAACTAACATGAACATCAAATACTTCAGATTACCGTAAATTGAATTTCAACAGTAGAAGCATGCCTAAACATATTTCTGAATTAAGAAAGTACCTTTATATAACTGGTGAAGGCTTTGTTGATTCAATGTCAAGACCCCGATATACCTGTGCTGCAAAAGCCATATCAAATGAAGTCCCTTTAATATATCGTGCACAACTTGTAAATTGTTTCTAAGCCTCAAATGGAACTCAATAAAGGCTATGTCATATTGATGGAGCAAACCAACTTCAACTAAAATCCATTCCATTTAGGCTATGATTCGATTTGTATCAATAACGTCACTTTCTGTTGTATTTTTGAAATATTATAAAGGCTACGTCAAACCAACTCCAACTATACACCCTTTCTCAATGTAAACAACAGCAGCACATGTATAGACAGAATATACATAGGCCAGTAGCACAATACAAAAGGTACTTTGGATAACCTCCACCAGCGAATGGCTTTCCCAGAAATGGATTAAACAAATAACAACAATTTAGCATATATTAAGTAAAGAAGTAAAATCAGAAAACGGAACATACATGCACGTTAAACACCATAATTCTTCCTGCACAAATAACATCCTTGCTCACATGCAAGAAAGATTCAAATGTCAAAACCCAAACAAATGAATAGAAGTGAAAGAAACCACATATGTTTTTGGACATTCAATGGTAAATAACAGATGGTCAGGTCCAAAACTTAAATGAAAAGCAAAGATGAGTCTGTATAACTGTGAACACTTCGTTATGCAAATAGAAAAGGCCCTCTTAGGTTTTGCCCCTAACTATTCTTTTGCCCCCGATGAATATTGGCTTTGTTCTTTGTTGATCCAAAACTTGTATAATTTTTATTTTATTCTTTAGCTTATTACCTGCGCATGCAGCTTTTCAGTTCCCCAGAGCATGATTTCCACCAGCGAACCATGAAATCCTTCCATTGAGAAAGCATAACGGTCATATGTGTTAGCATTGTAACAATACTGTGCCCTCTCCAAATGTCTAAATAGCCATCCTCTTGTCGAATCAAAGAGTGTCAAATACTGTCTAGATACCCTTTTCTTCCCTGAATATCTATATGAAAACATATATAAGGCAGTGTCAGAATACTCAGCCTGCCGGGAGAAAATGGACTTAGTCACCTGAAAAGTGGTAATATTTCAAAGGATTTAAAAGTTGAATTATATTAGTAAAATCCCTTAAGGAATACTGCTCCAAAACATTGTTGTAATCTATTTGAAACATCAATTTTATTAGCTAAAGTTAGGTCCTTGGTTAGCCAGGGAGTGCACGTTATACAGATTTAAGTACCAAGTCTCATTGCACCCCAATTTGCACCCTCTTTCACAGAGCACTATCTTTTTCTTAGAAAATAGCGTAATATTTTTCTAATATTGTTATTATTAATTTTTTGAATCTGTGCATGCCTCATTCTCAAATCTCAATAGTTCAGAGCAATTTAGAGGAAGAACAACAATAGTGTTATCCAACATTGCAGATGAGCCTAAGCAGTAATAACATTACACACAAACCATGAATGTCAAACAATCTAACAAATCATTGATACACATAACATGTACAATAAAATTTGAAATACCCAATGAGATGGATGGAGAAGAAGAAGCTTGCAAGGCCGTAGCAGCATTAAGGGTCCGTTTTCTTCTTGGATTGGATGGAACTCTATGGCTGGAGGTTTGTAAAAATGGTACTGGAGACCAAATAGGAAATGGGTCTCGAGGAAAAGAAAAATACCAATATCCACACACAGATCGGGTTGCGATTCTGAAAAAAAAACAAGACAAATTCTCTTGCGCAATCGAAACGAAACCTTGAGAACTTCCCGTCCCCCTCTTCCTCTTCTCTGAGCTCTCTCATTTCTTCCCTTGTTTTCTTTGCTCTCTCCATCTCTCTTTTTGTTTCTCTCTGTGTCGACTGTCGAGCGCCCGCTGGGGTCCATGTGTTACTCCTTTGAATTTGGAGGAAGGACCTCATTTTCCAGTTGCTGAGCGCCACTTTGAAAAGTGGATGATCTCATGAGAGATTGCAACGCGAAGACATGGATAGAGTGAAATGTACACAACATGTTGGCTATGGTAACTCAAGTTATGCACATCTCAAATGTTCTCTATGAAACAGTTGAGATACAGACGTGACGAGATGCAACTACTTTCAAATGTGCAAAATACGAAAATGTGTATAGCTGAGATAGCCAAAGGAAAATAAAAAATAAAAAGCTTCAAACTCGGGTTATAGATTCCATATATCTTCTTGGTCAACAGCAATGAAGAGCATTGGAACGATCATGGAGTTGAGCTTGATTATCCTTTGCTATCCCATACCACGACTTACAAACAGCATTGAATCCTAAATAATAGGATAGTAACACTAACCACTCTACAACCGAGTCTAAAAAAGTGTTCTAGAAGATTTTTCCAATCGATCTCCATCGTTTCCAATTGAGGAGTGAGCAGAATTTCCGGAAGAAACATTTTATTGCTTGGTAAAGAAATTTCTCGTCTCCCTCTATTATAGATAATTCTGTCAACTAAATTGATGATCTTTTATGTATTAAAAAACCAAATACCACTATTAACAAACCCTAGCGCTCCGCGCGTGAAAGAGAGAAGGTAGAAAACCGAAGGTGAGTGTGCTCTCTCCCGGCCGAGCGCCGCTGGCTTCACCGCCGCTGCGTCTCGGTCCGGGAGAGGCGGGTGTTTTCTGAGTTGAGGGGGCTCTCAAGGCAGCGGCGCGGCTCTGGGAGGGTGATTGTGTCGGCGTCTCCGGTTTGGACGGATCGTTTTCGATCTGTCTTTCTCGGTTCGTGGGCAATGGAAGCGGAGGTGCAGCGTCGGAATCCGGAGTTCTGGCGGTGGGTTCCAATGTCGTCGTCCCTACTTCTCTGGGCTGGGATGGTCAGATCTGAATGTGGCTGTGCCGATCCCGAAGGGATCTGTCTCGATCTCTGCTTTGATCTGCTTATCGTCGTCAGAGTGGCGCGGGGGTGTCTTGCTGCGTGTCAGGGTGGTGCTGCGGCGAAGGGATTCGACGTGTTGCTGTTTTGATGCGTAGTGACGGCGTGGTGGCTTTGGGTCTCGCCGGCAGTAGGAGGGGTTGCCTGACGTGCTGGCTCTCTGCTTGGGATGGTGGTCTTTGGGCTGGGCTTTTGTTCTTGGGCTTCTCTAGTTTTGTATGGTGTCATGGTGTTTAGTTACTTGTTGTTTGTTTTCGGTGATTGTCTTACTGAGAATAAGTCCCTCCTCTTGTGAGTGAGGGTTTGGGTGTTTCTGGGTAGGGTCGCTGCTTTCTGGTTATCAACGTGATGGTGAATCACTCTTACACGTGGTCTGGCTGTTTTAGACACGGTGTCCGAACGGGTGGAAACAGTTCATCTTAATGTTGATGGCAGGATTGCATCGATATAGTTAGGTTTGGTTAAGGGTTAAGTTTGGTTAGGGGTCGGGCCTTTTAGGCTTGTGTAAGTCACGTTGTTGACGGTCCCATAACTGTAGTTACATGGATGTGCAACCTGTATGGTTGTCTGGTTATTAATGGAATACTTTACTTTTCTCAAAAAAAAAGATAATTCTGTCAACTACCTCAAATACTAGGAATAGGAACGAGATACTTCGACATCACTAGGATTAGGAATTGATTTTAGTAGGTATTTCAATCTCTACTAGTATTGTAAATTTGAGGCTTGATTTAGTTTGACGGAGTGTAATGTGATAAATTCTTTAAAACAATTCGGATTTAAATAGACTAATAAACCCTGCAGTGAAGGGAGGAAACCCAACAAGTTACAATTGCAACAGGCATGCATTGGAAATAAGGTTTTTTATTTTTTATTTTTTATTTTTTATTTTTTATTTTTTATTTTTTATTTTTTTTATTTTTTTTATAAGGTTGTTTATTAGGGCTTTAGGCCTTTATTCTTTGACATCAAAGATCCTTCAAACTCCAAAGCTCAAGTCTTTAGGTTCTATCGGCCTCTTTCAACATCCAAGATCTCCATTTCTTAGGCTTTCAGTCTCTCACAACTTCTGAATCCATTGCTCAAGTCCAAGCTGCTTCAAAGGAGGTCTTAAATTTGGCTTACGTTGCTGAGGGCGCTTCCATTTTCCAGTGATCATCGTTGCCGGAGAATGATGAAAATTTGTTGTGTCTGCTAAAGCCTTTCTTTTAATAGCAGCATCCTTTCTGCCTGCTAATGGAACTGTTCCCTTACTACTCTCTGCTGGTCTTTTTGAAGAGTTTTCATCATTTCTCGCTGTAAATTTGCGTTTCCTTGTTGTAATGAAACCATCTTCTGATATTCCTTTTCCCCCATCCTTTCTTTCTTTGCTTCCATGAGTTGATTTGCTTACCGATGCTCCTTTAACTGGAATTAACTCTGAATCACTTTTGAATTGTAAACAATCTTCTGCATGGACCGTTGCTTCTGAGCTCTCCTGTAAAGTGGAACCACTACTCTGAATCAAGTTTTGTGGACATTTGCCATCATTACTGCACATACTTCTCTGATTGTTCGATGGCTTAAATCTGGTTCCATGGAAAGTCTCTTGATCTCGCTTGCATTGAGAATCTCCTTTGTTGAAGCTTGATGTATCACCATGTTTTGCTTGACTGGTATCATGGTTTTGCACTGTTTTAGGTGTAAATTCAAGACACAAATCATTCCTACCAGATAGATTTTCATCTACTCCAGTGGTTGGGTCAACAACCTGTTATGGACAATTTTGATATCAGTAATTTGAAAATGCAGGACCATTGGGACTAATAGATTCAAAACAGAAGAAAGATAGATTAAAAAAAAGAACAAAAAGAGGAGCTATAAGGAAAAGTAAGACTACCACACTACATCTGCAAGAGGTGTTATATTTTGCGAACTCTTCTGACTGTACCTTCTCAACATCAACCTCTTCACTATCACTTTCCTTTTTGCTAAAACCCTCCAAACCCTCTCCGTCTTCTCTGTTACTGGGTTCAACCAAAACCTCATCCTTCTCATCTATTCTATCTCTACAACCAAAATCTCCAAAACCATCAGCTGTATCCAAAGGAGACTCATACACATAGCTTGAGAACCAGTTTCTGATGTCAGTAGGCTCTGAAAGATCAGGAAGCATAACAAATCAGTGACTTTGCTATATGTAATTTTTTTCTTAAACATCTACCGAATATTTTGATTGCCGAAAAAATGGATGCAAAGGTATTATTCAAAGACTCCACTTCTAATATACAAATTTATCTTAATAAATTGCTTACAATGATGGTGAGTGTGTGTGTGTATTCTCGGCAGCCATACAATTTGGGAAAGAAAAACCTTCAGGAGTAACTGATACAAACCTGACAAGTGTGAAGTGGAATCCAAAGGACCCGGAACCTACAAGAAGAGAATTGTGTCAGACTCCTGGAGGTATAAATTTTTATTCCTACAAAAATTATTGGGAGGAAGTAGACTCTTCTCTGCAAAGACCAAGGCGAAGTTGTTCAAGAGGACTAATGACACATCCTCGAGGAAAATTGGTGGTCAACAGATTGGAATGGTGGATACTTTCATGAGGTGGTTGGTAAAGTTTGAGGTTTCCACTTGTGTGCAACTATGCAACCAATGAAGAAAATTGCATTGTTCTGTTTGACATATATATAATGATCTTGGTATAGGGTTTAGAGACTTAGCTTGTTGATATCTTGATGAATAAATAAAAGTTTCTCTTTAAAAGCAAGGAATATGTAAAAAGGGATGAACCAAAGTAGTACCTTACTTACAGGCTGCCTATCATGCTTGGTAACTCTCCAAGAGCTGTCACATGTTGCAAGCCCTACTGACTGTTTCTTCTCTCCCGCAACCCCTACACCAACACCACTGTTTCTTCTAAAATCCCCCAAATCCTCTTCATTATCTCTCTTTTCAACCCTAAATCCATCCTTCTCACATTTACTTTCTTTGCAAACAGAATCTCCAAAACTATCATTCATATCCAAGGAAGGAGACTCATACACATAGCTTGAGAACCAGTTTCTGATGTGAATAGGTTCTGATAGACCAGGATAAGAAAAAGAGACCAAATTACATTATTTACTTAATATAATAAGCTACATCTTATGTTTAATTTCCTAGACAACAAAGAAAAGCAGAGAATATGAATTTCTAATATACATTTTCTCAGTAGCTGAACCATTCAATAGATTAACTGGAAAAATAACTTGAGGAGCAAGTGATACACACCTGAAAGGAGCAAATGTGATTCCAGAGGACCTGGAGCCTGCAAGAAGTTTGTTTTAGATACTTTTATGTCATAAAATGTAGTGTGAATACAGTATTTCTTGAGAAGAAGTTTCTTTGAAAAGTTAAAGAGAGAGTGAACTTGGTGCTGGACGATTGAAACAAAGGTTAATCGTGGATTGGATATTGGGGCTTAGATTTTTTGAACCTGAAGGCCTGTGAAAATATCCACTTAAGAATTCTTGAGCATAGACCATATTGGGATCCACTACTGGTTTATTGCAATATCCTGGTTTTAATTTTATTGATTATGGATCTGTATTGTTCTTTCTGACTATTGCATCTTGGAAATATGAATTCACTGATTTAGGATATTGGAATTAGCTATGTAAAAGGAAAAAGAGACATACACAAATATTACCTCACTTACAGGCTCCCTTGCCTGCTTAGTATCTCTCCAAGAGCTGTCACAATTTGCAAGCTCTCCTGACTGTTCCTTCTCACCCACAATCTCTTTACTAACACTGCTGTTTGTACTAAAATTCCTCAAATCCTCTTCATTTTCTCTGTTGCTGTTTTCAACCAAAAACCCATCCTTCTCAAATTTACTTTCTTTACAAAGAGAATCGCCAAAACCAGCAGTTGTATCCGATGAAGGAGACTCATACACATAGCTTGAGAACCAGTTTTTGATGTGCGTAGGCTCTAACAGATTAAAAACCACATACAGGTCAGTTGCTTTGTAACTTTAATGCTTAATATTTACCAAATCAGAGAATATCATACAAAGACTACATTGCTTATTTACATTGTTCTCAGTAGACAAGCAATTCCGTAAACTAGGGGAAAGACAATAACCGCAGGAATAAGTAATACGGACCTGAAAGGACCGAAGGTGACTCAAAAGAACCTGAAATCTGAAGAAGTAAATTTTGCCAAATGTGAGAAATTGTTCATTACTACTTTTCAATACAACGTTGAAATCCAATTTTCAACCACAAATTATGAAAAGAATCTCATTCTATTCCACAATGGTAAAGTATTATTGTTACCTCCTTGCCGGTATCAGAACATTCAGATATGCAAACGGACTCCACAGGGCCCAACTTGAATAGCTGAAGAACACAAAAACACACACCAAAATCATATTTCTAACTTTATCATCATTGAACCCAACATTCTCCTACATACTAATAATCCAACGGATAATTTGAACAAAAAGTAAGAAATACAGTCTATTTGGTCGCCGCTAAAGAATGAAAACATACATAATTGAATCCAACTATTCTCTTCTATCAACTACAACTTCAATTACATGATAACAGAGATATATTATTTTACCCTCTGATTTTCTTTTTTATCAACCAAATGAGCAACGAAACCAAATACTTAAAATTTGGTCAAATTTCATAACTACTTTTCAGTACAATGTTGAATCCAAATCAGAACCACCAATTATAAAAGTAATCTCATTCTATTCCACAAGAGACAGAACCCATAAATCAAAAGGGGACAAGAAGCAAGACTACCTTACTTAAGCATTGGTTTTGTGAAGAGCTGCCACATTTGACAACCCCATTTGAGTTCTGCTTCTTATGAACAAAGACTCCAACTTTATTTCCATTTTCCATAAACCCACATGAATCTCCTCCGTCTTTTTCTCTTTTGATCTCGCCGGTATCAAATTCATTGCGAAAAGAATTGGAATTCATTGCAGGTGATTCATAGCGGTAGCTTGAGAACCAATTGCCCAGGTCAGGAGGTTCTGACATGACAAATACTAAAATAAATGAAACCAAACTAACAAGACAAAACAAAGCATATCAGAGACCACGAAAAGATGAACAAACCGGAAGGGATGGAGAGAGAGCAGGAAGAACCCGGAATCTGCAAACCCAGAAACAAAGAAGATATCAGCAATCAAAGTTTCTTGAAATTCTAATGCACTGTGGAAATCAAGTGGGACCATTTTACCTGAGAATCGGAGGTTTGGAGTTTCTGCTTCGAATGCTCCATCGGATTCCACGCTCAGCCACAACAGCAAAGTGCTTTGATTCTACCTATAAGAGATGGCGCGCCAAAATTTGTGGGTATTTCAATTTCATTTGATTCTCCCGCCATTTGTTAACTTTGCTGGGGACTACATTGGGCTTAATACCTTCGGTAGTCCATGTGTTTGGGCTTTAATTGTTGTGGATCTTTCCATCAGTGATGCGATGGATAAATTTCATCCCGGGTCTCACGGAGTACTTCCATCACTCATTTGTATTCAGTAGTTTCATTAAAATATACTTAAGAGCAACTGTACAATCTTTTGTTTAAAAAAAAAGGAAAAATTTCGCAAACAGTACACCAAGTAAAGGCTACTAATAATTCTTATACATAAAGTTTCAAACCAAACATTTCGGTACATGAAATCTGAAACTCGACCCACTATCAGTACACAACTTCAATTTTTAACACCAAAATGTCCATTATGCCCTCAGTTCTTTTTTTTTAATAAATTTTTTTTTCTGTTTTTTTTTTTTCTATAAATGACTCGAGTCATTTTTTTTCTGTTATGCGAGGTGAGAAAGGCGGCGTTGGAAGCGAGGGAGTGAGCCCGGAAAAAGGAAGAAGAAAGAGATAAAACGAAGGAAAAAAAAAATAACAGAAAAAAAAATTATTAAAGAAAAAAAAGAACTGAGGGCATAATGGACATTTTGGTGTCAAAAATTGACGTCGTGTACTGATAGTGGGTCGAGTTTCAGATTTCGTGTACCGAAATGTTTGGTTTGAAACTTTATGTATAAGAATTATTAGTGGTATTTACTTAGTGTACTGTTTGCGAAATTTACCCAAAAAAAAAAGTGACCGGAGTATATCTATTTACCGAGAATATGGAATACGACTCCATTCATATTTTCAGTTGTTCATATTAATATTTTAGGATTTAGTTATATTACAGGTCATTCCGGTTGATATAGTTTTTCTGTAAATACTGTATTCTCAACTCTCAACCATTGGTGCAAAAGAGTACGTGAAAGTCTGATGTCTAGTTTTTTGGCCATTTCAACTCTACTCTAATCAGGTACCATTTCTATTGATTTTGCTACTTAATTCAAAACTGAATTGTTTTCTCAACTATCATAGTTGCAATTCATATCTCTGGATTTGAAGATTACATCGTTTTCAATAGAACTCATTGTGTATTTTAATTACCGGTGATTGACAATATTTTCATGATTTTTTCCCCCAATTTTTTGTTTTAGATACAAACCTGACAAGAACCATAAAGAATTCTATCATATATCTCTTTCTTTCTTTTTTTTGTTCTTTTTGATTCGTCAGACTTCATTATGAAATTAAATCTTGTTTATAATCTCATAACAAGTCGGAGATCAATTCGTTTGAAAAGAGGGTTTCACACTTTGTCGGAGCAGAATCTAAAGGACACAATCAATAGATACTACATGAATGGAAGAAAATTCATTATCAATTATTTTGATTCAAGAATCTATCTTAATTGATACATTATCGAATCAATAATTTACCAAAAGAAAAATATTGGGCCATGTAAAAACTATGCATCTTGATCGGCAACATTGGTAACTTTTTATTGTGGAAGAAAAAATATATGGTAACGTCTCCTCAAGAAACAAAATAAAAGCGGTATATGCACTCGAGTCGTGAAATCTAACTTTATGATCATTGCTTATTTGGGTGGATTATGTCCATATTTTTTTCTTTCCATTTTCAATCCCGCAAGCCCTATATAAGTGGACTTTTCTAGTGTGTTAGCCACTCAAATCTCAAGCCCTCCTTTCATGACTATCAATCTTTATATACGTATCAGCAGGCTAGTTATACATATACTAGCAACATGTATGGAAGAAAGCCTAAACAGAAACTTTTTATTTAAGAGTGAAGATCGATCGAGTTATTATCAAATCAACGATTTACCAGAGTGCACATCTATGTGAAGCTTGATGACAGCTTTATCAAAAACGATAGCTGCCGCTTCCTCCAGCTGCTAGCTTCCAGTTGCTGCTCGATGTCATTGATTACAGATCTGACACAGAAGTCACCTGAATTGACTTTGAAAAGTAGAGGATCTCATGGGAAACTGCAATCCGAAGACAATGACAAAGGAGAAGAGAAAGGAACTTGTGAGGGGGGAATGTATCTAGTGATGCATTATCCCCTTGAACCAGGAAGCACATGAGTGACATCCATATATATGACTCAGTTCCTTCTTAAAGAGAAAGTTATATGAAATCCATTGTTCCTTCATGAAGGTTTCTGCATGAAATCCAATGCAAGATGAATAATTCAGAATAAAATTCTGAAGCATGATTGAGTACGTTTTATCCTCCAACATACTCGGAACTTCCTCAATTGAGCACTGACTTTGGAAAGAGCTCAAACAGAAACTTTTTATTTAAGAGTGAAGATCAATCGAGTTGTTATCGAATCAACGATTTACCAGAGAGTGCGCATCGATTTGAAGCTTGATGACAGCTTTATCATAAATGATAGCTGCCGCTTCCAGCTTCCTCCAGCTTTATCCTAGCATGTACCTCAAGAGTAACAGTTAAGGGGCGTTACTCCTTTGAATTTGGAGGAAGGCTAGCTAGCTAGGACCTCAGTTTCCATTTGCTGCTCGTTGTCATTGATTACAAATCAGACAAGCAGACGATCTGACGATCTGATGGGAAACTGTAATCCGAAGACAATGACAAAGGAGAAGACATGGATTCGTACAGTGAAATGTACACAACATGTTGGTCATGGTACCTCAAGTTATAAACAGATAACTTGGTTATATTTGAGCACATCCAGGGAAAATTATTGTATATATATTTTTTGTATGTATACCACGTACTACATGTTTCAAATTGTGATCCTCAACCATCATATAACATGGATGGAAAAAATGTATATACAATTGAAAGACTCCATTGATAATATGCATTTTTATCAGTATCCTAACATTCAGAAAGTTTGGGAAAAAGAAACTAATAATTAATAAACAAGAAAAAAATTTCACATGAGAGAAATTGTTCACTAAGTACTATTAGTGTTGAACTTTTGAGCAGTTTGTTTTGTAAATTAACATAAACACGAACTATGAACGGAAGAAATCGTTATAAATAGACCACCAAATAAAATGGATAGAAATTTTTTTATCAAATTTGTCAGAGTGGTTATATTTAGACCTTCAAATTTGGTATTTAGACATCACTTTCAAAATTTGACATTGAACCTTCAATTCTGTCACTTCCAAACTTCAACTGCGCGCGCAAGTTAGTCCAAATTTGATCTCGAACTGACTTGCGCAGTCGAAGTGTGAACCCAGAGTAGCCAATGCGGTGAGGAAAGCAAGGTTAGGATTGCACCTGATGGCGTAGAAAGGTTGGACCAGTGGAAGAATATTGCGTTTCCATTTATGCACGAGGTTGACGATCGACAACACACAGATCGAGCACGTAAAAGGGTTCTTCACTTTGTTGCTTCATAATTATGGAAATGATTTCATGAAGAAGTGAGCAGTGGTAGATTCAGGATTCAAAATTGAAGTGGGTTGGAAATTTATCGCAACGCTAATATTAAATGTATTTGACCTATTTTATTGAGATGTCAAAAATAGAAACATAACTGAAATCAATATTAAGTAGATTACCACAAAAGAAAAAAAAATTGGGATCATTTTTCATTGAATAAAAATAAACTTGTGAGAAGAACATATTGGGAGAAATAATACTTTTGAAAAAAAAAAATAAACGTATTTAATAGAGGTATGAGTGGAAGAAAATAGTAAAAATAATTTAAGGGTCCGTGTAATGACTTGGATTTTCATATTAATTTCTTGTATTTTTCGTGAAATTAATAAAAGTCCAAATTGATACAAATTATCATTTGGGTGTCTTGTTCTTAAGTTAATCGCGAAAGAGAAGTTATTTCGGACGATTATTCGCTTGGAACGCTTCGATTCAAGAGTTGACTTTCTATACGTTACGATTTTTTGGAAACTTCCATCATGAAAATCGTAGAGCGCGTCAGTATGAGTTTGTGGACATGTGGAACGCAAAAATTGGAGTTCGTATGAAGAATTTATGACCAACGGAAAAAAGTTTCCATTTTTGGATAAATAAAAAAATTTCAGAATTTTTGAGAAAAACTGAAAAAGAAAACCAGAACTCTTCCGGTGTCGGAAATCGCCGTTATCATTTTTCTGGCCATATCTCGGCAGTCCGACCACCTTTGGCCTCGCCACTGGTCCTACTCAAGTCGCCTCTTCCTTCTGTGGTGGTGATACACGGCTATTCGCCGCCAAGACGACGCAGCAAGGCAGAAACAGTGGTGGTAGCGAGGTTTAGGAGCTTCTCGATTTCTTCCATTTCCGACCACCTCCAAAGCCATTTCTTGAGGGGTTTTCAAGCCCATGAGATGCTGATCATTTCTCCTCAAGCATCATGAACCAATTTGTAGCGAGGAAGGAGAATCGATCGGATTGAAATTCTAGGGTTTCACCGAGTTCTTGACCTTTCGAGGTAAATTACAGCCAAATGGTTTAGATTCTGACTTTGTGCTAGTTGTGAAAGTTGTTGTACATGTTGAGATGAACATTTTGGCATAGGTATCATGACCCAATTTGGGGGTTGCCGGCTGCGCGTGGAGCCCATGCTCCGTCCGGCCAGTTTTTGGGGTTCTGTTTTCATAGTTGTCACCTACTCATTGATACGAGCATGTTGATATATTATGGGGTCATGTTGTGATCATTTGAAGCATGCTAGGTTTATGTAGTTTTGATTTTCTCGGTTTGCGATCCGTACGGATCCGATCGTTGGATCGTTGTATAATTTTGATAAATTGATCCTCGAAGTGTACCGGAGACCTTGGGAGGTCTTGGAGGAAGTTTTATCTCGATTGACTAAATCTTCGGTTTTTTGTTCAAATGTTCGATTCGAACCGTAACCGCTTTCTTTTTAAATCGTGTACTAAGTTAAGACCTTATTTTACTTAAGTGATTGACGGAATGTGTTCTGTACTTTATCTCGACTGTAAGAGAAGACGCAGCGGGATTTAGAGGTGAGTAAATCTCACGAGATTCATTTATGAACGGAGTTACTTTATCATTCAGATTTATTTGTTAATTGTGAAATCGTTTTTGAAAATAAATATTTGTTTTAAATTATATGAACTTGATCGGCCGGCTACGGTTCATAGGTAAGTTAAAATGAGATTTTAATTATATAAATAATTTTCTCAAATTTTGCGATTATATATATATATATATGAAATATATCTTGATGGTGTGGCATTAATTAGACATCATCATGAATACTAATGATCCCATAATAACTAGAAAAGATGGTTCTTAGTTCTTACATTGTTCATATGGGGTGGCTCATCTACAACTGACAAAAAATGACTCACAGAGAAACTTCAATGAAAGAAATAAAAACTCTTAACAAAAGAATAATATGTTTCATCTCAAGTTGCGGATTGGCAGGAAGTTGTAATGCTAATTTGTTGTTGTCTTTTATTTTCTGCAAAATGTGATTCTCTTAACTATTTAAGATGCAGCGCTTGTCGTACGAAAATTAGAGACGGCGATTATCGGATTATGCAACTTCCGCAACCTGAATTAACAACTGACATTACCGTTGTTGGCAAACTAACAGTAGAGATAGCTTCTGGAGATTGCATGGCCAGCATGGACGAGGACTGGGAGGAATATAAAAGAACAACTAAAAATTGAAAAAAAGAGAAAAGAAAAAGAAGCGGAAGAAAGTAATCACTCACAGACGCTGATGGATAGAATTGAAATGGCATTTTAAAAAAGTTCTGCAAAACTATCGGTACTTAAAATACATACTCAAATGTTCTCTATCAAACAGCCTTAAAATTAAAAAACTACTCAACCCTCGAAAAGTTGGGATACAGAAAAGTTGGGGGCAATACAGCTTTATTGGGGGACAATAGTCGTCTCTTTGAGGGCAATAAACCTTTCCAGCGACCTATGAGATTTCCGACGACCTCTTTGAGAACCTCCAGCGAGGTTTTCAGAGAAGTCCGGTACCGGTGACCGGATTCCGGCGATCATTGGCCGGATTCCAACAACCAGTGACGGGACTCCAACGAAGTTTCCTATGGCTTCTCTCTCTATGTAACAAAGGGGTGAGGGTAAAATAATCTAAAAAATAAACAAAAAAAGAAAACATAATGAGGTATTAGGAAAGACCAGAGTCTTCATGGATGTGAGGAAATTAGAAAAACTTAATGAGGTTAATGAGAAAAAAAAAAATCCCTAGAATTAGGGTAAATAGACAAAATCCCTTTTATATATGCAATTTTAAACTCCCAAAGCCCTAGTTAAGCAAGACTAATTTTACTGCCTTGTGTTCGTATATATTGTATGTTTACTTTAAAATGGAACAAACATACAATGAACCAAGTGACTGAAAAAGATGCATGGTAGAGATGTAAGGGAGACCATCCTTTTACGATAAATTAGAATCAATCACTACGTCGATTCTCTAATTCTAATATATCTCAATAAAGAAGAAAGGGAGGCGCATCCAATTTAAATTACAACACTGAGACTGCAACACCCCAATCTCCTGTATGGAATAAGTTGCTTCCATCTCTGGTCCAATAATTAATTGAAGAAATTATAAAGAGGAAAAGAATACAACATGAGGAAAACAATCTAGAATTCCCCATCTCACGACCTAGTACCTAGTCTTTGAAGCCGAAGAACTAAATCATCTCCTATAACTTCTAATAGCATCTGATCCCCTAGTTCTTGTATCCATTGAGAATGACATTGCAACTGTTGATTGTGCAGGCATCAAGAAGACCGTGATTCCAAAGTTTGACCATGAATAATCTCCAACACCTGAGTTGATAAGCATTTGATGATATTTCAAACACGAATATCCAATAACTTAAATTCACAAATAGCATGATTCATGCTACCTAGTGTTGGCCTGACATGCTCTATGACATAAATTGTGGTTTATACATAAATAACAAGAAAAATTATGGTTTTTATAGATGTAAAGTGATTATGGAAGTAGAGAAATTAATGTGCAGTACCAGAAAAGAGCTGGAGAGGAGACTAGCTCCTGTCCATGAAGTCTTGAAAATGCCTCACATGCCCAGGGAACATGAGCATCTGCCAGCACACTGCACAAATGAAATATCACTTCTAACATGAAAGCAAATCCCAATAAACTGACCAGCGTAAATGCCAAAGATACCGCCATATTTATCAACTTTACAATTGACACCAGAAGAAAGAGGAGAAAAGTTAAAAGGAGAAAACAAAAAAAATCAAGAAAGAACTATAAAGTGGGAAAAACATGAGAAAGCCTAAGGAAGCAAGAGTACCTTTGCCTCCGCACAAACGAGTTCCAAAGGTGCATCAGCTGCTTTTCATCTTTGGTAACATCTACAAAATCATCAAGCATCTGCAACATAATGTCCAGTTTAATATTAGGTTTTGAGTTCCTAAAAGTGGTAGTGTAAAAGTTGGAGCAAGTAGGAGTGTCCAACCCAAACCAATTGGATACAGGTAGAAAGGCCCAGAATTTCATATATTGTGATCATGGGTTTCGAATATTGTATTCTTACCGCCCTCTCAAGTGTGGTCAAACAGATCCAATAGCCTGACGTTATACATGGCATCGAGCATGTATGGCCAAATGGACAGTACATTTGATGAAATGTCCAATATGATACCATTAAAGTGGAGGATCCAACCCAAAACCAATTAGTTATGAGTGGAAAAACCAATGATATTGTCTATTATGATCTCAAGCATACAATTTTCTGTGTTGGATCTATGTTAAAAAAGAAATAGTATAAGTAAAACATCACATTTGGAAATGCAACTGGGGGAGACCAAACAATAAACTAGATCTTTCAGCTAAAACTAAAGTACAGGTCAGTTACCTTTAGGAGAAATAATTTCAGTTACAGCAAGGAACACAAGTCCCTCATCGCCAAGTTGTAGTATATAAGAGTCGTAAGAAAGAATTGAGTCAATTATCAAAATGAACCAGAATTTTTTTAATTTTTCTTCTTTCTTTCTCTTTCAAAAAATTATAACTTTTTATTATTATTTTCTTTGGGTGGGTGGGGGAGGAAGGAGGCTTCCGTCAGGGGCAAGAAGAAGAGTTCAAAAAACCTGTTACTTCAGTGTAACAAGAATCAAAGGTAACATAGGCTAAAGTTGACTAGAAGAATCATCAAACTTACCCTCCGATCTTCAAGATCTGCAACGTCATCATCAGCTTCATCTTCGCTATCCAGATCTGATAATACTTGCTCCAACTCCATGGGCTTCATACAAAAACAAGTCATGCATGTTTTCTCAGAATTTCTTGGTTACAAAAATAAATGCAATATAAACCAAAGCACAGCATAATTTTCTAGTAGTGACTAGAACTGAATTTATAAATAAAGGAAAGTATTGGCTCACAAAATAAATAATTAAAAAAATGAAAACCAATGAGCAATAAGTTGATTTCCACATTGTTAAAAGCTATCCTTCTTAGTTAAAAAGATCGATTGGACTGATATCAAAATTTATATTTTTAATAAATAAAGCTACAGTTTGGTGTTGAACCTTTGCAAAATAAAATATTTAAGTTCACAACATGGATAAGTGTGAAACGATAAGCAAACTTAAAACACAGAAAAGAAGCAAATTTAATAAAAGAAAAACAAAACAACAAAGTATTGAAACAGCTAAACACATCTAAACATCAATAACTACCTGGACTCTGTGAGAATGATAGAACTGTCGTTTCTGCAGGAGCATACGGCTGCTGGACAAACAGAAAATAAGAACTGTCAAAATGAATCGACAGCCCAAAAATGGCCACTTTAAATAAGGATAATGCTCAGAAAGGTGGAACATAATTCTCTACTTTTCATACTGTAAAACCACATCCAAAGTTAAGTATAGCAATGACAATGACCAGTTGGAAAAACACTAGTCAAGTAATGACCTAATAAAATTAACAGGGGCTGCTGGAAAATATAGATATAAACTAGCAAAAATAGCCTCTGGCATACTTTTTAGGGTCTGATCGCTCTCCATTTAACTTCCTCATTTTAGCAGGGGGTGCACAATCACTTCCAGATTGCAATTTAACACAATTAGGATCCAGAGAAGGTTGAGCAACAGCAATTGTAATACCAGGAGCACTGGAACTTGATGTAACACATTTTATAGATTCCATCGGTCTAGGATTATGAGGACCATTGTTTTCTTGTCCTTGCCTTCCATTCTGGATATCTACCCCACTAGGAAGCAGATCGGGAGCCTTCTCACCTTTACAGGAAAGAACATCCACAAAATGAAGATAGTGTCAGTCTTCCAAACAAAGGCATATGAGGATAGAAATACTAGAGTAAATCGTTATATAAGGGTTGCTACTGTAGATACTGTGCTACACCTTAGAACTTGTTTCTCAAAATGAAAGACTAGTTAGTCACCCTTTCTGCCCAAGCAAAAGCTATTTGTAAACTCTTTTTTTTTCTTTTTTTGGCAAAGAGCTTTTTGTAAACTCAACATGGCTTGGATATAAAAAGAAACACATACTACCCACTTCAAGTTCAATCCTAACATCAGCCTCTTCACATCAGAACTAAAGTGAATTTGCCGTTTCAATCACTACCCTAACTACAGTGAACAATGTTGCACCTGTAGATATCTAAACTGTGCTACACCTTAGAAAATGCAGGGCAGAGCAACAGTCGGTGAGAATATGATTTGGTGGGTTGGGGAATGTTGAGAGATTAAGATGCAGAAAGGTTTTAAAAGAAACAGAAGATTTTTAGCTATTTGGGATTTTTAAAAGGGTAAAAATAGAATGAGGAAGGTTAGGGGAGAGACTCAGGCACCAAGCCCTTCAATAAAACTTGAGTTTATTTAATTCCATTCTGATTTGGGATTTACTATAGGTAGCCATATTTATAGGTTTAAAATACATAACCCTTAGACTCTTAGAATACCGGAGGACTCAATTAAAGACTTACTAATAATAAGACCCTTGAATACTTAAAGACATAGTACTCACCCTAAGATTTTTAAAAACTGGAAAGTAACTCTTGCAAGACCCTTAAACTACCATGGAGACTTTACTTTGGACCAAAAAAGGCTGGGCTTAGTCTTAGGCTTCCAAAGAGGGTATTTCTTTTCTAACCACGTTGTGGTTGATGCATTATTAGAACTTGTTTCTCAAAAATAAAGACTAATTAATCACCCTTTCTGCCTGAGTGAAAACTATTTGTAAACTCAATGGCTTGGAAAAGGAAACACATACTACCCCCTTCAAGTTCAATCCTAATATCAGTCTCTTCACAACAGTTTAAGGTGCATTTGCCGTTTCATCACTACCCTAACTCAAAATGATGCTCTTGGGGACAGTGAACAATTAAAGGATGCAATTCAAATATAATTGATTTAATCAAGCTGGTAGTCTAATTGGGGTTTACATACAAAATTAAGGCAGATACCACATATTTGATGGGAGATCATAAAATTTTTAATCCAATATTTCCTGACCACAATAAGACTTTATTTCCTATCTCAGAAATTGACTGACATACCAGCAAGAATATCCACTGCATTTACAATATTGCAGAGATTTAGCAATGCCTACCAGCTTGACCAGCTATTTTCTAGGTTTGCAAAATAAACAAACAAAAAATAAGGAAACTAATGACCTAAGGCAATCTGGACGACAGATTTTACAGTATACATGTTTCATGAGCCTGATCGACACCTTTTCTAGCAGTTAGCTCTGTCAGCAAGAGAAGGGCAGGAAAACCTCTTCAAGTTTCCTTGTTGGGTAAGGAGGTCAATTATGCATAAAAGCATAAGGAACCCCAGATCTAAATGCGCAAGATACATTCCCCTATGGTGGATGATTGGAAAATCTAAAATTTTTGTAATACATTCTTGGCAGATAACAGGTACTCTGACTGGGCCAAGGGATATACATGATTCATTATAAGACTATACGGTATTGTCTTGCAACTTAATTTGCTTTTCCTTCTTCAGCAACTGAAAATGACCAACGCAATGGATTACAAGAAGCAAGAAACTTACCATTACCATTCACCAAAAGTCCTTTCTGTGCACATTCGCTCGTTAGTATACTTGAGTCCAACTCCAAGAATTGTACATTAACATGCTTTTTATTTTGACCACAGTCCAGTGACCTGCGTTTTCTTGGCCTTGAACTGCACAAAAAAGTCATTTGACCTATTTAAACCTCAGGATTATTACAAAAAAAAAAAAAAGGATATTAATCAGTAGCTTTAAGTTGTACCAAGAGATTTAACCGACCAGAAGAAGAATGTTTGAAGTTGTGGGCCTGCTCCTTCTGCTACAGTCTGTATACAAAACATTTAATTTCTGTAAATAATTTTTCCTGCATTTCTTTGAGGAAAAGAAAAATGCACACACAACATACAAAAAAGGTACACCTGTAAATTATATGCAAATCTCATGCTCAGTTTCAGTACCTAAAGACTACCATGTGACGATCAAAATGATGAATTATTGTCTTTTTAATACCAAAAAGACCCGAAACCTACTATGTGAACCAGGCTCGGTAACTGGGCCTCCTGCCAAACCCTACAATCTTTAGGAGACAAGAAACTCTGGCAAATAGCAAGGTACGTACCCTGAGAGCGTTTGAACCCAAGACCACATGGCCCTTGATTGTAAAATCATAATGATGATTTACATTTCCAATTTAGAAAATGGAAATACTTTAGCCAGTACCAGTGCAGAAAAACTGCAGATTTTGTTGCATCAACAATAGATTAACAGAACATTTTGCACAGAAACATCAAAGGTAATATTCATGCTCCTTGGCTATCTAACCATGAGAGATTGGAGAATTACATGAGTAACTCAAGAAGGGAAACAAAATAATTTGTAGGTAGATGATAACAGAAAGTTGGTTTACTGGCTGCCTAGTTTCTGATGAGTTGCTTTTGTTCAACACAACCGTATTGAATTGAAGGAAAATAAATGGTGCAGAATAGAGGCATCATCCCTACTGATGCTACATAAAGAAATACACAAATTGATACTACTTCAGGATGCAAACAAAGTTCTTACCTCAGATCTCAATGCATCAGTTTTAACAGAAACATTCACTGCCCGATACTCTCCGGTTACCTACAAAACAAATGTTTCTTGACCTTCCACTTCTGAATAAGCAGAAAGAGACTACATATGCTAAAATACCAACCCAAAACTCAAAGTTGAATAAGTCATGCGACGAGCACAAGTGATACCGCAGACCCTACAAGGAAAAATTAAGTTTTTCTTCAGCCTCATAGTAACCAAGTATTACTAAACAAACCATATGATCTGTTAAAAGAAATCGTGGAAGTAGTCACCAAGAAAAAAGAAAATAATAAAAAGGAGACAAATCTAGAGAAGTACCTACCTTAAAGCTTGCACATTGCATCAAGCAAAAGGGACATGAGAAGTCTTCGGTGACTGTATGTTTAAGAAGAAAATTACACATGAAGTATAGTCCTTCAATCATGTTGCCAACCAAGTTCAATCCAAGACTGACTAAAACAAAGTTTATACAAACAAGAGTTTAAAGATTTACCAGCAGCATAAGATCATTTACTGCCAATTTGTAAGGAAGGATCTACTTTATGATGTGGGAAAACCAAATTATATATATATATATGAGTATCCAACCAGCAACCATTTCAAGAAAATAAACAATACATTTTATGGGTATTCAAAAAGTAAATTAATTACACAAGAAGAAATTCACTCTCTATTGTGCCTCAAATGTTGAAATCAGTTTCCCAGTATACTGCTTTTGGCTATTTTTTCAACTTGAGTTTCTTATTATTCATCATCATGCCAACTAGGGAAGGACTTCAAATTGGGGAGGGAAAGAACAAATGACGAAATCATATATAATATAATTTGTCAACATTATTTATCCTTTAACTCCTTTATTTTCCGTTTTCTTTATTTTTTTCCTTTAAGAAAGAGATATTAGAATCTATCTTTACCACCCCTATGAACAACTGAAACCTCCAATCCCCTCACCTGACAACAAAATCTTGTAATGTGATGAGCATTGAATGACATGTAATTTTGACAGTAGAATATATAAATCAACAGGAAAATAGACATAATAAGCCTAGAGACATCAAAAGAAGCAAGAAAATGATGGAAAGAGAAATTATGAAGGAACAAACAAAAAAAATTGATGAGCAAAATATTACGAGTTTTGTTTAAATTCACATAAAGTCAAGACTTGCTCAGACAATGAGAGACATGATACCTTCAGTTTTTTGTAAAGTGTTGCAGTAGTCCTTATAGTTGAATATTACAGTCCCAGCATTGAACCTAGACCAGAACATACAGCGAAATATATCAATTCCCCAATATCCCTTGCAGAAGAAAAAGAACAATAATATAGTGTCTTTGTGTATGACAAAATGAGACTACACATCGAAAGAATGATTTCAGGTGGACTGCCAAATGGTCTAAAACTCTACTCCAGCAGACTTCAGAAAACTAATACCAGTTCCACTTTGAGATAAAGGAATGCAATGAAACAGAAGTACTAAACATTAAACTCGTACATAAAGACTATATTAGAATGTTAGATACGTACGAGTGTTTAAAGACAGAACTAGTACCTCTGTTTATGCTTTGCTTGGATTTCGTATCGCAAACATCTACGAAGAAATAATGGCTACAACATAGAAAGTGTTTATCAGAATACAGAAACACAGATCATAATTTTTCAGATAGACTACACCAAATTAAGCACCCTACACATTTAGCATCCGAACTAGCATTACACAATTACACCGAATGCAAACAAAAAAAAAATCACTATAAAACCAATTAGCACACCAGATTAACAATGTCTTTAGTGTACGAGAACAAAGGCCGTGTGTGTTATACACCTTAAAATCCAACTAAATTGTCAAGATTTTTCATCGAATCGGAACCGTGCCTGAATGTGCAATTGTGATTAAGCATGCAATCGCTCTCCAAATCAAAGCATTGTCAATCTGATACATGAGGTTAATAATTCGAGCTGGAAGAGAATGTGAGAGAGAAACACTAACATTATGCAAAGCGCGAGGGCGAAGAATATTGTAGAGCTCAACCGGCTTGCAATATATCAAGAGATTCTCTTCGACTGAAACCGCCTCGCCTGCTGACAAATCATGACGGCACATCTTCTCCCTTCTGCAACCAAACAACACCGATCAGAATTCCAAGCTTTTACAGAGATCTCAAAAATACTTTGTAATTCGAGCTCCTGCAAAATTATAGGGAAGGGAAGAGAAGAAGGTGCAAAAAAAATTGGTGCGTTTCAATGAGAAACGAAAACCTGGCCGGGTCGGAAAGTCCGCCGGAGGAGAGAAAGAGGTTGGCTAGGCGAGCTCAGGCGAGGCGAAGCGGAAAAGTGGGGGGTTGTTATTGTTAGGTGAAGGTAGCAGGAAATTGCTGAAAGATTGGACTTTTTTGGATTTTGGTGGAATTTATAGTCGAAGAAGAGACAACATTTACTTACTGACAAGACGAAGATGGTACGTACACGGGCTATTTGGTTCCACGATGAATGGAGATTTTTTTATTTTTTTTGCTCTAAAATTTAATTTTGAGAAAAAATAAAAATAAAATTGTAGGATCATCAAATGAATCGAGAAGAAGATTTATGTGCTAAATAGGAAAAAGCCTTAGAAGCTGCTCAAGAAGCCTATCACGGCCGTACTAGAAGTACTCAATTAAGAAAATTCTTCGAGATATTTCAGCTAGCTCATTGATGATAATGAAAATACTTGTGAATAAAACACATTAGAAACAATCGTCAGATACATACAAGCCAATAAATCAGGTTTTATAACTTTATAGAGATGAGTATTAAGAGTAGCCTACTTTACTCAATTGTGAAGAGAAATTTTGAACCATAATTGATTTAAGATGACTCAATTTTTGTTCGGTTTAGTAACGAGATTTGGAGGCAGTCTTGCCCAATAACAGTCTGCAAACATGCTTGAACAATCTTAATATTTATGTTAATAGACCAACCAAAACTAGGCAAGAGAAGAAATTTTTTTTCCTTTAGATTTCTTTAGATGTAAGTAATTGATAAGCTTTTCTTTTCTCTATTTGTATTGGAAACTTTCAATTGATATGCAGGAGGGCCTATTTGAGACTGCCAAATTTAACAAAAATGCTTTTAAATGAGGAAGTACAAGTGCTTCTAAAACGACCAAAACAGATTCTATATTTCTCGTAACTTTTTATTTATACCTGATTTTCTTTATTAATTTAAAAGCACTTTTTGCTATCCTAGAATCAATCTCAAACAGGTCATAGTATGATTTGGAATTAGTTTTGTGAATGTTTGTGTGGGTTCTAGAAATTGGGTTTTTTCTTTTTTCTTTTTCTTTATATCTCCACTCTTATCCATTCCACCCATCTCATCATGTTCGAGAGAATTGACCTTGTGACCTCCACAGTGTTGATTATTCCAAATAATCAACATATGACTACTCACAAGCTAGAAATCTAGGCTTTAAAATAGGTTGTTGTGATTATTTCAATCATTTTATTTTCAAGACTGTAATGGCAGTATAATGTAGAAGAGCTCGCACGATCCGATTATCAGTGTAAAAAGAAAAAACTAAAAATGACAATTTAGATTATTACTTGATTCTTACCTAAATGAGTCATCGACTTGCTGAGATTTCTTGAGTTTGATGGAATCGGGTGGCTCGAGAAGCAAACTAGGATGCTCACAACATTGTTGCATGCAATTGACAATCGGTCGATGAAATTGCGAAGATGGACCAGCAGACCACATATTTCTTGATATTGTTCCTTTCATGTTGAATTGCCTTGACCTTCGCTCCTATTGAGGTCTTGAGTTATTTTCTAGATTAGATTCTTGTCTATATCTAGCTATATCTTGTTCTTTTCCTTGTAATCAACGTCATTTGGGTTGGGCTTTTACTTGTCGCTTTTGTTATTCCTTTTTTGGGCTTTTATGAAACTCTTATTTGGCTGAAAAAAATACTGTGTATGATATATATGTATGTATGTGTATATATATATATATATATATATATATATATTTGAAATAAAAGGTTCATTGCATTAGATGACCAACCAAAAAATCAGAGTCTAACATACACTTAAAGACATAAAAATGGCGAGGTAACGACCAAGCTCCTATCTAAGCAATGTAAACTCATTACAAGTCAATTTGAGTCTGCTTTGTAAAGCGAACCCATAGACAAAGACCAACTCCGTGTCTTCTCAGGAAAAATCATCTTGTCGCCCTCCATCCGCTAGGCACACAATTGTTGTATGAACATAAAGCTACTTCCCAGCAAACAAATAAGAGTCAATTCCTCATCCATAAGCCCCTTTCTCCAGTTCAACTCGAGATAATTATCAATTCCATAGAATCATGATCCGAATTACGACTGACACTTGACAGACCATAAAGGCCCAACATCGCCCAAGGAGGTCAAACTCTTAGGCCGGGCCAACCCAAAGCACTAAGTAATAAATGAGGGTGTCAAGCACCCTCCAACTTGGTCTAATTTTGCAAAGAATCAGACCCACTCAAATGGGCCCAGAAGAGATTAAGCCCACATGGTCCAGGCCCAGGCCCAGAGGCCCAAATCCAAACAAAAACGCTGGCCAGAGCACCACTCCACTGTCAGCCTTTCGGCCTAGTTCAGGGGACGTCCAACCCATGCAGCCATCTCTGCACCCATCAGAAGCAACACCACACCATCATGCCCGTGCTAAGCCCAATCACAAGTTTGGAGATCAACGTTACTGTGTATGACAGATTGACTATAGGTTTTATTTTTATTTTTTTTCTTTTAAACAAGATTGATCTAATTAATAGCTGTGATATTGACTACAATTGAATAAAAGGGGAAAACAATAAAGTAACAACATAGAGCTGTTAATGGGTTAGGTCATATCGACTTCGTATCGTGTCAATGTAATAGACGTGTCACATTGGACAAACTTAAACCCAACTCATTTAATAATCGTGTGAAAAATGCAAACCAAAACCTAACATATTTATTAAACTGGTGACCCGCATATCCCATTTAATAATCAGGTCATGTCTGGTTGAATTCGATGACCCATTTAAACCATATAATCGGTCACCACTTAAGCCATTTAAAACATATAATTGAAAAAACAAAAGGCATGAAGTTTTGAAATAATAGGACATAAGTTCATGAGTTTTTTTATTGGGTTCAGATGACCTTTTATGCTATTTATACCTCTCATATACTTTTTGATTATGAGAAATCCTCATTGATCCTCTACTGAGTTCCTAATATAACCTTACTCCTGTAATTCACTCTAAAGACACTTGAGTACTGTACATTAATTAAGTAAAACATGGATCTCTTAGCTAATGTTATTTGAGAATCTAAGAATTATTTGATTTGCAGCCTAATTTTGCTTTGGTCGACATTGCCAGCCTATTTGACTTTTAAAAATTTCAACCATATATCTCCTTTTGCATTGAAAAGAATATCAAACTTTTTACACATACTTGTTTTAAATGGTTATTAAGCAGTTAATGGAATATAGACCTGAGTTTGGAAGATGGAAAATCATGTATATTACCTTATATTTTATTGGAGTAATTTTCCTTACTAGGAAATTTAAAAATAAATAAATAATGTTCTTATTGGGAAACATATCTAAATTGATTAGGAAGTTCTCTAAAAAATAAGATTTATTACTATTTTTTTTTTCTTTATAATCTAATGTCCCTAACAGTCATTTCATGTGAGGTTGTATACGTTATTTAATAATTCAAAAAGATATTAGGTCAGATAAGCAAATTTGGAGGTCCCAATAGAAACACATTAAGTTCATCACTTAATCCATTCAAGAAGTTATTACATGCCTAGTTAAATAGGAGAATACATGTTTTTTCAAAGCAGTTTTTTTTTTCGTCCGAGCGAGAAACCCTTTCTCCTCGTCCTCCCTTTGTAGCCTCAAGGCCGATCTTGCTCTATTCCTCCCTGTCATCAGATCTCTTATCCACTTCCCTGAATTCAGACTGATTCCTCAGTTTGGATTCCTTCTTCGCATTCTGTTTTGCCTTCCTTGTTTCCCTCGATTCCCCCAATCCTTTTGTTAGGTTTCAGTCCGGTTTTCTTGATGCTATTGGCGGCCGTGGCTAGTGGTGGTGCTGCGGGCCAGTGTGTGTCGATGGCGGGGCTCCTCTCAGCGTCTAATCTAGCGGCGGTGGTCCCAGTGCTTTAAGACCCTCTCTTTCAAGGAAGCTCTACGGTTTGGCTCATTGATCCGAGTGGCGAGTTTTTGGTTGGCAGTAGAGATGGCAAGACTGACACTGCAGACGGTAAGGTTGCTGGTGGTGGATGTGTCGCTGGCTTCGGATCTATGGCTGCTGGCAGCTCGGGTCCATGGTGGCTAGGGTTTGTCATGGGCCATGTGCTTTTGGTTTGCTATTAGGCTAGGGAGCTCAATAGTTAGTTTTCTTTAATTTCTTTTTTAGTTTTGTTTTTATTTTCTTTTCGTTATATTGTTAATAATGAAACGGAGCTTGGTACGGGAGGTCTAGGATCCGTATGAGGCATTCATTTGAGTACTACCCTTCTCTCTCTCCCTATTGTTAGAGCGTGCTGTGTTTGTTAGTACATAGTTACGTTTAGGTTCTCATTTTAACGGGGCCACACAAGTGGCACAAGTGGCAAGTTCCTTTATAACTTTGTTGGCCGACGTAATGAAAGTGTTCACATTTCTCCTAAAAAAAAAAAATCCATTCAAGAAGTTAAACCCCTAAATAATTAAAATAATACTTACTTTTAATGGATCTTGTATATGAATTTCATACAACCGCTCAATCTTTTTAATAAATGGGTTACACGGGTGGATTTCGTGTTAGCGGATTGACATGCAAATGATCCGTTTATTAAATGGTAACGGGTTGACATGCAAATAACTAGCTTTTTAATCGTGCGTGTTCAACCCATTTTATTTTGTGTGGGTTTTGATTTGTATTATTGGGTCGTGTTCGAATTGACAACCCTAGCTAGGATACTAACCCTTGGATGAAATTATTTTTCTCGATAATCCATGTGTTTACTTACCTAAAATGAATAAAAAACAAAATCTCAGAGGAATTGTATGAAATTGCATACTACTACCAACTATGTATACACACTATCGGTAACTACATAATGTACACACACTATCAATAACTACATAATTCGTATATGGAAAGAAGAAGAAGAAAACAATAGTCCAAGCCTAAGACATAACCTTAAGGCCACTATTAGTAACTACATAATGCATACACACTATAGTCAACAATAAAAATAGAAGGGAGAGGCTCTATGAGGATCTTTAAAATGAGGACTTTCTAATCAATAGTTGTGAGACCTATTTTTTTTATTACATTTCTCCAAATCAACCATTAGATGTTTAGGTATGCATGAATAGATCATTTTTGGAAAAAAAATTACTAATAGTTAAAGTACCGAATTAGATCACATCAATTGATGAACTCAATCTGTCAGACTTGAACCTTTTATGTTCATAAATGATAAATCACAATTATCAATACCTTAATAATTTTCAGTTTAGATAAAAATTTACATAATTGATTTACTTATGAATATCTAAACATCTAACTATTTTAATTTAGCCGTCAACTGAGATTTCTTGAATTTGATGGAATCGGGTGGCTCGAGAAGCAAACTAGGAGGCACATAAAGTTGTTGCATGTGATTCACAATCCGTCGATGAAACTATGAGGATGGACCAGCGTGCCACATATTTCTTGATATTGTTCTTTTCAAGTCAAATTGCTTTGACCTTCAGTCCTATCGAAGTCTAGATTTATTACTTTCTAGATTCGTGTCTATATCTAGCTATATTCTTGTTCTTTTCCTTGTAATTAATGCCATTTGGGTTGGGCTTTTACTTTTGTCGCTTTCGTTATTCCTTTTTTGGGCTTTTATGAAAGTCTTATTTGGCTAAAAAAATACTATGTATGATGTTGATTGGATATAGTTTTACTCATTTTTTTTTTCTTTTAAATAAGATTTAGGGTGGTTCTATTCAGACCTCCTAATTTGCTATTTGGACCTCCTTCATTTTTTGCACAATTTTAAAACAAATTTTACCCCTCTACAAATATATAAAAAAATATAAAAAAAACCTACATCTACATCGTGGGAGTTGCAACTCCCCTCTTACATCTTGCAGTTCTCTCTCCAATTCTATCCTTATCCACAAAATTTAGAAAATTAAAATTCAAACTTTGAAATAACTACTCCATCTTATTTATTTGAAATCACCATCTAATCAAAGATTTAGAAGAGGAATAAACACGTTTTGATCAAAACTGGAAAACAGAAAAAGAAAAACATGTATCATATGATCTAAGCAGTAGACATCTCTCTTTCTTTCCAACTCTATATTGTAATCCTCTCTCTATTCTCCTTTCCCTCTTCCTCACTATTCCTTCATGTATTTCTTCTCATTCCCTCTCTCTCTTCTCGTAGCCATCACCTAATTGGTTGTCACTGGCTCCAGGAGCTTGAGACGTCTTCATTGTTTCATCTCAAGTTTATTATTGGATTCTATAAATTATAGATTAGATGATATTTGAAATCTTTGAATTTAAATTTATGTAATTTCAATGTCAATATATCTTTGAAATCAAAAAATAAAAACAGGGTCAAGACTTACTTTCATTGACTTTTCTCTCAACCCAAAAAGGATTGACCAAGATTCATCAAACCTAGTTGGGCAATCAAGAATTATAAGGTTCTTTAAATTGCTCCAATGGAAATCCAACTTCAACTGCATCAAGTAATGCCAAATTGTTTGAAGAACACAAAATGGGGTTTGAAATTAAGAGTTCAAATTAGTCGATTGTAATTATCAAAAACATAGAAAACGTTAATCTTAAAAGAATTTTTTTTTTTTTTTTGGGTGTGCTCCCAGTTGATCATGAAAGCTAACTGCAGTTTGGAGGTACAAATATATTTTTTTGTTTTATTATTGGAACATCGTATATATAACATAGTTGTCAATAGATAAAAATATGGGTAAATCAGAAAGTTCAGTGGCTAAAAAATGAAGAGGTCCAAATAGTAAATTGAGAGGTATGAATAGACCTACTCTAAGATTTATCAAATTAATAGTTATGAAATTGACTAAAGTTAATTAATAGTTATGAAATTGACTATAGTGAAAAAACAATCAATAGTAACAAAAATGGGTGCTCAAGGATTACGGTTGTTAATGGGTTGGGTCATGTCGTGTTAATGTATTGAATTTTTCTATTGGAACCTCCAAATTTACTCACTTGACCTCTATGCTTTTACACCTCTTATCAAATTTTCAAATACTAAATTTACTCACTAAACCTCACTAAATTTCCTCAAATAACAATTAATGTCTAATCTAAGAAAATGCCATGAACTATTATGTTTTTTTTTTCTTCTATTTTAGCTATGCAAAAATAAAAAAATCATTTGTTTTTTAATGTTTATTTTTTGTACCACATGATTAATTATTTAAATATTATTTATTTATTTATTTTTTCAAATATAATGGATTGACTTAGATTTAGGTCATAAATCATAAGAGGATTTATTTTGTTTTCCCTCACTAATATGCGTTCAACATATATATCATACATTTTTATGTCACATGATCTTAACCATATTTTAAATTCTTATTAAATATATATGAATGCTTTAATGAGTATGTAGTGAAATTGGAAAATAAAAATAGATAAGGAAAATAATAAGGAATACAATCTAATATTATTGAATTGGAAAGTCTACATAAAATAAATATAATATCTTTTTGGTATAATTATTGTCCTTAATAGTCATTTTATAGTAGGTTATATATATCATTTAATAATTCATAATAGAGTGAGATCAAGTGAGAAGATTTGGAGGTCCCAATAGAAACTCTCTAATGTATTAAATGTGTCACAATGGACAAACTCAAACTCAACACATTCAATAATCATGTCAAAAATGCAAACTCAAACCTCAACCCTATTTATTAAAGGGGTGACCCGCCTAACCCATTTAATAATCAGGTCGTGTCTGGTTAAAGTCGATGATCCATTTAAACCATATAAATGGGTCACCACTTAAGCAATGGCGGAACTAGGATTTGATCTTTTTTTTTTTTTTGGGGGGGGGGGGGGGTGTCCAGACATAAGGTGTCGATCATATAACTGAATTACTATAATGTAAGTTGGAAGTAAAATAAAATAAAATAGTATAACAATAATCTAAAAATGTTATTCAATAGAATTCGTACGCGATAAGCCAACAATCAAGAAAAAATAAACCAATAATTCCTACCAAAAAAATCCAACTCAAAGGATGAATAGAATATAGTTTCAAATTAACCATATACCAAAACATAACTCGACGTTTTTGCATGTCTCGAAAGTCATCTATTATTGAGTCAATGGTAAATTTTTCTGCAATTGCTTTGTCAATGTACATCAGTAACTAGTCTGTAAGAAAGTCATTCTCCATTCAATTACGAAGCCTTGTTTTGACTATACGCATAGCAGAAAATGATCACACTGTAGTTGTTGTAGACACTGGAAGAGTAAGCACAAGCACAATCACTCTATAAACAAGTGTATACCTTGTTGATCTTTTATTTCTTACTAACCACTGAGATAAATCATAAATAGTTGAAATACTTTTGAACTCTTGATCTTTAACCACATCATACTCAAAAAATTCAAGTTGTTTCTTGAGTTACAGCTTCTCATGATCTGTAAAGTCATGTGGATAGAATTTTTCTACCAACTGACATATATATGGCATCAATCTTGAAACACTTGCTTATTTCACTAGGATCCAAAGCTAAACTAAGAATAAGTAGCTCTACAACATGCTCAATAAACCGGTTATTTAATTCTTGCAATTGAGAATCTATGGCAGCATAAAATATATCTACCTGGTAATAATGCTGAACTGTCTAGTCATCTTGTTGGTGACTAGCTCGACCTCCTCTTCCAACATAATGAGCATTCATATCTGGGATGTCTATGTTACGTGACTCACAAAAAGAATTTACCTTGGCAAATAAAGTATCCCATCCATCATCTCCCCACTTTTGAATGAATGCTTTAGTAGAGGAAAGTGCTTTAGTAGAGGATATGACTCATGGCATTCAAAATGTCTTGAGATTGACTTTGCAGAGCTAGATAAAGTTCATTAGTATTCTCGATCTCCATAATTTCTTCCATGAGATGTAAGATGAAGACAAATTGATAGGATGTCATTGACTCATAAGCTGAATCTGCATCTCTTGCTTGAGGACTCTTCCTTTCATCAATTATGTTTATAAGAACCTGACAAGTTTGGCTAAATCTTTGTCTCAAACTAGAAGATCTGAAGTGTGAACTCCAACAAGTATCTCTAGCACGCTGCAAGGTCCCAATTTGGTTAAGTCCTCTTTCGGTCTCGAGTTCATCAATTGAAGTCAAATATGCAATCTCTTCTGCTTGAGCATTTTGAAATTCATCATTACGCTTGCATGAAGCACCAAGAATATTGACAATAAAAGTCAATTTAGTAAAAAACTTTTAAAAAGGAATAACTTCTCTCGATGCTGCTACTAAAGCCAATTGCAATCTATGTGCTAAACAGTGAACATAGTAAGCATACAGACAATCCTTCAAAATCAAAGCTTGTAGCCCATTCCACTCACCTTGCATATTACTTGCACCATCATATCCTTGGCCTCAAATATTTTGGATATCTAAATTGTGATTTGATTACACTGAATATATTTCCTTTTGGAATGTCAATGCCTTGGTGTCTGAGACATGAACAAGTCTAAAAAAACGCTCCCGAATAAAACCATCTTTGTCAACAAATCTCAATACTATAACCATTTGCTCTTTCTTTGACTCATCACGAGCTTCATCAACAATTATGCAAAATTTTGACTCATTAATTTCTTCCTGAATGGCCTTCTTTACTCTTACTGAAAATGCCTATAACATTTGTTTTTGAATCTTGGCGATGTGTAAGAAGCATTTCTTGGAGCATTCTGTAATATAACTTCAGCAACTTTTTCATTATATGAAGCCAACAATCACTATGCCAAAAAAGCTATCAGAGGACACGCATCAGAACACAGAAGTCTGATTTTCTGTCATCTGATTTTTTCAGACGACAGATAAACTAAATGTGTGTCTGAATACACGGAGAAACCATACTTGTTTTATTTTGAAAATGTGGTCACATTCAGACAACACATATACGTCATTGTAAAAGATGGAAATATTTCATATCTAACCCTAGCAGAAATTTTGGAATTCCCTCCAACTACCTCAAGTTATTTCCCTTTCAAATGTCCCAAACCCTAGCTGAGAAGTCAATGAGGGTGATATTCAGACAACATTGTTAAGAAATTGTGTTGTCTGAATGAGATGACTTAATTTTTTTTTTCCTCAAGTCTTTTTTGGCATAACTACACAAAACATGCGAAACAAACATTAGCTGTGTCTAAAACTCCATCCAGTCAATCTCTCAGCAACCAAAAACTTGAAGCTCCAGCAAGAAAACTCGGCCGATTTGAGAGGTCGATATGAACTTAAAACTTGACCATCTCTTATATATGATTGAGAATCCTTACCCAAACCTAAGCCACCCTTCTTAGTCTCGCCTTCAACCCTAAGAATCCTTGTTGTTTGCATTTGGGTCTTAATGGAGCTGTCTAGCAACCACTCAAGAGAGAGGAAGCTTCACTATTATGTTTCGATTAGGTTATTTGTAAGCATTTTGCTTCATTTAGTTTACGGTTTCGATTGGGTTCAACTTCAATGTTCGATTTATGGTTTTTCTGGAAATTGATTTGGGGTTTGATAAAATTTCCTTGTAAATTCGATTTAGTTGTTAAGTGTTTCTTCGATTTAGGGTTGGGGATATTGAAATGGATTTACACGTTTAGGTTCTGTCTTGGTAGTGGAATTTGTTGTTTTTGAATTTCTAGATTTGGTGCTATGGTTTATGAATTTAGTTGCTAGTCTAACTCACAGAAAAGCTTCAGGTAGCGTTCTTACTCTCCGGCGTTGATTCCATTCACGATGTTGATTTACAGGTAACCCAGCTAAGTGCTGTGTTCTCTCTCTATTTCAAGCTTCAAGCTTCAAGCTTTGTCTTTGTTTTGAATGGAGTTTGTTGTATTGGGTTTTGTTCAGATAAGGAATATTACAAGCAATCCTGAGTGGGAAAAAGCATACCAATAAGAGATACCTATTTTGGCTAGACTGCTATTTGATGGCTCTGAGGTTGGCTTCAACTTGAGTTTATGTAATGTGTTGATTTTGCATTTGGAAAGTTTTAAAGTTTAGTAATTTACAGTTATAGTATGTGTTAACTTTGTTAAGCTTAGACAGATTTCTAAGCTTTTATGATTGCACTTGTGATCAATCTTTCATTTGTGACCACTTGTGATCAATAAAATGGATCTTGTTATTGGAAGATTACAATTGACTCACACACCCACAACAATCGAAATGTAAAGCATCATCTCTGCTCTCTACCTGGTTGTTTAAATCTGGTAGATGTAGGACACAAGACTCAATATCTTCAGTTTTATGTAGTCTTTTCCACTATTCTTTGACATTATCCTTGAATGAGCATATGAGGAACCTATTAGGCAAATGCTATTTGTTTTGCACAAAGACTTTCTGCAGCCTATTGTGGCAACAAAGATGCAGATGGCATACCCTCACGGATGCTAGTAGAATTTCATAAATCAGCATGGGACTATCATATCGGCCACCATGTTACTTTATAAAGTAGGGTCATACTGACGTGGCAGGCATCCAGCTGAGCTGGCAACGCAGTATTTGCCATGTTGGCAACTTAACAGAATTTTTTGACGGGTATTGGACGGCGTGGACCTTAAGTGTGAGAAATGAGAGCTTAAGGACTTACCTGTTAAATTTAAAAGCCGAGGGACTAAACTATTTTTCAGTGAAAAGTATGAGGAGTAACAAGTATTTAACCCTTATATATTTAAGAACTAAACCTTGATCTGATATAGGGAGTGCCCTCTAGACTTGAAAGAAGCAATATCTAGTGCGTGTTTTGCTGCACCAAGATGTGTTGATCTGCCAGAGTTGCTTTAAGTTCAAATGCTATTTGTATCTAAATATGGGAAAGAATTTGTATCAGCTGCAACAGAACTAATGCCAAATTGTGGTGTAAATTGCCAGGTTTTATCATCTTCTAATAGTATACTGGTTTTCCTTGATATTCATCTTGTAGTGCACTAAATACGAGGATAGTAGTTGTTCTATATAGGTTTCTACTCTATAGTTATGATACTGCATTTTTATTGCAGTTGATAGAGCACCATATACAATCATTTTGGCTGGAACCATATACAGTAATTTATGCAAAGTGCGGGGAGTCAGGATTGAACTTTTCACAAATACTTGAGGTAGCAATGTTTCTGCTTTTCATTTCTATGAATTAGTAGTTTAATAGGCATGGAATTACTTGACTTTTCTTTTATTTTTATCTGCAAGGGTATTGGTTTTTATAAATAAGAAACCAGACTATGTAAAGTATGGGGAGTCATGATTGAACTACAAATACTGAGGCAGCAATGATTCTGCTTTCTATTTCTATGAATTATTAGTTTAACATGCAGGCATGAAATTACGTGACTATTCTTTTTCTTTTTCTCTCCAAGAGTAGTGGTATAAATAAGAACTGGACTATGTAACTGATTTGTAATGGTAGCCAAATGGTTTAGAATTCGGCATAACTATGTCATAGTCTGGCCTCTTGTGTATCCATATCAGTTGAGAAGTATTGTGCCATTGGGTGAAAGATTTAAAAAAAAAAAAAAAAAAAAAAAAGCTTAGTAGCAGTGTTGTGTGATGTTTTAGGTGATCTAATTTTGGATAGAAAGGAATGTTTCAAAGAAAAGTCCGAGTGAGGTTTATGTGATAAGAGTCAGGTTTTGGGTTCTTTGTGCACTTTGGTAGCTGCTGAAGTTAGAGACATTTATTGTTTTTTGTTAAATAAGAAATCCTTCATTTGGATTGAAAAGTATAGCTTGTTGATTTTGGGGGACCTGTTTTTGGTTAGATGGGTTGAGTTGTACACTGTATGTAATTAAACTGATATATGATGTGCAATACCCTCCCCCAATATTGTTAGATTGGAAGCATACTGTGCAAGTGTTTTTGAAGATAAACAATTGATGAGTTTGGTGATTGTTAATTCATTTGCATGCGGAAGAACTAAGCCCTCAATGAGTTGATTTGTTTCAAATTTGCTCTTTGGTTTTGGAATTGAAGGGTCTTGATTTCTCCTCATGTAGGGTTTACTTGTGTTAAGGCACTTTCTTAAGATGTTAGTTGGATGTTATTGAAGGTTTTGTACGTGTTAAGCATGTTTCCTTGATTTCTGTTATGTTTGATATAGGTCTTATGAATGGGTGGGGCATTTTCTCTAAAGCTGGTTTTCTATATTGAAGCATGCTCTTAAGTTAATTTTTTTCCAGAACTTTTGTTGCTTGTCGGTTATTAATGGTACTTGTTGTACGTTATAAGCCATAATTATTGTTCTTTGACTTATCAAATTGTGTCTGACTTTCTTTTGCTCATTTCATTTTCAGTTTGAGAAAGAGAACAACACAAAATCAAGAAGTGAGGATAAAGGACTGCTGCTTATGTAGCCTGAAACTGGTGGTTGGTTTCTCTATCTCTCTGTACATGCATGTCCTCTCCTTTTCATTCTCCTTTTGGTTTCTCTAATTCTAATAGATAATATTCCCAATGAATTCCAACGAGGTTTTAGGGGAAGGGTCAAGCCCATTGTTTTCTCTCATATGGTCTGGGGCCTGAACCCCTTTAATGTACATCCCTAGATTATACGTTTTCCTCAATAGAACAAATGCGAAGTCAGGTAGAACAAATCGGAAGCTTTGTTATTTTAACACAATCGCAAATTACACTGTAACCTACAAATGGATCCATTTCTACACCTAGAAATGCTACAGATATACCTTAGATGCTGCAAAAGGTTAAATAGATCCCAACCTGAAGCTTTATATAATATTGTAAATGATCATATAAGCAAGGCCGGTCCTGAGATTGTAGAGGCCTGAGGCGAATATATACATTTTTTTTTCCTTATCAAATTATTTTTTATTTAATTTAATAATTATATAATGATAACAACGAAAAGAAACATATAGTATTTATGTTATATAAGTACTTCAAAGACATACGACTAGAGAACATGTCTGTACGAAAGAAAAAAAAACTAATTCAAAAATATACAAAAAACTAAAGAAAATATATGCAAAAATATCATTAGTGGGATTCAAACTCATGCTGAAAAAGACCCTTAAAAGGCAGCCTTGCCACTACTCTAATTTATAACATTGGTGATTTAGGCGCATAGTTTATATATATTATATAATATTTACTGAAAGTCAGAGCTATGAGGCCCCCGGAAGTTGGTGGCCTGAGACGGTTGCCTCAGTGGGCAGCCCTCAGGGCCGGCTCTGCATATAAGCAAAAAGCAAAAACAAGCATCTGACTATATTTCAAAGTGAATTGTCTGGGTGCAACCCAGAACCAAAGCTACTCAGAACCAATAATTTTCCCATAAGGAATAACATCAATGCCAAAAATGCTAGCATTAAAAGTCATACCCAATCACAGAAAGCACAAATACATCGTCATGACTTCCCTGTGGATGATTGCAAGGATATGGATTTAGTTGCTAGTATATTAAAAAAAAAAAAACTTTGCTGCTAGTCTAACTCACAGTTTTTATTATTATTATTTTTATTTTGTTTTTTGGTTTAAACTTTAATTGCAACTTCCTCCGCTGCTGCAATTTTCTAGTGCCAGTGCTGCATTTGGAGGTATGAACCGTATTGGGCACAAATTTGGATGCCAATGGGTGTCAGAACCAAAAGTGTTAATGTTTTAGATTCCACCACAATATTCCTGTTCATCTTCAGCTTGCTTCGGTTTGCAGTATTGGCCTGAAGTTTATGATATAAGTTCTTCACAGCCATTGGCACAGGGAGAAAATCTAGTTTCCCCTAGCCAGGTTTTCAAATTGGGATTCTTTAGTCCTAATAATTTTGCTAAGTAAGTATGTGGGATTTTGGCACAAACATTTGGATGCTAATGACAAGGACATTATCAATTATATACAAATTGTAAGTACTTGAACAGATTGTTCTAATGTTTACTGTCAAGTAGTCAGAGGGTTGTAGTATCTTGTTATGAAGATGAAGATCATACTCTTTTGTTAAGAAGACAATTGTACCTTGCATTAATGCTAGAATTGTTCTGATATTTGTTTACTTGGTGAGTTAATGTGGCTGTTAAGTTTTTGACATTTGATTCCTTAACTTAATTGTGTGTTTTCAACCATTTATTGAAACATATTGCTGACTATTGATCAGATCTGTTCTTTCAAGCCATGGCTCCCCAGTCTAACAACACAGCCAAAGCTAAAGCAATAGCTCTAAGAATGAAGGCACTGCAAATCAAAAGAGATAAAAAAAAAAGGTGTCAAAATCAGCTGTTGAAGAGACTAATGCACCACCTAAATCTGCCTTCACCAAACATGTTTAATAGTATGAGATATCAGTGTTTTTTGGGTTCCATTTGTTGATCATACCAACTGCTATGAGTTATTGAACTGATGTTTACTAAGTTTAGCTCCATTATGGATGTATGTATAGCTGCAATAACAGATTAATCAAATATTGGTATTCTTATGAATGGATTCCATATTTGATGAATGCATTGGGTAGTTTCCATATTTACATAATTGTGGTGCAATGAGAATACAAATATGTCATCTGAATTAGAAAGCAACAACAAAATGAAATCCAAATATGTTGTTTGAAATATCTAAGAACAACATAAACAAGAAAAAATATGTTGTTACTTGTGTACTCAAACAACATAAAATTGTCATCAGAAATAAAGTACGACAAAATGACAATCTAACTCTGTTGTTGGACATAGCCGAACAACAGAAACAAAAAAAATATGTTTGTTACTTGTGCACTGAAACCACGATATATGTTATATAGGCTACTAAAGACGATAGATAAATGTAATCTGAACTAAATGCTAATGACAGTTAACAGTTATTGGAATTTGAATAAAACAACACCAAATTGTTATTATAAGTTCATTTAGACCACATATAGGATTTTATATCTTCTACTTTGGTGGCATTCGAACTACAGAGACCATTTTTTGTCTTTGGAATAAGCATTTCATCAAAAATTACAAGGAACTGTTATTGTTTCCAGATCACACATTATCTGTCGTTTGAATTCCTAGTACAAACAGTTAGCTCATATCTTGATTTCATCAGACAACAGACGACCTAACAAATTTCTGTTGTTTGATAAATAAGACGACAGAGGAAATCTGTCGTCTGATATCCCCAAGAGACAGCACCATACTAGACAACATAAATTTTTTTCATCAGACGACAGATCTTCTCTATCGTCTGATTGCTTTTCTGGCATAGTGAATTCTAAGAGCTTCACGAAATTACCAGGATTGATTGAATCAACGCTTTCATCATGACCTCTAAAAGCACAACCTTGAAATGCAAGCCATCGAATTGCTTCAATTGAAGTTTTGACTCATAGATGGTTATCTGCAATTTGTTTTGAAGTATAATTTTCAACAACATTCTGCATATGCTGAGGTTGCTTCACCAAGTTGTCACAGGCTCTTACAGCATTCTTATGAAAAGAGTCAGAATCTTTACCCATATGACTCAAAAAAGCACAAACCTTTCCATCTCTTATTTTCTTCCAACTTTGAAATCCCTCAATAGTGAAAGCTTTGTCGCCAGAATGGCCGGTGGGCTTATTAAAAAGAAAACAAGGTAGACAAAAAGCTTCATCTTTAGTCGGAGAATACATGAAGAAAATAGTGCAAACCACGAAGATTGAAAGCTATGGTTGTGCTTTCCTTTTGGTGGATATGATAAAAGTATAGGCTGGTATGGACCAAGTTTAATATAAGCACGTTGGACTTCATCTTGCAGATTAGGATGATATTCCCAAATTTGCGGACATTTTCCCAGATCACGTTCTAGTGAATCAATCTGAATTTCATTGATTTCAATTCTTGGAAATTTAGCACAATTTTCAGCCTCTTGAGTCTCAACATCAGATTGTGGCAAGGTAGCACTAGATTCAGAGTTTTCGGGAGTTTTTCTTTGAGTAAACCACTTATCAAGTGTCTTTTGTGCGGATGACTTTTTCATCTACAAATAAAAAATAAAAAAATTACATATAAACAATGAGTATTCAAACAAAATCAATCGAACAAAAGCATAAAAAAATGGAAAAAGTATAATACAAAAAAAAAAAAACGGGTACCGCACCTTTCACAATTGGTTTTTTTTTTTTTCAATGACTACCTTTCACAATTCGGTCGCTACAGATTAGAGAGAGGAAAAAAAAAAGGGTTACGGAGTAGAAAGAGGGATTGCAAACTCCAACTTATAGAGATAGCTGTCAAAATCCTAATCATATAGGAATACTAATTTATTACTGTTCAAGTAAACCCTAATATGTGTTTGGCCCAAACTCTAGGTTACTTGCTCTAGTGGTAATAGGGTTAAATTAGAAAGATCTAGATTCCTATTCAATGTATGATTACTTTCCTTGTATGATTGAGATTCTATCCATTGTAATCCCCTATATAAAGAGGCCCCTATTATCAATGAGAACACAGTGATTTCCTCTCAATTTCAATTTCTCTAAAACACGTTATCAGCACGAGCTCTAACCCTAGCCCTAAAAACCCAAAACCCTATATCCCTCGCAGCATCCTCGCGGGATCCCCGCAGCGGCTTCGCAACAGACCTCGCGGCATCTCAGCAGAATCCTCGCGACATCCCCGCAGCATCCTCGCTGCATCCCCGCAGCGGCTCCGCAACAGACCTCGCGACATCCCCGCAGCAACATTGCAACAGACCTCGTGGCATCTCCACAGCATCCATGGGGCCTCGCAGCATCCTCGCAACGACCCTGCAACATTCCTACACAGACCAGTCAACAACTTTTCTGGTCAAGATTTCCGGCAACTTTTCCGGTCTAGATTTTCCAGCAACTTTTCAAGGTAAACTTTTCTAAAAGTTCTTTTTTTTGAAGTTTTTCAATTTCTTCTTCTTTTTCTCGGGGACTTCCAACATCCCTTCTTCTACCAATAGCCGAACTGTGGGGGTTCGTGCTCACTCTAAGCTTGGAGCTTGTAGAGTCCTCCAAACTTAGAGTTTGTTGAGAAGAAAACGATCGACCACGTACATCGTTGTTTTGATCTAATCCAAAACCCCTCTTGGAATTGGATTTTTCTTGGAAGCGACTACGCTAAAAAAATCTCTAATTTCTTAGAAGCGACTCCGCTCAAAAATTTAAAAAAATTTCGTGGTAACCTTTTTTTTTTCGCTCCGAAACTAACCCTAATCTTGTGTTGTTTTTCAGGATGAGTTATACCTAAACAAGTTGAACTTTATTCCACTAGAGACAACTAGCGCTGGATACCATAGGTGGGTCCAAGATGTGCGCCAACATCTTAAGGCTGATGGACTTCTGGAAGCCATCCAAGAGCCTTGTCAGAACGTGCTCTCCATTGAGTAAGCTACTGCTTTTGAAGAAAATCAAGCTAAAGCCATCATTCTCATGACAAAGATGAATGACGCGCTCCAAAGTGAATACCTCAATAAGGAAGACCCAAGAAAGCTATGGGTAGAACTTGAGCAGCAATTTGGCAACGTTCGTGACTCCTTGCTTCCTGATTTAGAAGTGCGATGGCATAGCCTCCGCTTTTGTGATTTCAAGTTTGTGCTTGATTTTAACTCGGAAGCTCTTCGTATCAAGTCTCTGATGGAGTTTTGTGGCCAAGCCATAACTGATACGATGTTGATCGAGAAGACTCTCTCTACCTTCCCCGTCTCTGCCCTGATGATTTCAAAGAATTATCTGATTGATGTGAAAGCAGGACGTATCACAAAGTTTCATGAGCTCATTGGCGCTATGAACGTAGCTGAAAAGCATGACAACATACTTGTAAAGAACTATAATGCTAGACCCGTGGGAACAAAGTTTATTCCGGAGTCTAACTATAGTCGCGCCCCCAAGGGAGGACGCAAGGAGCGAAACCCTAAGAGTATGAACAATTTTGGACGTTCTGGTCTATATTCTCGCCCTAAAGAGGAAGGAAATCACCAAGAGAGGCGTGCATGGAACCGTGGAGGTCAACGTGTGAAGAGAGAGAGAGAGAGGAGGAGCCTCCGGCTATAGTGGTGACGCCACCAAGAGTAATAGTCATCCAAATCATGCACCAAAAGCATCTCGATCAAGGGAGCCTGACCATAAAGATGTTTGTCTTTGATGTGGATCAAGTGGACATTGGGCAAAGAAGTGTATTGCATCCCAGAATGTTGCAAACGCATACAAGACGTATCATGAAGCAAGGGAGGCAAATTACATGGAACAAGAAGATCAAGATAGCGATCTTGATCTAAGGGTGGAAGACTACAAGGATCAAGACCCAGAAACTGGCGATTTTGATTAAGTTTTTTATTTTCCAAGAGATGTAGGCGATTGCCATATTACTTTTGTAGTAAATGCCAATGATATTAGTCGTTCTTCAAAGTAGGCATACTCAATGTAAGTGTGATGTCTAGGAAGGTTTTGAGATAAGTGGGTACTTAAGCAAGCTTTGCTCCACCGACATCTCTCTACTCACCTGGTCACATTTACATTGGAATTACCGAAAGGAGTTAGACGACTACCATTGTTTTGCATTAACTAGTTTATTAGATTAGATTTTCTTTGGTTAAAGAAACGATGATGTAATTCCGTTTGGCTTATTAATAAAAGTTGAGTTCTTTTCTTTATGACTCATTTTTTTAATTATGAGCTTTTCTTTTAGGAATGGATGAACTTCAATGTCTTGCGGATAGTGCCACTACGCACACCATTCTACGACATAGGCAATTATTCTTGGAGATGTTGCCTACATATTCATCTGTGACTACGATGGCTGGGCCATCAGGTTTAGTTCAAGGACATGGATTGTCCCAATTCCTATTGCCAAATGGCACCTTGATTAAAGTCACTGAAGCTCTCTATGCTCCTAAGGTAAATTGAACCTTATTGAACTTCAAAGATATAAGAGCCAACGGATTCCATACGGAAATGCATAGTGAGAACGGAATAGAATTCCTTTGCATTACCTCTAATGATTGAGGAAGAAAGCGCATCTTAGAGAAGCTTATGTGTCAATCTAGTGAACTTTATGTCACTACAATTCAACCTATTGAATCCAATAATGTCATAAGAGAAGATCTCTTGGATTCTGACACATATTGGCTTTGGCATGACTGACTAGGGCACCCTGGTCATGATATGATGCTCTGTATACTAAAGACTTCACACGGACATCCATTCTTCAGAGTGAGAAGAAGCAAGAATCGAAAATTGATTCCTGGACTTAGTAAGACCGCAACAATTGCAGCATCTGGCACTGCAGCCATCTTGGGGCCCCAAAGGGCCGCCCAATTTCCATGTGATGACACCATCAATGGCGCCAACCATGAGCATAACGCCATGGTTGTTCCTCCCCATGGCTCCAACGCCATGTTGGGAGAAGTAGTCACACACTTTGCTTCTAATAGCGCTACAGACGCGCAGACTCAACCAAAATCCTCATTGGTTGTTTCTAAGGCCCCTCGCTCATTTTGCAAAGCATATTCCTTTGGGAAATTAGAACTGAGGCCGTCCTTCTCAAATGATCCCAAAATACTCATTCCGTTCTTACAGAGAATCTAAGGGGATATTTATGGACCAATTCAACCATCATGCAGACCTTTTAAATATTTTATGGTATTGGTTGACATGTCGACACGCTGGTCAAATGTCGCGCTATTATCCACTCGAAATGCTGCTTATGCTAAACTCCTCACCCAGATTATCCGTCTAAGGGCTCACTACCCTAATCATCCTATTAAGTCGATTCAACTTGATAATGCTGGAGAGTTTACATGGAAAACGTTCGATGACTATTGCATGTCACTAGGGATTGATGTAGAGCATCCAGTTCCCCATATACATACCTAAAATGGTGTCGCAGCAGCCGCTATCAAACGACTACATATGATAGCACGGACATTGGTTATGCGCACCAATCTCCCTGTTTCTGCTTGGGGATATGCAATATTGCAAGCAACGACGCTAATTCATCTACGACCCACTGCAACCCAATCTTATTCTGCATTACAGCTAGTGACTGGGTACGAGCCTGATATCTCACACTTACGCATTTTTGGGTGTGCCATTTATGTGCCTATTACGCCGCCACAGCGTACTAAGATGGTTCCACAACAACGAATGGGCATATACGTTGGATATGAATCTCCAACCATCGTCCACTACCTTGAACCCTTGACAGGCGATCTCTTTACCACTAGATTTGTGGATTGTCACTTTGATGAGACAGTCTTCCCATCGTTAGGGGCAAATAAGAACACAGATGTTCAACAGGAACAACAGGAATTGTCGTGGTCTGTCCCCACTATGTCTCATCTCGATCCCCGTACCGCACAGTCTGAACTTGAAGTGCGAAGAATAATCAAGCTCCAATTTGTAGCAGACACTTTGCCTGATGCGTTTACTGATGTTGCCAAAGTGACAAGATCACACATACCTGCTGCAAACGTGCCTGCAAGGATTGATGTCCCGAATACTGGATATCACGCCATTCCGGTGACACCAGGAAATGGCGCCATTGCCCAGCATGGCAATGATGTGGCATCAATGGCCGCAGGTCCCGCAAGGAAGCGCGGTAGACCAATTGGTTCGAAGGATACTCGCCCTAGAAAGAGAGCGAATGAGGCACAAACAAATCCTTTTATCATCGATACTCAAAATCCGTCCCATGAGAATGCTCCTGATTATGGTTATGTCCAAGAGACATCATTGGGGGACGCCTCAATGTCAGAACCTATCCCTGAGAACATAGAGATCTCTGTCAATTACACTAATGTACAAGGGATGTGGGAAAGAAACTCCATCATCATTGATGATGTATTCACGTATTCAGTGGCGCATGAGATTATTGAGACCGATGACATCGAACCATGCTCTGTTGATGAATGCCAATTTAGAGCTGATTGGCCAAAATGGAAAGATGCGATCCAGGAAGAACTTGATTCTCTAGCGAAAAGAAAGGTATTTGGCAAAACTATACTAATACCGCCCAACACCAAACCAGTTGATCACAAATAGGTATTCGTTAGAAAGCGTAATGAGAGAAATGAGATTGTAAGATACAAAGCTCTCCTTGTGGCACAAGGCTTCTCATAACGCCCTGGAATCGACTACGAGGAGACATATTCTTCCGTAATAGACGTCATTACGTTCCGCTACCTTGTCAGTTTGGTAGTTTCTGAAAAACTGAACATGCAGCTTATGGATGTGGTTACTGCGTACCTATATGGGGATCTAGATACAAAGATATACATGAAGATTCCAAATGGAATTCAGTTACCCAAATCAAGTGGCTCTAAACCACGAAGCGCGTTTATAATTAGATTGAAACGCTTACTATATGGATTGAAACAATCCGGACGGATATGGTATAACCGTCTAAGTGACTACTTGATTGGAAAGGGATATGTCAATAATGAACTGTGTCCATGTGTGTTCATAAAAAGGACAAGTTCCGGATTTGCAATAGTATCGGTTTATGTCGATGACATGAACATAATTGGCACCCTTAAAGAGTTAAGGGAAACCGCTGAACACTTGAAATCCGAGTTTGAGATGAAAGATCTAGGGAAAACACGGTTTTGCCTCAGTTTAGAACTTGAGCATTGTAGAGATGGTATCCTGATTCATCAATCAACTTATACCCAAAAGATGCTTAGGCATTTCAACTTTGACAAGATTAAGCCTTCAAGCACCCCAATGGTCGCCCGTAGTCTTGATCCAAAGAAGGACCCATTCCGTCCAAAAGATGACGACGAAGAAGTGCTAGAGGCAGAAGTGCCCTACCTAAGTGCAATAGGCACATTATTGTACTTAGCACAATGCATAAGACCAGATATCTCATTCGCTGTGAACTTGCTAGCTAGATATAGCTCTGCGCCAACACGACGCTATTGGACTGGTGTTAAAGATATTTTTAGATACCTAAGTGGTACGATCGATATGGGCTTGTTCTATCCCTACAGAGAGAAGATGGATTCGGACCCATCAAGTGCCAGAAACGCCACACATGGTGGACTGGGTTCCCTCTCCCCATCCCAAAATGATATAAGTGTTTTGGAAGGTTTTGCTGATGTTGGGTACCACTCTGACCCACACAAAGGTTGCTCCCAAACTGGCTATGTTTTCACCATGGGAAAGACCACGATATCTTGGAGGTCTACAAAGCAAACCTTAGTCGCTACCTCTACGAACCATGCAGAGATTATTGCTCTTCATGAAACAGTTCATGAATGTATATGGCTTCGATCCATAGTTACGCATGTTAGAAGCAATTGTGGTTTGAGGTCTACCACAGATGAGCCAACAAACATTTATGAGGATAATGCTGCTTGTATTGAACAAATAAATGAAGCAAGGCTACATCAAAGGCGATAACACCAAGCATATATCGCCTAAATTCTTCTACAATCAGCAAACAACAGAGCTCCTCAAGATCAAAGTGAACCAGGTTCGATCTGAAGACAATGTGGTAGACTTGTTTACTAAGTCATTGCCTAAATCCACGTTCGAGAAACATGTTGCAAACATTGGCATTGGCTTGCGAAAATTATCTGAACTCCATGATCGTAGTCATCAGGGGAGGCGCAGACATCAGGGGGAGATGTCTACATGTTCGTCTCGAATCGTGATGGTGTGTTGTGCTCTTTTTTCCCTTCGACCGAGGTTATTTTTGTCCCACTGGGTTTTTGTTACTCGGCAAGGTTTTTAACGAGGCAACGAGAGAAGCACAGCTTTTGGGCAATACAAGGGGGAGTGGTCAAGTAAACCCTAATATGTGTTTGGCCCAAACTCTAGGTTACTTGCTCTAGTGGTAATAGGGTTAAATTAGAAAGATCTAGATTCCTATTCAATGTACGATTACTTTCCTTGTATGATTGAGATTCTATACATTGTAATCCTCTATATAAAGAAGCCCATATTATCAATGAGAACACAACGATTTCCTCTCAATTTCAGTTTCTCTAAAACAATTACTATTTTGACTTTGTTCTCTTATTTTATTGGTTCTTTATAAACTGAATATTATTGTTTTTATTTTTTTAAATATAAACCTGACAATCACGTGGTGGGCTTAGAGAGTGGGAGGATTACTATATTATAATAAATGGGTTACACTAGTAGATTTCGTGTTAGTGTGTTACACTAGTAGATTTTGACATGCAAGTGACCATTTATGAAATGGGTCTTGGCAGGTTGACATGAAAATGACCCGCTTTTTAATATTGCGGGTTCAACCCATTTTGTTTCGTGTGGGTTTCAAGTCGTATTATTAGATCGTGTCAAAATTGACAATCCTAATAGAATAGTATCCCTTGGATGAAATTTTTTTTCTCAATAATCCATGTGTTTACTTACCTGAAATGAATAAAAAACAAAATCTTAGAGGAATTGTATGAAATTGCGTACCCCCATCAATAACTACATTATGCATACACAGTACAACATAAGTATACACACTATCAATAACTACATGATGCATATACACTATAATCAAAAAATAAAAATAGAAGGGAGAGGCTCTAATGAGGACCTTTAGAATGAGGACTTTTTAATCAGTGGTTATAAGACCCACTTTTCAATTACATTTTGTCAAATCAACAATTAGATGTTCAAATATGCATGAGTTTATTACTTTTGATAATTTTCTTCCAAATTACTAATTGTTAAGGTACCGAACTAGATCACATTAATGGATGAACCCAATCTGTCAAACTTGAACTTTTCATGTTCCTAAATGATAAATTACCATTATCAATAAACGATTTTCAATTTAATAATTAAAAATGTGCAGAAATGAGCTACTCACTACTCATTTATATCTAAACATCTAACGATTGATTTACCAAAATATAATTGAAAAGTGGGTCTCACAACCGTTGATTAAAAAGTCCTCATTTTTATGGTCCTTTTTAAAGTCCCGCCCAAAAATAGAATCCTAAATACTATAATAAACAACAAGACCTAACCTAAATACTCAATTTGACAAGAGTGAAAGATGTGATTTCAGTGGCTAGCTTACTTACTCAAAAGCTAGTAGTCGAAATACCAAAAGGCAGGGCAAAAGGAGTTGAGAGTCGGGCCTTAAAGTCAAGTCCTATAATTTTATTTTATTTTTATTATTTTTTATTTGAGCTAGGAAGGACATGATAATATGAAAGCTCTTAGAGCATCTTTAGAAGACTCTATTTTGATTGCTTAACTATTTTGTAGAGCATGTTTAGCTTTTTATCTATTTTAGTAGTTGCACCAAACTCCTAAGAGCAACTTTAGCAATGCTAGCCATTTTTGAGTCAAATTTTAGCTAAAGTAGCTAAAAAGTTATTTTAGCTAGCCACTTTAGAATTATGTCTACATCAATGCTCTCTATTTTAGCTAGTTTTGAATTTATATTATTTTTTAAATGAAGGTTAAATAGTTTAAATATATTTATAAATTACACAAAATAACTTAAAGGGAATGTTTTAAATTATAGAGAGCCTCATCCGCCTCTCTATATTTAGGAGCGAGATAGCTGAAAGTTATAATAGAGAGCCACTTAGGAGTCTGGTGCAGCTGTTAAAATAGATAAAAAGCTAAACATGCTCTCTAAAATAGTTAAGCAGCCAAAATAGAGAGTCTGCTAAAAATGCTCTAAGTGGATCTCTATTATAACTTTTAGCTATCTTGCTCTTAAATATAGAGAGCGAGATGAGGCTCTCTATAATTTAAAACATTTATTTTAAGTTATTTTATATAATTTAAAAATACATTTAGAGTTATTTTATATAATTTAAAAATACATTTAAACTATTTAATCTTTATTTAAAAAATAATATAAATTCAAAACTAACTAAAATAGAGAGCATTGATGCAGACATATTTCTAAAGTGACTGGCTAAAATGACTTTTTAGTTATTTTGACTAAAATTTGACTAAAAAATGACTAGCATTGCTAAAGATGCTCTTGGTGGCACTTTCTTTCATCAGCCACTGTGGTAAACTATTTTGGCGATTACAAAACTTCTCATACTATAATACTATAATATGTGCCTTGACATTGTATATGGTGTGAGATTGTATATATTGATAAGAATTTTTCATGTTTTCCGGGTTTTCTTGTTCTTTTGGGTAATATGCAAGGCAGTTCTTTAATGTACTTTACTTTCTAGTGATTTTCTACTCGTTAGGCTGAAAAAGCATGTCAGTTTGTTACTTCGAGAGCTTAGGCTCTAGTGTATGCATTTCATGGTAGTGACCCAATACAGTCGTGCGAATATATAAATATTCACGCCCAAAAAAAAATTGACAAAGTAGTATGTTATCCTAGGAAAATTTATGAATCCTTTTTCCCCTATCTCTAGCTACTTCTGGGTTTCATTTTAAAATCAATTGCAAACCATCTGCTATAGGTTGTAACGATCCGAACTCTCCCACTACATAATGACCTTTTCGACGTTGCACAAAAGTCATCACTTTTGAGGAATAAGATGTTGCTGATGATCGAAAATCCACCATAAAAATCCTAAAAAACAAAAACAAAAAAATAAATTACTCATATATAGATCATCATAAACCATATATAGTAGGATTTTGGCGCTGTGAACACTAAGAGAGGAATAGTGAATTCCAACTCAAAGTTATGATTAAGACACAAATTTGCATCACCAGAAGAGAGATTTAGAAAAAAAAGGCAGATCTACATTGTTCAATGAAGAGAAATTTTAAATACACACCCCTAATCACTTAATACACATCCCTATTATTTTATATTTCAAATTAGATTTTGTAGGTAGGTTAAATGACAAAAACAGACATCTATGCATTCTAGAAGAAAAAAAATAGTCATATTTTCCTTATATTATTCTATTTAAATATTTATGTATAAATAGTTAGATAAACACAAAAGTTTCTATACATGGCCTCCCAATTTAATACAAGAATAAAGTTAGAAACTATCTAATTTAATTTTTCCTTAAATAAATTATAATTAAATGAGGTTAGAAACCATAATATTTAGAATTTCAAAATCAATGGCATTAAATATTTTTAAAACATATCACTTTACTCCCATTTTTTAGTTAATTTCCTTTTTTGTTCTAAGAGTTATGATTAATCAATTTATTTTCTAATATAAAATATCAAACGTGAAAAAACTTTGTAACTGTTAATTTGTTTGATCTCTCTAATGACAACTTTTTAGTTCCACTGCTGTGGAGAAAGTGAGAAACTATTGATATAGTTTTGGTTGAATGTTCAACTCATAATTTTATACTTGATTAACATGGTGTTTGGTGGATGTGAGATCAAATAACACAAAACCTATTTATATGCATCTATTTAAAGGGAACAATAATAAATCTTTATGGATTTCTCAATAACAAACACAAGTAATCAATATTGTCATTTACAAAACGTCAATATAATAGAATATACTAGTTGTATTAAATAGTAATCCTAATATAGTAAAAAAGTAGGATATTTCATGATTTTTTAGATTAAGGATATTTTAGGTACTTTGGGTTGTGTATTTAGTAAAATATTAGAATGAGAAATTAAATGGGTGGTGTATTAAGTATGGAGTGTGTATTAAGTAATTAGGGGTGTGTATTTAAAACTTCTCTTCAATGAATTATTTTTGCTAGGACAAATATAAAAAATAAAAAATTTAGCTCGAGCTGATCAAGTCACAATCGCATCACCTATGGTTCTCTAGTCATTTGATCTATCAGGTTTTTACCAAATGGATCGGAGGGTGCCGAATATGATTATTGTTAAACATTTGCTACCAATTTAAAATTTGGGCGGCAAACAGAATCCAATGTTCTTCAAGTTCGTCTAGGTGGAATCCTAGTTATCTCCAACAACATCCTAAGAATCTCTATTTCTTTCCAGTAAAAGACGGCCCACATTGTCAAATATTGAAGGCAACAATGATACTAGAATCCAAGTAATCTTTTGTTTGACCCCTTGAATCTCTTCGAAATTTTCATCCAATCACAATTCATCACTCTTAACAAAGCTTACTATCTGACTACAATACGAAGTGTCATCACAGACAAAAACACGTACAAACCACTTATATTGAGCAAGAAAAACCTGGAATTAATCTGTTGGATTCCAAGTACTCCTAATTTTCTGAGACTTTGCTGTCATGGCTTTGCAAATCGAAGAACAATACGTCGAGTCACTCTCCTCCATGGGACACAAACTAAGTGTCAAGAACTTCATTTGGTCCAAGGAAGAATGGCCAGCAATAAATCATGATGAGTTTACAGATTCACATGACATTCCTGCAATAAGTCTCCAAGAGATTTCAGATGGGAGAAGAAACCCTAATTATGAGAAGGTCTGCAAGGTCATGGTGAATGCTTGTGAGAAATGGGGGTTCTTCAAGTTAGTGGATCATGGGGTTGCTTTGGAGATCATAGAGAATTTCAAAGGGAGTATGAATGCGCTTTTTGATCTTCCAATGGAGCAGAAGCTGAAGGGTGTTAGATCAGCTAGTTTACCATTAGGTTACTGTGCAACAAATCCTGATTATGGGAAGAATTTGCCTTGGGCAGAGATCTTACAGTTGCTCCAGTCACCACAAATGGTGGTTGGATTTGCAACAAAGGTTTTTGGTGATCAACATCAGCCGTTTAGGTAACATTTTCATCCATCGATCATGGTAGAGAATTCCTAGCAACTTATACATGTTTAGGGCAACATTTGGTAATTTTCTTTATAATCCTTGTATTTCCACTTGTATGTTAGTTACGTAATTATCAACAGTTTGCTACTTGCAAATTAAAACAAATCAAAATTCCAGTTAAATTAGTTTATGAAGAACCCAGATGGGGCTTGCATATGTATGCATGCATGTATGTGCAGGATCAAACCAGCCCGGCCGCCCACCATAGAATTACGTGAGATGTAAGAAAAAATCCACATAGTAACGTGTTCTTTTGGTCCAATTGCTTTTGTCTTAGCTTTGTTCATACAATTATTAAACACTACACCCTCATGTTCCAAGAAAATTAAAAAAATATACGGGTCTCTCAAATAGTTAATAAGTGAACACAAATAAAAATAGGAGTGGTTATTTTCACTGATATCCAGTTAAGAAAAACCTTGATTTGACCTTAACTGAATTTGAAACCACTAATAAAGTGCATATATAACATATGCATGCTTCCCAAATTTGAAACTACAAGGACAAAATTAGAAAGAAGCTTGATCTGTAATTGAATAAGAAGTGTATATAATTGTCCCAATATTTTGTAGGTGTAACTTAATTAGGTAACTGATTACAGTTCTCTAAGCAAAACTTAATCTTTATAATGTATCAGTGATGCAATGATTGGTTACTTGAATGCATTGGATAATCTGGGAATGACTATTTTGGAGATGCTAGCTCATGGATTGGGTCTTCCAGACAACTTCTTCACAAAGAACTTTGAAGCAAAAGAGGCTACAATGATCAGAGTCAACAGATATCCTCCTTGTCCTCTTCCAGAAAAATGTCTTGGGCTGGGAAGCCATTCAGACCCTCATACCTTAACCATATTGTTACAAGATGATGTTGGTGGGCTTCAAGTTCTTATGAATGACAACAAATGGATTGGCATCCGTCCTGTTCAGAATTCTTTCATTATCAACATTGGTGACACCCTTGAGGTAATTTCTTAATCATACACAAGTGTGCACTTTAGATTCTAAATGTTTGTTTTCATATATAATTGACCAAAAAGGAAAAAAAAATTTGATATAAATGATGGATAGCATTGTTTTATTAGAAATCAAATGTTTGCCTCGCATAAATAAATATTTATTTGACATATTGTGTTATGAGACTATCCATTTTGTATCACATATAAAAAATCTAAACTAAATATACACTACTACAATTATGGCTAATAGCCACATACAACATGTGTGACAAAATTGGGCCAAAGGCCACATATGTGTGTGTCTATAACCCATTGCCACATTGCAGCCACTTTTATTTGGGTCAGTGCCCTGTAGGCCAGTTGCTTTCTCTTCTGTAGTCACGTTTATATAAGTGCGTGGGCTAGAATGAGTTTATAATAATGGTGGGCCATGCCTTATATAGCCATGCGTCAAACAATTTATATTTAATTGCTTTTTTTATTTAACTACAACATCAGTTAAACTGGTGGGCCCCTGAATTTAATTGCCATAAATTAAATGTAACGAAAATTTTACTGCCAGCTACCCCATTACATTTATTCCATTCAATTCAATGTAAATAAATTTTTAATGCTATTGGACTGAAGGATTAAAACATTACATCATTCAATACTTCATATTACATTAAAGCAATCCCAGATAATATGATACCTAAGTAATTAGGAGACAGAACCTAAATAATGAAACTTGCCTATGAAGCTCACTGTTGTGGCCAGAGTTTGTTTCTTCATTTCCTCCCTAGGTTTATCTTCCTGTTCTTGGCTCTCCTTCAAATCGTTTCATTATCAGCCTCATGTTGTTCTCTCATTGCTTGTACCTCCAAATGAACACCTCTTTCCTCCACTAGTATTCCAGGATCTAGGTCAGGTATAACTCCACTACAGCCCCCATTGCCAATTAATAAGAGAATATTTGGGAAGCATGATTGGATTGAGTAATGTACCTAGCCAACAGAGTAAATGAAGATTTCAAATGGCGTCCAAATAGCTGATGCAGATAAATGTGAGGCACAAAATACAAAGTGATACATGCACACAAATCCAATTAGACAATTCAAATAAACAGATGAGTATAACTATAGAACTACAACTCAATTCCAACCTTCCCATATCACATTCAAATCCAATCACACAATTCAAATAAACAGATGAGTATAACTATATAACTACAACAAAATTCCAGCCTTCCCAACTCAATTCCCAGGTCTAACTCCCACTTTGAATGAGATTAAAGTGATGCCCAACAGAAAAACATGACATAGCAAATAAATGAACAAGAGATTAGTCACAGAATTCATTCAAAGGCATTTTGTCTTAACAATAGAAAAATAATATATATATATATATATATATATATATATATATATAAGACAGAAGCATACCTCATAACCATGTGTTCAGACCTTGACCTTTTCTTCAAGGCTCGCTGCCTTCCCAAAATCATCATCCAACTTCTTCCTCACATTCTCAAACTCATTCTGCAGAGCCCCAAGTTTCTTCTCATTTCCAGCAATACTTGATGCACCATAAGCATTGCGCTAAGAAAAAAAACATGAAATCATTCACGCATGTCTTTTGTATTTCAACAAATTCATCGAGGGATTTATCGTCATGTCTCATTGCAACACGAAGATACTGAACCTCCTCCTTTAGCATCGAATCAGCCTGCTCAAATGGTCATCATGGAAAATTAAGAGATATGCCAGGGACCATCTGTCATGTTATTGCTTTGAACGTAAAGTTTCACTTGTGGAAGTGTAAAGTTTAGCTGATAGCCTAATATAATCATGTAATTTCTCAAAGCTCTGATAATGAGACTATGATTAAATTATGACATTAGGCATGAGCTATGTACTTCAATGTTTTCCCAAGGTTAAATCATGCACATCTACCGGTATAAATCACATGCAATAACTAGATTCAATTCACTCACAATTGATCTAAAAGTCACACCAACAGCTACTTTCTTTTTGAGAAAATTGTGGAATGGTAAATTCTTCTATGCTTAGTCATCAACAACAACTCGATTGGTGAAACTAAGAGACATATGAAGACCAACAAGAGATAGTAAATGAAATTGCAAGGTTTGACCAAATGGAAAAGATCATAACTTGAAACAGAGAGAAAGTGAGATATTTGTGCTCAACCCACCAATTTTCCGTCGGCTTAAAAAACCCTTCGCTGATTTTTCACAAATTAAAGATGAGACTCAAATTGAGAAACAAACCAATAGATAAAATCCATCAACCTAAATAAAAGCCGAGTCTTTACTGACTTGAAGACCCGAGCAAGCAAAATTTAATCTATAAACCATAACTGGAAAACCCAACAAGACAACAATATTCGCCAAATTCTTCTCTTACATATGACGAATAGAACCATAAAAGAAAATAAAAATAATTTGGTAGCAACTAGTCTCAAGATCTGAAATCAAAATGGTACCTGATTGTTTTGTCGCTGGAGCTTCTCCATGGTCGATGGCTTCTTTCACCACGAGGTGATTCACAGGCTCCTTGTCGTGCTCAAACGTCTTCGATACCTTAATGCAAAGAAAAACCACAATCGCATCACAAATCACAATCCCTAATTCGAAAATAAAAGTTGGGTTAGATAGACCAGAGTTAAATCTGATAGGGGGATCGGGATCTAGTCCTTACGATTCAGTCGATCCAGGTTAATCGGTCATGGTGAATATGGAGAGAGTAGGAAGAACAGAGAGAGAGACTGGAATGTCTGAGTGAGGCTGAGAGCAGAAGTCGAATGATTGAGATGGATGTTTTCTAATTTTTTTTTTTTTAAGTATTAATAAACCTATTCGTGACATGAAGGGAAAAAAATATATTAAAATTCTGTAAAAATTGGGGCCCACACAAAAGAAAACCTAAACAAGTATTAAATAGTTGATTACCCACGCTTTGGACTCGCACGTGGATGATATAGACACCAACATGTTATAGAGCGGTGGATATCAGCTCCATATCCACACTTAATAAATTTCGTGGGAATACGTGTGTGGCTGTTGCCCACATCTGTTGTGGTGATAACTTGCTTAATTGTCTGGCAAGATGATTTATACCTTTTTTTCTATGTGAAGATGATTTATATATCTTGAAATGATCTCTCTCTCATATATACGAGCGCACACTTAAAATTTTAATTATATGTTATCTTGATAGAATTTGATATGTTATATTGTTAGAATTCAAGTCAGTATTATCCATATATGTAAAAAAATGTTGTCAAACCAAAGATTTAATTAGATTGACAGTCTCACAATATATCAAGACGATTAATTTAACAACTACAGAATATCTTTACGGTGCTTATTAAATTGCTATTTCCCCAATATGCTTGCAGGCTTGGACTAATGGGAGGCTGAAGAGTGTTGTGCATAGAGCAGTTGTCAACAAGGAGAAGAACAGGCTATCGGCAGCTTACTTCATGAGCCCCTCTGATTCTGCCACAATTGAGTGCCCTCCTGAGCTCATGGTCCCAATAATCAACCCTAGAAAGTATGAGTCATTCACTTGGGGAGACTTCAAGAAGCAACTTTTGGTTCAAAAAAGGGTTGTTGGTAAAACGGCCCTCGAAAGATATCTAATTTCAAACTGATGAGATGGCATATTTGTAAGAGTAATGCTAGATCTATACGGTGTCACTAATTAAGATTGATTTCATTGTCTACAGTGTAATTTGAATTGTGATACCTATAGAGAGATTGTTGAAAAAAAATATGAAAGTGTTTTAGAGAAACTGAATTTGGGAGGAATTTGCTGTGTATTCTCATTGATAATATGGGCCTCTTTATATAGAGGATTACAATGCATAGAATCTCAATCATACAAGGAAAGTAATTCTACATTGATTAGGATTCTAGATCCTTCTAATTAAATCATATTACCACTAGGTCAAGTAACCTAGAGTTTGTGCTAAACACAAATTAGGTTTTCCTTGAACACTCCCCCTTGTGTTGCCCAAACGCGGTGCTTCTCTCGTTGCCTCGTTAAAAACCTTGCCGAGTAACAAAAACCCAGTGGGACAAAAATAACCTCGGTTGAAGGGGAAAAAGAGCACAACACACCCTTCACGATTCGAGACGAACATGTAGACATCTCCCCCTGATGTCTGCGCCTCCCCCTGATGACTACGATCATGGGAGTTCAGATAATTTCTGCAAGCCAATTCTTGCCACATGTTTCTCGAACGTGGATTTGGGCAATCACTTAGTAAACAAGTCTGCCTCACTGTCCTCAGATCGAACCTAGTTCACTTTGATCTTGAGGAGTGTCTGTTGTTGCTGATTATGCTTGGTGTTGTCGCTTTTGATGTAGCCTTACCTCATTTGTTCAAAACAAGTAGCATTATCCGAAATGCTCGTAGGCTCATCTGCGGTACACTTCAAACCACAATTGTTCGAACATGCATAATTATGGATCCAATCCATATACATTCACGAACCACTTCGTGAAGAGCAATGATCTCTGCACTGTTCGAAGATATAGCGACTAGGGTCTATTATGTAGACCTCCAAGATGTCACGGTCTTTTCCCATGGTGAACACTTAACCGGATTGGGGATGACCATTGCGTGGGTCAGAGAGATACCCAACATCAGCAAAACCTTCCAAAACACATGTCGTTTTGGGATGGGGACGATGGACGCAGGCCAGTGTTGGCGGCGTACCTGGTGTGTGATGAGTCCGAATCCATCATCTCTTTGTAGGGATAGAACAAGCCAATATCATTCATACATCTCAAGTATCGAAAGATATCTTTTACACCAATCCAATGGCGTCGCGTTGGCGCAGAGCTATATCTAGCTAACAAGTTCACAACATATGAGATGTCCGGTCTTATGCATTGAGATAAGTACAATAATGCGCCTATTGTACTAAGTAAGGCACTTCTGCCTCTAGCACATCTTCGTCATCATCCTTTTGACGAAGATGATCCTTTTTAGGATCAAGACTACGGACGATCATGGGGGTGCTTGAAGGCTTGACCTTGTCAAAAATGCCTAAGCATCTATCGACACGATGCTCAAGTTCCAAACAGAGACATAATCGTGTTCTCCCAAAATCTTTCATCTCAAACTCGGATTTCAAGTGTTCAGCGGTTTCCCTTAACTCTTTAAAGGCTTCTAATGAAGATCATGTCCAACATGAACCGCGATAGAATCTGAAACTTGTCATAGAAACGCTTGGGCATATCTCTTCCCAATCAAGTAGTCACTTTAGTGAGCGTTTCAACCTCTTTGTAAACGCGCTCCATGGTCTAGAGCCACTTGACTTGGGTAAACGAAGTTCGCCATGAACCTTCATGTATATTCTGTATCTAGATCCCTATAGAGATACGTAGTGACCATATTTGTAAGCTGCATGTTCAGTTATTCGGAAACTACCAAAACTGACAGGGTAGTGGAGTGCAATGACATCCATTACGAGAGATATTCTCATCGTAGTCGATTCCAGGGCGTTTTGTGAGAATCCTTGTGCCATAAGGCGAGATTACCATCTCTTTTTCTCACTACGCTTCTAACGAAGACCCATTAGTCAACAGGTTTTATATTAGGAGGTGTTGGCATCTCTAGCTCGAAAACCTTCCTCTTCGTTAGAGAATCCATCTTAACCTGGATCGCATCTTTCCATTTAGGCCAAAAAACTCTCTACGTTGGCATTCATTCATCAACGGAGCGTGATTCGATATCATCTAAACTCAAAAACTCATGCGCAACAAAGTACGCAACTACATATCAATTCTGATGGAGTTTCTATCCCACGTCTCATGTACACTAGTGTAAGTTTCATAGAGATCTATATTCTCAGGAATAGGTTGACGTTGAGGCGTCCCCCAACGATAACCATAACCCGGAAGATTCTCATGAGACGGATTTTGAGTCTTGATGATCAAAGGATTGGAATGTGCCAAAGTATCCTTCGAACCCACGGGCCTCTCCACGCATCCCTAGCTGGGGCCATGGCCTGTAACGCCAAAGTGCCTCTCTCTTTGGCATTGTGGCGCCATGCCTACCTCGTGTAGGGTAGCGCTACGTCCTCTCACAGGGACGTCCTTCCTTGCAGGCATGTTTGCAGCATTTGTGTGTGATCTCGTTACCTTAATAGGGATCAAGATGAGACATAGTGGGGACAGACTACGACAATTCCTGTCGTTCCTGTTGAACATTCGTTGTTCTTATCTCCCCCTAACGATGGGAAGACGTCTCATCAAAGTGACAACCGCAAATCTAGCGGTAAGAGATCGCCTTGCAAAGGCATTAAGTGGCGGACGAGTGTTAGAGTCCCAAATCCAACGTAGTTGCCTATTCGTCTGTAAGGACCCTTCATAGAGCGCTGTGGTGGCGCAATAGGCACATAAATGGCTCACTCAAATGTGCGTAAGTACAAAATACGTGTACCCAGTCACTAGCTGTAACGCAGAGGTACATTGAGTGGCGGTAGCTCGTAGACGAATTAGCATGGCTGCATGCGATATCGCATCACCCCAAGCGGATGTAAGAAGATTGGTGCGCTTACCAATGTTAGGACTACATCGTAGTCGTGTCCGCGAGACCAATTGGGTGTGTACATGGGAATGTGATGGTCCAACATCAAGCCCATTGCAATATCCATCGAAAGTCTTCGATGTAAACTCACTAGCATAGTCAAATCCAATTGACTGAATAGGATGATTTGGGGAGTGAGCCCATTGTCATATGATATGTGCTAGGAGTGTAGCATAAGCAGCATTTATAGGTGGACAATGGCACAACACGTGACCAGCGTGTTTGCGTGTCAACCAACATCATAAAATATTTAAGCGTCCGCAAGTTGGTTGAATCAATCCACAAAATCCCTACGGATTCTTTGTAAGAACAGAATGAGTATTGTCATATCCTTTTCATAGGACGGTCTCAGTCCTAATTTCCCGAAGGAACGGGCTGAGTAAAACGAGCGAGAGACTTTAGAAGCAACCAATGAGAATTTTGGTTAGGCCTGAGCGTCTGAAACGCTATTTTAAAGCAAGTTGGTGATTGCAGCATCACCTAGGGCGCCATCACCATGATGGACGCCATCCATGGAGTCATGGATAGGGACTACGCCTGCCCTAGGCTGGTGGTGGAAGGAGGCGATGCCCTGGGCAGCAGCGTCGGTCACACTTAGTCCAAGAATCATCTTTTGATTCATGCTTCATTTCGCTCGAGAGAAAAGATGTCCGTGTGAAGTCTTTTGTAGACGGATCATCATATCATGACTAGGATGATCTATCCTGTCGTGACAAAGCCAATATGTGTCTAAATCCAAGAGATCTTCTCTCATAACTTTATTGGATTTAATAGCTCGCATAGTGACATTAAAGTCCACTAGAGAGACACATAAACTTCTCTAAGATGCGTCTTTGTTCTCAATCCATTAAACGTAATGCAAAAGAACTCATTTCCGTTCTCTACATGCGTCTTCGTTGGCTATTCATAGGGTACGATTTTCCCTAAGAGGTATAGAGTTTCTGTGACAGCTGTAATCAAGGTGCCATTGGGCAAGGGAACTTGGGGCTATTATGTCCTTGAACTAATATGATGGCCCAACCATCGTAGTCACAAAGTAATATGCTTAGAATCAAAATGGAGTCATAATGAAAATAACTCGAAATTTTATTCATTAGCCAACGGAGTACATCATTGTTTCTATGATCAAAGAAAATCTAATCCAATAAAAATAATATGGCAATCGCCTACATCTCTTGGAAAATAAAAAGACTTAATCAAAATCGCCAGTTTCTGGGTCTTGATCCTTGTAGTCTTCCACCCTTAGGTCTAGATCGCCATCTTGATCTTCTTGTGCCATGTAATTTGCTTCCCTTGCTTCACGATACGTCTTGTATGCGTTTGCAACATTTTGGGGTGCAGTACATGTTTTGGCCCATTGTTCAGTTGATCCACATCGAAAACAAACATCATTATGGTCAGGCTCCCTTGATCGAGGCGCCATTGGGGCGTGATTTGGACGACCTATCCTCTTGGTGGCGTTACCACCATGGTCGGAGGCTCCGCCTCTCTCTCTCTTCACACGTTGACCTCCACGGTTCCGTGCACGCCTCTCTTGGCGATTTCCTTCCTCTTTAGGGCGAACATATGGACCAGAATGTCCAGAATTGTCCCTATCCTTAGGGTTTCGCTCCTTGCGTCCTCCATTGGGGGCGCGACTATAGTTAGACTCCGGAATAGGCTTAGTTCCCACGGGTCTAGCATTATAGTTCTTCACAAGGATATTATCATGCTTTTCAGCTACGTTCATGGCGCCAATGAGCTCATGAAACCTTGTGATACGTACTGCATTTACATCAATCCGATAATTCTTTGAAATCATTAGTGCAGAGAAGGGGAAGGTAGAGAGAGTCTTCTCGATCAACATCGTATCAGTTATGGCTTGGCCACAAAACTCCATCAGAGACTTGATAGGAAGAGCTTCCGAGTTATAATCAAGCACAGACTTGAAATCACAAAAGCTGAGGCTATGCCATCGCACTTCTAAATCAGGAAGCAGGGAGTCACGAACGTTGCCAAATCGCTGCTCAAGCTCTACCCATAGCTTTCTTGGGTCTTCCTCATTGAGGTATTCACTTTGGAGCGCTTCATTCACGTGCCTTGTCATGAGAATTATGACTTTAGCTTGATTTGCTTCAACAGCAGTAGCTTGCTCAATAGAAGTCCATCAGCCTTAAGATGTTGGCGCACATCTCAGACCCACCTATGGTATCCTGCGCCAGTTGTCTCCAGTTGAACAAAGTTCAACTTGTTCAGGTAACTCATCCTGAAAAACAACACAAGATTAGGGTTAGTTTCAGAGCGAAAAAGGTTACCACGAAAAACTATTAAATTTCTGAGCGTAGTCGCTTCCAAGAAATTAGGAATTTTCTGAGCGTAGTCGCTTCTAAGAAAATCCGATTCCAAGAGGGGTTTTGGATTAGATCGAAACAACGATGTATGTGGTCGATCGTTTTCTTCTCAACAAACTCTAAGTTTGGAGGACTCTACAAGCTCCAAGCTTGGAGTGAGCACGAACCCCCACAGTTCGGCCTTTGGTCTCCCCTATGTAGAGAAAGGGGGGTAGAAGAAGGGATGTCGGAAGTCCCCAAGAAAAGAAGAAGAAATAAAAAAAAACTTCAAAAACTGGAACTTTTAGAAAAGTTTACCTTAAAAGATGGTCGGAAAAGTCGTCGCCGGAAGTTACTGTAGCGGTAGGAAGTACTGTAGCTGACCGGAAAAGTAGCCGGAAAAGTGCCGAAAAATGGCCTGAAAAATCGCCGAAAAGTGCCCAGAAAAGTCGCCGGCGGTCGTTGACCGGCGTTGACTGTGGTTGACCGGCTTGCTGACGTGGCACTGGTGGCTGACGTGGCTGGCTGACTGGATGCCTGCGTGGTGCTGACGTGGCAGAGCTGTTTGCGGCTTGGCTGGGGCCTGCTGCACGTGGGCTCAACAATTGGGCTACAACAAATGGGCTTAGGCTGCAGCAAGTGGGCTGCACAGGATCTCCACCCTTTTTTTTTTTTTTTTTTCTCTTTCTTTCTGCCGGTTCAGGTTAGGAAGATTCCGGTGGCCGGTTCAGTTGAATTTAGGCCGGTTTCGGTGGTGAAACTTTCGGTTCCGGGTTTCTGGGGTGGAGATGCTGCAGGGGGTCGAGTATGGCTGCAGGAGGTGGTGAGGAAGGCTTTGAACCGGGCAGGAGAACTTTTGCTACTTCCGGTGGCATGTCCGGTGGTTTGCCGGCCGGTTCTGGTGGTGGGGTCGTCGGTTCTGGATTCCTGGAGTTGAGATCTTCAAGGTGGGCGGCGGTGGTTTCTGGGATTTGAAGGCTACGAATTTAGGATCTCAGCTGGTTAGAGCGTCGTGCTGATAACGTGTTTTAGAGAAACTGAATTTGGGAGGAATTTGCTGTGTATTCTCATTGATAATAGGGGCCTCTTAATATAGAGGATTACAATGCATAGAATCTCAATCATACAAAGAAAGTAATTTTACATTGATTAGGATTCTAGATCCTTCTAATTAAATCCTATTACCACTAGGTCAAGTAACCTAGAGTTTGTGCTAAACACAAATTAGGTTTTCCTTGAACAGAAAATTATTTATTATCATATGTGTTTTAGGAAAATTGAAATTGGGAGATAATTTTTTTTTTTAGAAAAAGAAACTTTTATTAAAATAAACCAGATTTTATAAAACGGGAAAAACTGGTGGTGAACAAGAATTCCCCACTCTCCTCCCTGAAACCTAAAACAGTTACGGGTTCGTCATGAATGACCTCCATGAGCCGAAAGGGCCCAACCCCTAACCACCTATATCGCCCAACCTCTCGGGCTACATAGAATCCCAAGAATATCAATTCTACCTCATAAACATCCGCTAGAAAAACCAACGCTCTCTTCCACACTGTGTCCCAAAGGTACCAAACCATGTGCAAGGATTGCTGGTTAGCACATTGACCATATATAAGATAAAACCGATAATAAACCAATTCGTCCCTAGGAAAGACACCACATCCATGGCACCTCAATTTGACCCAACCTTAGCTCAAATGAGTAGGGACATGCTAAAAAGCAGAAAAGCCTAACAAAAAAACCTACCTTAAACAAAAAGACAAACCAGCCGCTGCAATCCTCTTCTCTTTCTCCAAGTGCTTCGCCGGCAAACCACCACCATAAATCAATCCCTTCGAGCTTGCCTCGCCGAAGAACTGCAACCCACGCAACAATCCACACCAAACCCCCTGCTTGTTTTTGGTGAGATCCAGGCCAAAACCACGGACCCAAACCAAATACCAGTAAGGAAGGAATTTACTATACCCTGTTGCTCGTTTGCTTCCACCGGCTTGAGAGCCTGAAACCACCATTGCAAGCTCCACCATCAAAGGCTCTGACTATCGACACAACATAGATCAGTAACCAGCACCATACAATCCATGGCATGTCGCCGCCACGTTCTGGTTTCTGGCCACATACTCCATGTTTGCGCTGCCGCCGATCGCCAATCGCCCATCATCCAAGCCTGTGCTGCCGCCTGAGGGTAGAGAAGCATCTTACAAAACCAAGACCAATGAAGAAAAAGCAAATCTTGAAGCCTCAAGACCCCACGAAATTAGGAGAGAATTGAGTTGTACTTTCATTGATAATAGGGTTCTCTTTATATAGAGGATTACAAGAAAAAAATCTGCATCTTACAAGGTAACTGAATCATACAATGATTGAAATATCTTCGTAGATATCGTTAAGACTTACCCTATTACAACTCAGACAAGTAATCAAAGTTTTGGGTCAGACACACAAACTAGGTGTCCTTAAATACTCCCCTTTGTGTCACCCAACGTGGTGCTCTTCTTCTTACCTCGTCAAAAACCTTGTTGAGTAACAAAAGCCCAGTGGGACAAAAATAACCTCGTCCGATGGAGAAAAAGAGTACAACACACCCTTCACGTTTTGAGACTATACATGTAGATATCTCCCCCTGATGTTTGCATCTCCCCCTTATGACTATGGTCATGGGAGATCAAATAATTTCCTCAAACGATGCTACCAACATGTTTCTTGAAAGTGGATTTGGGCAATGACTTAGTGCACAAGTCTGCCAAATCATCCTCAAATCGAACCTAGTTCACTTTGATCTTGAGGAGAGTCTGTTGTTGTTGATGATACTTGGTGTTGTCGCCTTTGATGTAGCCTTACTTCATTTGTTCAAAGCAAGCAGCATTATCCTCATAAATACTCGTAGGCTCATCTATGGTAGACTTTTAACCACAATTGCTTTGAATATGCGTAATTATGGATCTAATCCATATACATTCACAAACTACTTTTTGAAGAGCAATAATCTATGCATGGTTCAAAAGTATAGCGACTAGGATCTGTTATGTAGACTTCCAAGATATCACAGTCTTACCCATAGTGAACACTTAACCAATTTGGGAATGACCTTTGTGTGGGTCAGAGTGGTACCAAGTATCAGCAAAACCTTCCAAAACACTAATGTCATTTTGGGATAGGGATAGAAGATGCAGGCCAGTGTTAGCGGTGTTCCTGGTGTGTGATGGGTCTGAATCTATCGTTTCTTTGTAGGGATAAAACAAGCCCATATCAATCGTATATCTCAAGTAACAAAAGATCTTTTACACTAGTCTAATGGCGTCGTGTTGGCGCAGAGCTATTCCTAGCTAACAAGTTCACTACAAATGAGATGTTTGGTCTTGTGTATTGAGCTAAGTACAATAATGCGCCTATTGTACTCAAGTAAGGTACCTTCGCCTCTCGCACATCTTCGTCATCATCCTTCAGACGAAAATGATCCTTTTTAGGATCAAGACTACAGACTATTATGGGCGTGTTTGAAGGCTTGACCTTGTCAAAATAACTAAGCATCCATCAATATGGTGCCCAAGTTCAAACCGAGACAACACCTTGTTCTCCCTAGATCCTTCATCCTAAACTCAGATTTCAAGTGTTCAGTGGTTTCCCTTAACTTTTTAAGGTCTTCCAAAGAAGATCATGTCATCAACATAAACTGCGATAAAATCCAAAACTTGTCATGAAAACGCACATGCATATCCCTTTCCAATCAAGTAGTCAATTTAGTGAGCATTTCAACTTCTTTGTGAACGCGCTCCGTAGTCTAGAGCCACTTGAACTGAGTGAATGAAGTTCACCAGGAACCTTCATGTATATTAAGTATCTAGATCCCCATAAAGATACATAGTGACCACATTTGTAAGCTGCATGTTCAGTTATTTGGAAACTACCAAACTGACAGGGGAGTGGAGTGCAATGACATCTATTACGAGGGAATATGTCTTCTCGTAGTCAATTCCAGGGCGTTTGTGAGAAGCCTTGTGCTATAAGGCGAGATTACCATATATTTTTCTCATCACGCTTTCTAATGAAGGCCTATTCTACATTAACATTCATTCATCAACAAAGTATGGTTCGATATCAACGGACTCAACGAACTTATGCACAATGAAATACGCAAATACATCATCAATCATGATAGAGTTTTTATCCCACGTCTCATGTACACTAATGTAATTTTCAGAGAGCTCTATATTCTCAAGAGTAGATTCTGATATTGAGGCATCCCCCTAACGATAATCTTAATCCGGAACATTCTCATGAAATGGATTTTGAGTGTCGATGATCAAAAGATCGAGTTGTGCCAAAGGATCCTTCAAACCCACGGGCCTCTTATGCATCCTAGCTAGGGCCATGGCTTGTGATGCCAGAGTGCCACTCTATGGCATTGGTGCCATGCATGCCTACGTCCGTGTAGGGTGGTGTTACGTCCTCTCGTAGGGACATCCATCCTTGCAAGCATATTTGCAGCAGATATATGTGATCTCGTCACTTTAGCGGGGATCGTTATGAGACTTGAAAATTCCTGTCGTTCCTGCTAAACATCCATATTATTATCTCCTCCTAACGACTGAAAGACTGTCTCATCAAAGTGACAATCCGCAAAGCTAGCGGTAAAGAGATCGCCTGGCAAGGGTATTAATCGACAGACGGTTATTGGAGTCTCATATCCAACGTATTTTCCCATTCGTCTGTGGTGGCGTAATAGGCACACTCAAATATCCGTAAGTATGAGATACTGGTACCTAGTCACTAGCCGTAACACAGAGATAGATTGAGCGGCGGTGAGTCGTAAATGAATTAGCATAGCTGCATGAGATATTGCATCACCCCAAGCGGATATAGGGAGATTGGTGTGCATTACCAATGTTTGGCCTACCATCGTAGTCGTTTCCGAGAGACCATTTGGGTATGTATATGGGAATATGATGTCCAACATCAATCCCAATAATATGCAATAATCATCGAAAGTCTTCGATGTAAACTCTCTAACATTGTTAAGTCCAATTGACTTAATAGGATGACCTGGGAATGAGCCCATGGCCATATGACCTGTGCTAGGAGTGTAGTATAAGCAGCATGACAAGTGGACAATGGCACAACACGTGACCAGCGTGTTTGCGTGTCAACTAACATCATGAAATATATAAAAGTTTGCAAGTTGGTTGAATCGGTTCACAGAATCCCCTCGGATTCTATGTAAGAACAGAATGAATATTTTCGTATCCTTTGCATAGGATAGTTTCGATCATAATTACCATAAGGAACAAGCTTTGTAGAACAAACGAGGGGCCTTAGAAGCAACCAATCAGGATTTTGGTTGAGTGTGAGCGTCTGAAACGCTATTGGAAGCAAAGTTGGTTGCTACAACATCACTAATGGCTTCATCACCATGATGAATGCCATACATGGCATCATGGATAGGGACGTTACTAGCCCTAGGACGGCGGCGGGCGCCAAAGGCAGCGGCGGTGGTCACACTCAGTCCAGTAATCAACCTTTGATTCTTGCTTCGTTTCGCAAGAAAGAATTAATATCCCTGTGAAGTCTTTAATAGATAGATCATCATATCATGACTAGGATGATTTATCTTGTCGTGACAAACCCAATATATGTCTAAATCCAAGAGATCTTCTCTCATGACTTTATTGGATTTAATAGCTAGAATAGTGGTGACATAGAGTCTACTAGAGAGACACATAAGTTTCTCTAAGATGAGCCTTTATTCGCAATCATCAAAGAAAATGCAAATGAACTCTTTTCCGTTCTCTATATGCGTTTCACATGGAATCCATTAGCTCAAATATCTCAAAAGGGCGATTTTCCCTAGGAGCATAAAGAGTTTCTGTGACAGTAATTAAGGTGCCATTTGGCAAAAAGAATTTGGGCTATTCCATATTCTTGAACTAATCCTGATGGCCCAGCCATCATAGTCACAAAGTAATATGCTCAGAATTGCAAATGGAGTCATAATGAAAAGAACTCCAAATTTTATTCATAAGCTAACGATGTACATCATTGTTTCTTTGACCAAAACAAAATCTAATCCAAAATTAGTTAATGCAAAATAAAGGTAGTTGTTTAACTTTTTTCGGTAACTCCAAAATAAATATGACTAGGTGAGTAGAGAGATGTTGGTGGAGCAAAGCTCACTTTAGTACCACTTATCTCAAAACCTTCCTAAACATCATACTCACTTTGAATGAGCCCACTTGAAGAGAAACTAAACCAATGATATTTAGTACAAAATATATGGCAATTGCTATATTACATCTCTTGAAAAAATAAAGACGTAAACAAAATTGGTGAGCTATTGATCCCAGCCAGATTTGAAGTCTTCAAACCTTAACACCAGATCACTTTCTTGATCTTCTCATTCCACATAGTGAGCTTCTCTTACTTCACAATATGCTTTGTAGGCGGTGACAATACTTTCACAAGCTCTACAAATGTGTGCCTAATGACCGGATGCTCTACATTGAGAACATACATCTCTGTGCTCAAACTCTCATGATTGAGGCGCTTTGAAAACATCATTAGGATGACTCTTAGTGTTGGTGGCGACTCCAACATGGCCAGAGGTGTTGCCTCCCTCTCTCTTTCCACGTTGGTTCCGTGTCCGCCTATTATGGCGGTTACCTTCCTCATTGGAGCGAGAATATGGACCAAACTATCCAGAATTTTTCCTAGATTTTGGGTTTCGCTCTTGGCGCCCTACAATTAGACGCATTTTCTTGACTTTCATTCATTTTAAAGTTTTAATTCATCCTTCGCAAAATAGCGACCCTCCCTTAGGAGCGCGACTATAATTGGACTCTGAAATAGACTTTGTTCCCACCGGTCTCGAATTATAATTCTTCACAAGGATGTTGTCATGCTTTTCAGCAACATTCATGGCTTCAATAAGCTCATGAAACCTTGTGGTCCGTCCTCCAGTAACATCGATTCGATAGTTCTTAGCAACCATCAAAGCAGAGATGGGGAAGGTAGAGAGAGTCCTCTCAATCAACATCGCATCTGTGATATATTTTCTATAGAATTCCATCAAGGATTTAATGCGAAGTGCTTTTGAATTATAGTCAAGAACTGTCTTGAATCACAGAAGAGGAGATTATGTCATCTCACTTCTAAGTCAGGAAGCAGGGAGTCACGGACGGTGCCAAAGCTTTCTTCAAGTGAGACCCACATCCTTCTAGGGTATTCTTCATTCATATACTCGTATTAGAGCGAATCATCCATATGACGAGTAATTAAGATGATGGCTTTCACCTTATTTGCCTCTAAGGCTGCTCTATTTGCTTCCAAAGCTTAAGCTTGCTCAATATATAGTTAGCATGTACTGGCTAGGCTCAAGAATCGTATCCAGGATTCCTTAGGCCTTGAGTTGCTGGCAAACATCACGAACCCACTTGTGATATGCAGAGCCAATTGTTTCCAATGAAGCAAAATCCAATTCGTTCAGGTGCTCATCCTAAAATAGAAGAAAAAGGGTTACTTTCCGAGCAAAAAGGCTACCACAAAAACAATAAGAATTTCTGAACGTAATCGCTCCCAAGAAATTCGATTCCAAGAGGTATTGGGTTAGATCAAAACAATAATGTGTATGTGGTCGATCATATATTCTCAACAAACTCTAAGTTTGGAGATTTCAACAAGCTCCAAGCTTGGAGATAGCACGAACCCCCACAGTTTGGCTTCAGTCTCCCCATGAAAGAAGAAATGGGGGTAGAAGAATGGAGGTTAAAAGTCCCGAGAAAAGAAAAGAAAGTAAATTACTTGAAAGCGGCAACTTTTATAAAAATTTACCTCGAAAAAAGGGTTGCTGGAAAAATCTATTGGAGGTGGTGGCCGGCGGTGGCTGGTTGTTGGCTGGAACCTGGCTAGAGTTTGCTGGTAGCGAGGCTAACCACGTGCAGGGGCTGTGCGTGCTGCTGGCGCTAGTGTGTGTGCTTGTGAGCAAGCGTGAGCAAGGTATTGCGAGGCCTAGGGCAGGCTGAGTGGAGCTACTGCGCAGGGGCGACAAGGGTGTGCACGGGGGCGAGGCTGCTGCTGGGCATGCAAGGGAAGGCGAGTGAGGCTATTCTGTCGCGCAGGTGAGGGAGGGCAGCGAGGCTAACTTGCAGAAGCAGGCGAGGCTAATCGCAAGTGTGGGCAAGGTTAACAGCAGGGGGTAGCGAGGCTAACGCAAGCGTGGGCAAGGCTAACAACTGGCATGAGGGTGCACGCTAGTGTCGACGGGAGGCTTGCTGGCAAGGCTAACCCGGCCGGTTCATTTTTTCCCGTGGCCGGTTCGTGGCTTTTTCAGCCTATTCCGCCACCGGTTCTGGGCTCCTGGGATCAAGGGCTTCAAGGTGTGCGGCGGTGGAAACTAGGGTTTGAAGGTTACCATTTTAGGGTTTCAGGGTTAGGGCTTCGTGCTGATAACATGTTTTAGGAAAATGAAAATTAGGAGAGAATTGATTGTACTTTCATTGATAATAGGGAACCTCTTTATATAGAAAATTACAAGCAAAGAATCTATGTCTTACAAGGTAACTAATTCATACAATGATTGAAATATCTCTGTAGATATCAGTTAGACTAACCTTATAACAACTCAGACAAGTAATCAGAGTGTGGGCCAGACATACAAACTAGGTGTCATTTTCCATGTAAATATTTCAAATAAAATGAAGATCCTTTTGATTAATCCGTTGTCAAAGAATGGAAAAGAATGGAAGTTTCTCATCAATGATAATCAAAGAGAGCAATACATGCTGAACAAAAGACATAAACTTTTCATCAGACTAAATCAGATCAACGTACCTATAGAAGTACAAGGTCTTCGTATATTAGTCTTTTAGTCGCAATACGAATCCAGAACTGTCAACAACCCAAATTAAACAAAGACACCTAATAACCGGCAGCTACTAGATAAAGACAGAACTCACCGTTTGGGGAAACACGATTTCAAGGAAAGACTAGGAATTTGGTGAGGCTTTGGATCAGTTTGAACTTACTCTCAAACGTGTGGCTTGTATTGATTTTAAACGACTTACAAATTCGTTTCAGACTAAGCTAGCTTGGTCAATTTGATGTTTAAAAGTACTAAATGTAGAATGGATTTATGGATATGTAGAATGATTCCACGTAAACTTAATGCCTATTAATTACATCATGACTTGGTTTACAAGGTACACAGATAATAGACTCTTTTTTTTCTATCTTTTTCTTTTTTAGGTTGTCCATCACCATCTCTAATTTGTGAACATTGTTAATTGTTCTGATGTTTTATATTTTCGAAAATGAATTCTCATAGAGCTAGATAGAAAAGGATATGCAACTGTTTTTTTCACATACTTAATATCTATATGATTAACGCGTTAAGAGATATCTATATGATTAACGCGTTAAGAGATAGATGTGAGAGCGATGTTATTTACTAACCACTATATGGAAACATTTCTCTCCTTCTCATGGGTTTGAATCAGTTTCTTTTACTTTGAATGTAATGTATAAATATGATAATAATGTAAGACTTAATCTGAACAACTATGAGTAATTTATACTAAAATTGTAAATTTTCATGTGGGCAACATAGATTTGCATCACAATCTCTTATTTTGTGGGTGTACCAAATATGCTACGCCTATAGTGTGCCTATTTTATCATCCATACGACTTTAGTTTGCCACAGATGGAGTGGCTTGAAGAGAACTTTTATAAAAAGAACCAGAATCTGTGGTTTTGTGATATACATTTGCCAGGGGGTTGATGTCATAGGCCCCAACCCGGGGTGGCCGTTGGGGGTGGTTGGTGTCATAGGCCCCATCTTTTTTTGCTGTAAGTTGAAAACTGAAAAGTATACTTAATGCAAATGTCCGACTCTAGTTCTTGATGTGCGTCTTTGTCAGCTATATAGAGTCCTTTCGATTCTCTCTCCTGCTGGGTGATCAGATACTTAATGTTTTCCTATATATTTCGTCTCAAAGGTTCTGCTGTTTTGGTCAATAAGGGAGTTTCTCGGTATGCTTTAGCTGTATAGTAACTTGACTTGCCTGAAATTTCTACCAAATTTGGTCTATATGAAAAGTAGACATGATCAAGAACAACTTTGGTTTGTCAAAATGACAGCAAAATGTTGAAGCATGGAGGAACATGTATACTTTTCCCCGAGTCACACACAGCCCTTCTCAGTCTCACCATGAGGCAGATCCTTTTTCAAAACTAGGTATTACTATTCATCGTTATGGCCCTTTTGTTATCCGTAGTGTGAATGATTTAAAAACCGATAAGCTAGACAGAACTCCATCACCAAACGTAAAACACGATTTCAAGACTGCTAGTGCTAGGAAATTGATGAGGCTTTGTCAGTTTGGACTTACTCCCAAACGTGTGGCATGCCTAGTTTTAAATGAATTGTAAGTTCGTTTCAGACTAGCTAGCTAGCTAGGTTCTCTGATAAAACTATGCAGAACGGATTGTGGATATATAAATAGAACCATTCAACAGAGACTCGGTTTGTTGTTATATTACATGTCATGACTTCGCTTGCAAGGTAATTAACAGAGAAGAAACTCGATCAGAATTTATTACTGGTTTAAGTACTTCAGCACTGACGTAGAATGTCGGTCTTATTTTATGTGGATTGTAGACCACGAATTGAAGTATAATAACCCAAATGAAAATACCAATTCCCAGCTATAATGCAGTTAAATGTTTAAGCATTTCAGACAATTAGGCGTGTTTGGATGCACTCCTTTAGAGTACTTTTTACAATATTCTTTCTGACTTTCTCAATTCATCGATCACAGTTTTTAGTTTGTTAAAATAGTCAATATATCCATACATATATTATTCAGATCGGATATTTTATCTTAATTTTGATGAATTAATAATTTTTACTGAGGAAAAGTACAACAAGGGTATGCAACCCTCTTTTCATGAATTATAATTTTTACTGAGGAAAAGTACAACAAGGGTATGCAACCCTCATTTTCAATACTTTATTAAGCGATTTACGAGTGAAGGTGAAGATAGTGAGAGCGATGTTGTACCTAACTTTGTGTACAATGGTCAGAGTCGTAACACATCCCGCACAGATGCCTAGCTTTTTTAAGATAATATGACATCACACATAGCATTGGGCGACATGGAGACTTACACCCCTGCAGGATTTTTTTCTTTCTTATGGGTTTGGTTATTTTATTTTAGATGATTTCTATAAAAAGAAAATGATTCATTGTTTCAATGATAATTATGCAGTTCAATACAGCTTTATATTCTCATCAAACTATGTGATTATTATTGAATAAATAATTCCATGTTGATTATTTCTCTTCTATATTTATATATTGAAAAAAGTTTTGGCTGAAATGGAAGTGTTTTTCAAGATATAATTGTTGGGTGATTCTAATTGGACCTCCAAATTTGATATTTGGATCTCCAACTTTTTTCAGTTATTAATAGACTTTGTCAAGTAATATGAAAAGGCAAATAAGGACAAAAAGAGAAAAATGAAAAAATAAAAATAAATAAATACTCTTCTTATCTCCTCCAATCAAATATAACATTCAATTAAATTGTTTTTTTTTTCTTTTCAAAATTTCCTTATGTTGCCTATGTAGTTTTACAATTTACCTAAAATAATTAAGTAAAAATAATAATTTCTATACATGGCCAATCATTTAATACAAAAATAAATTCAAAACAATATGATTTGGAATTTTTTAAAACTAAATTAATTTAATATTATGATATAGTTATTATTCGATCTTCTAACCCAAAAACCCTTGAAATCCTCCTTTTAGCAAATTCAAAGAGATTCCAACAACATATCAAGATCAAGAACCAACCCTCTGATTAATTTTTGTGGAAGAGAAACTTACTCATAAGAGAGCAATATAATGTGATTTTGATTCATTCTTCTTCTTGTGGTTGAAGAAAGATAAAAAAATAGAGTAACAAATTGTTATATCTTATGTTCAAGGGTGTTTTGGTAAAAATAAAGATGTCTACTTAGCTTTTCAAGTATTCTAAAAAGTAAATTAGAGGTGTATTAAGTATGTGAGGTCCAAATAACAAATTTGGAGGTGGATGTCCAACTAGAACCACCCATAATTGTTTCTTTGCTTATAAACTTTGTTTTTTCATTAGAAGAAAAACCATTACGACCTTGCAAAATATGAAATGCCCAAACAATCAGATACCATACGTATTAGATAAACTTAGTTACTCCTGTAGCGATTCTTTTACCACCAACCACTCTTGCATATTCTTGTTGGATAAATCTTTTTCAGTTTTAATGTGAGAATCATGGAAACTCGATTAATGCAACTCATTTTTTGGAGAAGTACTATAAATGATGCCTTATAAGATTGCTCGTCTTTGTCAACTTCTAGTCCTTTCTCTCTCTTCTAGGATTCTGGTCATTAAGGGAATTTCGGGGACTGCTTCTAGGTATTTAGAAACTCGACCTGGCATGGCTGCATTCCTTAACAAATTTGGTCTACGCCCGATCTGAAAAGTAAACATAAGACGGACAAATAAACCACTTTGCAATTGGTTTTGTCAAAACGACAGCAAAAATGCAAAATGTTCCCAACTCACAACCACCCTTCTCAGTCTCACAAGGAGGCTATCCTTTTCCAAAGTCTAAGTATTAAGCCAATTAATTGCCGCTAAAATCACCACCACCCTCTCACCGGCACTACCATATACATGACCTCCAAAATTGACTATGCGATTGACAAAAGTCTAAGTGAAATATTTGAATGCTTCATCATTTAACAAACTCTCTGGAAATGGATAAAATTTGAGAAAAGTTCAAATAAGAAGTATTTCATCTATTTTTAGATTCTAACTAACCTAGCCATCTTCTGTGCTAGGGTTTCTCGTTGACTCTTCTTCGACAAATCTATCAAATCTCCATGGTTGATGCTATTGCAAGCCTTGCGGCAGTTTTCTAACTCCCTGACACCGCTCATGTAGAACTCAAAGCGGCAGGGGCTACAGCTGTTCAAGACGATCACTCCAATATGGTTGGGCATCTCTAGGATTGAAGAACAAGTATGTTTCCCGGCTTTAAGGGAATGATTCCGATTATTTGGATGGTGAAATCAGGCCTGTCTCTTCAAGATGAGGGGGATATCTTTCAATTTGATAGGGAGTCAGAGAGAAACAAGATCCTTCATGGAGGATTGTGGCGCTATAAGAACATGATGATGGTTCTAGTAGAGTATGACGGAATTGTACATCCACAGGCTGTTCCGTTGAAGATATTGGAGACCTGGGTTGGAGTATGTGGGCTAGCACCATGGCTGCGCAACAAGGTTCACTACAAGAGAAAATGTCATTTGCGACAACGTACTCAAAGTTGTCGTAAAAAGTCTAAATTTCTCGCTAAATTGAAAATGCAACGACTTTGGGTTGTCGCAACTAGTTGTCGCCTAATGTGTTTTACTGATTGTCAAAAGCGACAAAATCACATTGTTGTCGTTTTTTTAATATGCAACGCAATTGGTTCCTCGCATATTACAAATTGTGAGACACACAAATGTGTCACCAAAAATTATATGCGAGCTTTATATATACGAGGCTTCATTTACATTACATATTTCATCTGCGTGGCTTGTATGTTTGTCCATTTGAAATATGTAACGCAATTCGTTCCTCGCATATGACATCTTGTGAGACACTTAAGTGTGTTACAGAATGCTATATGCGAGACTTTATGATTGTTACAATTTCTAATATACAAGGCTTCGTTTACGTTGCATATTTCATTTGCGAGACTTATATGTTTGATCATTTTTTTTGTTGCAAAAAATAATTGCAAAACTTTTCTTTTTTCTTAATTTCTTTTTATTTTATTTTACTTTTTTTTTTTTCAGTTTCTTTTTTCTTTTATTCTTTATCTTATTTTATTTACGTTTCCTTTTTGTCATATCTTATTATTTTTATTTTTCCGTATTTTGTACAAAGTACAGGTATTTCGTATAATATTGCAAAAGAAATGTCCATCGGAACCCAAATTTCATAGAGCCAAAAATACCAGTTCCTTGGCTTCTCTCTTCTCTCTCGTGCAAGGCCAGATCCAGCAACCAGAAATGGATATTGAAAAAGATACCAGAACCTCCAAAAAGCCTTTCAATTTTATCCAAAATATCATATTCGTTCCCAATCATATTAAACCATGGATTGAAATTTAGGTTTTTGAAGGAAGCGGCGAGCGTCGATTTTGACATCGCTAATATTTCTTCAAGCCAATCTGATCCATACCCCTACAGATCAATCCAAATCTCAATAGAATAAATGGCTCAATTAAAAAACAAAATCTCAAATCTGAATACAGAAAACTCGATTTGAATCTAAATTACCTGATGATGAAGGCGATTGCAACCATCTTGATCTTCTGAGTTGAACGGAGTAAAGTCAGATCTGTTCTTCTGCAAGGAAAAGAAAGGAATTAAGAGAGGAAATAATAAAAGAAGGAAGCAGGGAAGTATGCAAATATGCAGACTATAGGCATTGTATGCTTTGAAGTCTGACGTCTGAGATATAAGATTAAACTTGCATATCTCTTTTGCTAAAAAAGAGAAAAAGATTATATTTATATATTTCATTTGGGGAAAAATGCACCAATAGTGTCTGGAGACTCTGAGGACTGTCAAAATGATACCTGAACTTTTAAATGTATCAATGTGATACCTGGACTTCTATTTTGTTGTCAACGTAATACCTATGACAACTTTCCTTCACTATGCCGTTAATTCTGACCACGTGTGACGCACGTGGGGTGCAAAATGAGGGCAAAAATGACTTTTTCTCTCCATCAAATTCTGAATGAATTAATTAAAAATTAAAAATAAAAACTAAATAATTATTACATTAAAAATAAAAGTTGAATAAATTTTTTTTGCTTTGTTCTATTACCAAATCCAATACACTCTGACCATGAATCAAAAACTAAAAATCAAAACTTCCCGACCATCAAATTCAAAGAAACCTATTCATGGAACGATTGCTAACTAACAAAATCGAGGTTGAGCTGCGAACGGAAAAAACCTTTTCCCTCTTCTCGTTCGGCGGCACGCCCTTATGGCGTCGTCGTAGGACGGGCCATATTGACACAAATTGGGTCTTCTGTGAGGCTTAGAATCCTCGATCATTGCCATCTCGGTCTTCTTCGGGGAGATTACGGTGACTGGTACTATGTTGAGGAAATGGAAGGTTGTGGCGGCTGGCGTGTCTTGGATGGCTCCTCGCTGGTCTAGTTGGAGGATTGGGTTGGTGTTGCATGGTCTGAGGCCGACTGGTGGCGATGAGCTTTTGTCGGCATGGCTAGGATCGTTTGGAATCCAATCAGATCGGAATTGTCCGATCTGGTTTAGGTCTCAAAGATCCGAGATGGGGAGGGGAAGAATCGGGAGGGGTGGCCCTCATCAATGGCGTGACAGGGATGGTGGTGCGATGGTCCGGCGGAGTAGGCTTTTGTAGGCGGGGCTGAGATCCTGTGGAGTCCGATCGGATCGAAATGACTTGATCCAGTTTGGGTCTATGGGATCTGAGATGGGCAGGGGATGGATGTGGATTGGTGGCGCTCTTCGATGGCCTGATAGGGATGGTGGCGGCGGTCCGGTGGCAGTGGTGTATTGATTAACAATGGTGATCAGTCTCTAATAGAGCTGATTAAGATTTTAGATCTTCTCCTTCTCTTCAATCTTCACCAAATGTCGTACTGGGTTTCGATTTTCACAAAGGATAATGGAAAAGATAGCCACGGATTTAAGGACAGTGTGGTCAACCTTGAATGCAAGCTCTCGATCAGAAGCAATTGCAGGCCACAGAATTTAGAGTGAAGTCGGAGGATTCTGGGTAACTGATGATGAATGAGAGAGAAGAATTCTGGGTATTAATAAGAGAGAAGAAGAATTTTTTTATTTAAATTAATTATTTTATTCATATAAAATCATAAATCAGATAAAAAATAATAATTTGAGGGGCACATCAGTTATTTAGCTCTTTTTTCGACCTCACATGCGTCATACGTGATCAACTTAACGGCGCCGTGACGGAAAGTTGGTATAGGTACTACGTTGACAACAAAATAGAAGTCCAGGTATCACATTGATACGTTTAAAAGTTCAGGTAGCATTTTGATAGTCCTCAGAGTCTCCAGACACTGTTGGTGCATTTTTCCCTTTCATTTGAGATAAAAGCGGTAAAAATTGAATATAAAATTTCATTCTAATGTAAACTAGCCTCTTAACACACGTGCAAGCGTGTGTCAATTGGCTTTTTTTAATGTTTTTTGTTAAAAAAAATTGGTTTTACATAATTTATTTCTTCATCAAATTGCAATAAAAAATAAGGAATAATACAGTTTCTGGACTTGTGGTAAATAATAGGGTTAAATACTAGTTACTACCCTGTGATTTAGGTCCAAAATCAATTAAGTCCCTGGACTTCTAATTTCATCAAAAACACCCCTGTACTTTCAATTTTCATCAAAAACACCCATGTACTTTCAATTTTCATCTAATAGGTTTAATTCGTTAATATTCTGCTATGGGTTCAACTTATAATTGGATTATTTGATGAAAAACTTTTTATTTGATAGATGTCTAATAGTGAGACCCACTCCTAAATTGACTATGCTTGCCACCTCAACACCACATTATAAAACATAGGTCATATATAAGCCACGTCAACAAGTTAAATGACTCAATTATTGGAAGACTAATAGATTGGACCTATTAGATCAAAATTAAAACTGCATGGGTGTTTTTGATAAAATTAGAAGTCCAGGAACTGAATTGATTTTAGACCTAAACCACAGGGTAGTAACCAGTATTTAGCCCTAAATAATAATTGGTGATTCATTGCTCACACATCTAGTAAAAGCCCTCCCACGTTGAGATTAACAGTTTCTTCTCTCTCTTCTTTTCTTTTCTCTTTTCCTATTTTTCTTTTTCCTATTTTTAATTTACTGTTTTATCTTTTATCTATTAAAGTTTATAGTCTTAGAGTTTTAATGAGGAGTGAAATTTGCACTCCCCTTTTTGAAAACCACACACCCTCTTAATATTTTAATAGATTCTTTTGTACTCCTTATATTTCTTTCCGACATTGCCCTTACAACCATAACTTTTTGACTCCTTCCATCTCTTTCCTCTCTCTCTCTCTCTCTCTCTCTCTCTCGGTGGAACCTCTCTTCCTTCTCATCATCTTCCCATTTCTCTGATGACATAATTATATCCTTTATTTGGTTTTGTTACCTGATCTGGGAATTACATTAATTAGATCATTTTCCTCTTATTGTCAATATCTCTTAATCTTGATTTGTCTCGTGATTAAACAACCAAACATATCCTCTCCTTTGCTTTCACAATCTTGGTTTGCCGTCAAATGCAGAGAGCAAGAAAGAAAAGCCATACCACCAGTTAAGACATATATAGTACCATCTGTAAGAGCTAGCTAACCAAAGAGGATATCCTTAAGCGAAACCAAGTTTGGAACAAAGAGCCTAATAATTTCTTGCGTCCCGCGGCATACCAACGACCTCAATCCTCTCCTCTCGCCTCGTTCCAGGAGTATAAGCAATCAAACTATAAGGCTCTGTCATAAATAATTTTCCTAATGTAAATTTTAATGGCTGTAGTTCACTTGATTGTCTAACTTCAAACTCTTTGGTCCAAGACTCCTTAACACCGTAATCCTTTGTCACCCAAACACCACAAACAGCACGATCATCCTCCTTAAAATCAGTTAGGGAGAAACAGCCTCCCAATAGCAACTTAAAGTGATGAAAACTGGATTCTTTGAAAGCAGAAACCTGAAACTCCTGGAACCGCTCGTTTTCAATGTCGAAAACATGAATCGAATAATTCCACTAGCGATCAAACCAATTAAGGTAACCATTCAAATAAATCATCTTGTGTAGCTGCGAACAAGAATCCCAACAAAGATCCTTACAACTCCCAATGCTTCTCCAACTCTTCGAGCCAACCTCTCTTTCCTTCTCATCATCTTCGTATTGTTTTGACTGTGATTGAAACTCAAAAAGATTGAAGAGAAACAACCCAGAAAACAAGTGGTACCTCAAGACCGTATCCCAAGACGTAAACGGACCCTTTCCGGGCTCATCTATGCCATGAGATCGAAATCTCAGCCACTGCCCAGATTCCGGTTGCAGCGGTGATGCCAGAACCCGTCGCAGGCAAATCACAGCCCGACGCCTCTCCTCGCTTGCTCTGACCCCCGATCTGGGAAGAATAGATCGAAATCGATCTACCCATTCCGAGATCAAACAACCATTCGCCATCCCTGGACCACACCTCTGCAAGAACCCCGCTATTCCGGATCACCATCCTCTCCCGGACCGGAACGCAGCGGCTGGAGCTCCGGCAGCGTTTGGCCTGTAGAGATCAACTCGCTTTTCTCTGTTCTTCTTCTCTCTGCGCGTTCTAAAACCTTCGAATTGGCACGAAACTGCTTTATCAAACTAAATGAACGCCACAAGCACTGAGCCACTTCGAATTGGGTTTTTCCAGTTCTTCTGCCATGATGGGTCTATTGGAGGATTATGAATAACCGTGTTCATAATTTTGGCCTTGTTACTGGGTTCAAGGACTGTTGGGAAGAGATTAGAGAGCAGGGGAAAATAAAGTGACTGAGCAGGAATATTTTAAGAATAGAAAAAGACATCAGCCAACTAAAATTAATAAAATATTAAGAGGGTGTGTGGTTTTAAAAAAGGGGAGTGAAAAAATTCACTCCCCTTAATTAGTAGTTTAATTAATCAATTAGTACTTTAGGAACTCGATCTAGACTCTTCTATTACAAAATGTATATATTCACTTTCTCAGTCTTTTTAACTTTGAAAGGACAAAGTTGGTGATTCCAAAATTGGTGATTCCATGTTGATGTACTCTGACAGTCTGACCCCTCCACTTTTGCACTAACAAACTTGCAAAAGAGCATCTGCATATCTTTCTCTTTCCTCCTCCTCCTCCTCCTCCACCCCTTCTAGCCGTCACTGCTCGTAACTCATTCGTTTGGTCTCGTCTTATAACTCCATCTATTTAGCTTAATTAATGGTGTTTATAATATATATTTGGAGCAGGTAGCCGTTTTTTTATCATCTTTTTAATTACAATACAGATCAGGTGGGTCGGTAGTGTATCTTTGTTGAATATAATTATAAAAGGGTGATGTGTGTGTTTATATATAAATATGTTCATAGTGTATATGAATCCAGTTTCATCCATTTCCATGTCATTTAGTTAATTCCTTAATATGTCAATGAAGTTGGATATAACGATTTATGAGACTTAGAGCAAGTCCACCCGTAGTCAAGAAATGTCAAGGTCGAGAAGTCAAGAATTCGACTGGTCAAGTTACTATTCACTGTCACTGGACATGGGTTTGCACCCGTTGTTTTTCTTGCCCGGTCAACACTGTTCATCCACTGGTTCACCCAAAAATTCACTGTTCACCGTGGTGATCACTGTTTTAACTGCACTGTTCATTTTTACTGTTCATCGATTTTACAATTTTTTTTTTTTGAAATGAAGCCGTAGGATTGCCTATTTAATTGAAATGAAGGGCTGAGATTTCATGACCTTTGGATCAGAATTCAAACCATATATATACATGTTAATTGTAAGCCGTACGATTGCATCTTTAATTGAAATGGAGGGCTGAGATTTCTTGACCGTTGGGATCAGAATTCAAAGCCTCCAACGGGTCTCTTCCACATGCGCTGCAGCTGCCGGCCCAATGCATGTCGCTACGTGACAAGCGCGTTGCTTCAGTCGTTCAGCAGTTGTGGCGCCACGCGTCAAGCAGCTGTCCCTCACTTCCCAAGCAGGCGCGTCTCCTTCTCCCCTGTTTTGCTGACGTCGCCCACGTTCCCTTGCAGCCTTCCTTCTCCCCGAGCTCGCCTCTTTCTTGCCTGGGCATGAAAATAGTCATTCCCATGACTATTTTCTTGGCTGTAGTCAGGAAGGAGTAAGTTTTGCCCGGTCAAGCTTCCACCGGTGGAAGGGAGGATTTTGCAAAGAAAGTCACCACATCAGCATTTTCATGACTATAACCAGTCAAGGGCAAACCAGTGCACTTGCTCTTAGTTTGTTATTATCGTAGTACATCATCAATTGGCTTGCAAGGTGACACCAAAAAAAAAAAGAGTGCAGAAATGTAAACCCTCTTCATTTTACTTGAAAAGTCTGAGTTTATCAACTTGTCTTGATGAAATTAATGCAACTTTTTCTCAAAATTCAAACTTGTCTTACACCTTTAGAATTCTCCTTACTTTACTTTTCATAACAAGCACTCATTCGCTATGCACTCATTTTTTGTTAAAAAAAATTGAATACAATTGCTTAGAAACCCCACGTATCGAATAAATTTAATTAAATTATAATTTTTTTTTCTATATGTAGCAGTTTAAAATATTACCTTGACTATATGTCTATCGATCTCTACATTATATTAGGAAGATTAATTGTCGTCTCATGATGAAAATACTGTATATTTGTAGGTTTATAAATGCAACTAATGTTTCACATCTCGTCTTTAAGTCAGAATGTCAAATATTAAATAAATAAATAAATCTCGAAGGAATTTATTAGGATGTTGCTAGCTAGAACTTGACCTGGTGGCATTCCCTAACAACTTTGGTCCATGCCTAATATGAAAAGTTAAACCAATAGGAAAAAAGAAAGCACTTAATTTGTCAAATTGACAACAAAAATGTTCAAGTCGTAGGAAAATAACCTTACTTTCCCGAGTCACACACAACCCTTCTCGGTCTCAGAAGGAGGCGATCCGTTTCCAAAGTTCTAGGTAGTAGTAGTAGTAGAAGAGTAGTAGTCCAATTGGTATCAAACATCTTTATGCCCCTCTTTTGATTAATCAATGGTATACAATAGTAAAGTGGAGCTTCTTTTTCTGTTATCGATCAATCAGCGCACTTGAGTTAATTAAAATATCTCTGGTATAAGGTGAGATGTGTAATATGAAATTCTCTGGCGATGAAAACAAAATTGTGTGTAAATAGTATTACTGAATAATGAAAGAACTCTCTTCATCATTAGGAATATCAAAAAGATCAGATATATATGATCTGGAAAAGCCTCTGTTGATGTTAATTAGTAGCTGACTCTAAAGCAATTAACCTCATCTCTTTTTGGCAAGGTCATATACAAGAAGTTGACGTAATCAACAATAACATTCATTCCCTGTGTGTCAATATGAAAATCCAGATGCCATAAGCTCCTTCATCTTAAGCGATGCTAATTTGGAGGAGAAAGTCATGGAAATGAACACTACTAAATCCATATATATGCATTTCACATATCCTTATAATTTAAAGTTTAGTAGTTGGGATTTCCTTCCATATATCTCTCGATCTCTTCTCTTTCTCACGTCCGCATGTTTCTTGCTTATTTGCATAATTGCACGCTAAAGCTGCTTTATTTTAGGTCTTTCTGTTTGTCTTATTGCGGGCTTTGGTGGTGGTTCAGCATGGCCTTGTTGGCGAGCAGCTTTTGTATAACCTAAATTTTTCTTTGGCAAAAATAATAAAAATAAAAATAAAACTTGTTTCTCAGGTATCTCTTTGTCACTTTCATTTTCTCACGACTGTGTTCTATCTGATGCATGCGCGTATGCGGTAGTCACTTTCAGTCTGGTGCACCACCATTGAAACCAGTATATATTTAAGCTACAAAGAAAATTATACACCCAGAACCTGACCACCGACCACCGACCACGAAAGCGAGTTTTTATTCCCACCCAGCAAAAAAGTTGGAGGAATGAAAAATGTGGAGAATAGAGAAGAGCGTACTTGTTTTGTCTTTTAAATTCTTATTTTTTTATTTATATTACAAAAAGATTAGATGAGAATTACACAAGTAGATCAATCCTGACATACATTCGAGATGTTAGCGAGGAATTTATAGAAATTTTTTTCTCAACGAAATCTTTTTTTTTTGAGTGGTTCTAGTTAGACCTCCAAATTTTTATTTGGACCTCACATACTTAGTACACCTCTAATTTACTTTTTAGAATACTTGAAAAGCTAAGTAGACCTCCTTATTTTTACCAGACCTCACATACTTAGTACACCTCTAATTTACGTTTTAAATACTTGAAAAGCTAAGTAGACCTCCTTATTTTTACCAAAACGCCCTTGAACATGAGATTATAACAATTTGTTACTCTATTTTTTTTATCTCTCTTCAACCACGGAGAATGAATGAATCAAAATCACATTATATTGCTATCTTATGAGTAAGTCTCTCCTCCACAAAAAATTAATCAGAGGGTTGGTTCTCAATCTTCATATGTTGTTGGAATCTCTTGAATTTGCTAAAAGATGATTTCAAGGGTTTTTGGGTTAGAACATAGAGTAATAACTATATCATAATATTTAATTAATTTAGTTTTAAAAAATTTCAAATCAGATTATTTTGAATTAATTTTTTGTATTAAATGATGGGCCGTAGAAATTATTTTTTTACTTAATTATTTTGGTAAATTGTAAAACTACATAGGCAATATAAGGAAATTTTGAAGAAAAAAAAATAATTAATTGAATGTTTATTTGATTGGGAGGTAAGAAGAGTATTTTTTTTTTTTTTTTTTTTCATTTTTCTCTTTGTTCTTATTTGTCTTTTCATATAACTTGACAAAGTCTATTAATAATTAAAAAAAGTTAGAGGTCCAAGTATCAAATTTGGAGGTCCAACTAGAATCACCCTTTTTTTTTTCTTTTTTCAAAAAATCATTGGCCCACTCCATATTTACATATGTTAGTGAAAATCGAACTCACGACATTCACAATATTGAAATTATAACTTACTAACAGGTCACAGCTCACCGACTCTCAATAAAATCGTTTTAAAACACAAGACCTACCCTAGATATATTATCCTCTGTTAGTGAAGTCTTTATGTGCAAAAAACGCCTACACAATTTTTTCTTACCTAGAACGTGTGATAGTGCTATTGTACTAATTCTACTCGTAAAAGATGAGAATGTCCCATCTAGTTGGGACCAAAACATTGGACATCTAGTTGGGACCAAAACATTATTCGTATTTAAAAGCTTTCCCTGCCTTCACCATGCTCTGATTCCTCACTTCATCTAGTTGGGACCAAAACATTGGACATCTAGTAGGGACCAAAACGTTATTCGTATTTAAAAGCTTTCCCTGCCTTCACCATGCTCTGATTCCTCACTTTGTAAGGACAAACAATAGTCATTCCATGTTGATGTACTCGGAGTAGGACCCCTCCACTTAATTTCGATCGAACTGCTGCCAAAATGAAAGAGCATCTGTATCTTTCTCCATTTTCCTCTACCACCCCCTTTTGGTCACCATTCTCAACTCAAATATGTATAGATTGTTGTAGTAAATAGGTAAAATGTCTATATCATGGAGTATGCACTTAAGAAGTGGAAAATGTGTGGTTTGTATGAAATGCACATTGAGAGGTAGAGAAATTGTGTAGCCAATATACTAATGTATGTAGGGCAAATTTACACTACTTTGTAACCCTATATAAACCCCCTCAATATGAGAAGAAGACTCACCAATTCACTCTTCAGTTTCTCTGAAACACGTTATCAGCACGAAATTGCTCTAGAATTAGAATCGAAATCGATTAGAGTAGTGAAAGTTCATGATCCGAACTAGGTCATTTTACCAACCTTACAAGAAACCCCCAAATCCTATCACATATCAAAGCCCTCGATCCCAGAAGCTCAGAACCGGTCTCAGAACCTCCAAAAAACCGGCCAAAACCGCCGAACCGGCCTCTGGAATTCCTGAACCGCTGCCGAACCGCTGCCGAGCAGCTGCCGAGAGCCCCGCACACCACCTGCCGAGACCTGCCGAGAGCCCCTGCACATCACCCCGCAGACCTGCCCCCCTGCCGACTGCCGAAGCCCTGCCACCACCTGCCGAGACCTGCGCGAGCAGCTGCCGAGAGCCCTGCAGACCCCCCTGCCGAGCACCTGCCGACACTGCCGAGCCCCCGCCTGCAGCACCTGCCGACAGCTGCCGAGACCCCTGCCGAGCACCTGCCGACAGCCTGCCGAGCACCTGCCGAGCATCTGCCGACAGATCCGCCGAGCCATATTCCGGCCACTATTCCGGCCGGCCACTTTTCCGGCAACTTTTCCGGCCATTTTCCGGCAACTTTTCCGGCCACTTTTCGGCAACTTTTCCGGCGACTTTCCGGACACTTTTCCGGCGATTTTCAAGACACTTTTCCGGCGACTTTCCGGACACTTTTTCCGGTCAATTCTAAAGGTAAACTTTTCTAAAAGTTCCCGTTTTTGAAGTTTTTATTACTTTTCTCTTCTTTTCACGGGGACTTCCAACATCCCTTATTCTACCCCCCTTTCTTCTTCATAGGGGAGACCAAAAAAAGGCCGAACTGTGGGGGTTCGTGCTCACTCCAAGCTTGGAGCTTGTAGAGTCCTCCAAACTTAGAATTTGTTGAGAAGAAAACAATCGACCACATACATCATTGTTTCGATTTAATCCAAAACCCCTCTTGGAATCAAGATTTTCTTGGAAGCGACTACGCTCAGAAAATCCCTAATTTCTTGAAAGCGATTACGCTCAGAAAGTTTATAGTTTTTCGTGGTAGCCTTTTTCGCTCCGAAACTAACCCTATTTTCTTGTTGTTCTTCAGGATGAGTAACCTGAACAAGTTGAGCTTCAACCCACTAGGGACAACAGGCGCAGGATACCACAGGTGGGTCCGTGATATGCGCCAGCATCTTAAGGCTGATGGGATCCTGAGTACGATCCAAGAGCCAAGTCAGGACGTGCTTACTCCTCAACAAGCTCTTGCTTTTGAAGCAAATAGAGCAAAGAGAGAGGCTAATGAAGCAAAAGCCATCATTCTCATGACAAGGCACATGAATGACGCGCTCCAAAATGAGTACCTCAATGAGGAAGACCCAAGAAAGCTATGGGTAGAACTCGAGCAGCGTTTTGGCAACGTCCGTGATTCCCTGCTTCCCGACTTAGAAGAGAGGTGGCAAAGCCTCCGCTTCTGTGATTTCAAGGCAGTTCTTGACTACAATTCGGAAGCACTTCGTATCAAGTCTATGATGGAATTCTGTGGACATCAAATCACTGATACGATGTTGATCGAGAAAACTCTCTCTACCTTCCCTGTCTCTGCATTAATGATAGCTAAAAACTATCGAATTGATATCAATGCTAGACGCATCACAAGATTTCATGAGCTAATTGGTGTCATGAACGTAGCTGAAAAGCACGACAACATACTTGTGAAGAACTATAACTCTAGACCCGTGGGAACCAAGTCAATTCCGGAGTCTAATTATAGTCGCACCTCCAAGGGAGGACGCAAGGAGCGAAACCCTAAAAGAAGGGATAATTATGGACGTTCAGGTCCATATTCTCGCCCTAAAGAGGAAGGAAACCGCCAAGATAGGCGTGCACGGAACCGTGGAGGTAAACGTGTGAAGAGAGAGCGAGGCCAAGCCTCCGGTTATGGTGGTAACACCACCAATGGAAACAACCGTTTTCAAAGTGCTCCTAAAGCACCTCGATCAAGGGAACCTGACCATAATGATGCTTGTCTCCGATGTGGACTACCTGGACATTGGGCAAGGGCATGTAAAGCATCCCAGAATGTTGCAAACGCGTACAAAATGTATCGTGAAGCAAGGGAGGCAAATTACATGGAACAAGAAGATCAAGATGGCAATCTCGATCTAAGGGTGGAAGACGACAAAAATCAAAACCCAGAAACTGGCGATTTTGATTAAGTCTTCTCATTTTCCAAGAGATGTAGGCAATCGCCACATTATCCTATAGTAGATGCCAATGGGATTAATCTTTCTTCAAAAGTAGGCGTACTCAATGTGATTGTGATGTCTAGGAAGGTTTTGAGATAATTGGTACTTAAGCGAGCCTTTGCTCCACCAACATCTCTCTACTCACCTGGTCACCTTTGCATTGGAATTACCGAAAGAAGTTAGACAACTACCATTGCTTTGCATTAACTAAGTGTATTGGATTACGCTTTCTTTGATGAAATAAATGATGATGTAATTCCGTTTGGCTTATTAATAAAAGTTGAGTTCTTTCCTTTATGACTCCCTTTTAATTACGAGCTTTTCTCTTAAGGAATGGATGAACTACAATGTCTCGCAGATAGTGCGACTACGCACACCATTCTACGACATAGGCAATTATTCTTGGAGATGTTGCCTACATATTCCACTGTGACTACGATGGCTGGGCCATCAGGTTTAGTTCAAGGACATGGAATGGCCCAATTCCTATTGCCAAATGGCACCTTGATTAAAGTCACTGAAGCTCTCTATGCTCCTAAGGCAAATCGAACCTTATTGAGTTTTAAAGATTTAAGAGCCAACGGATTCCATGCGGAAACGCATACTGAGAACGGAAAAGAGTTCCTTTGCATTACCTCTAATGATTGCGGACGAAAGCGCATCTTAGAGAAACTTATGTGTCAATCTAGTGGACTTTATGTCACTACAATTCGACCAATTGAATCCAATAATGTCATAAGAGAAGATCTCTTGGATTCTGACACATATTGGCTTTGGCATGACCGACTAGGGCACCCTGGTCGTGATATGATGCTCCGTATACTAAAGACTTCACACGGACATCCATTCTTCAGAGTGAGAAGAAGCAAGAATCGAGAATTGATTCCTGGACTTAACAAGACCGCAACAATTGCAGCATCTGGTGCTGCAGCCGTCTTGGGGCGCCATAAGGCTGCCCAAGTCCCATGTAATGACACCAACCATGAGCATAACGCCATGATTGTTCCTCCCAATGGCTACAATGCCATAGAAGGAGATGTAGTGACACATTTTGCTTCTAATAGCGCTACAGACGCTCAGGCCCAACCAAAATCCTCATTTGCTTCTAAGGCCCCTCGCTCATTTTGCAAAGCCTGTTCCTTCGGGAAATTAGGACCGAGACCGTCCTACGCAAAGGATCCTAAAATACTCATTCCGTTCTTACAGAGAATCCAAGGGGATATCTGTGGACCAATTCAACCATCATGCGGACCTTTCAAATACTTTATGGTATTGGTTGATGCGTCGACACGCTGGTCACATGTCGCGCTGTTGTCCACTCGAAATGCTGCTTATGCTAAACTCCTCGCCCAGATTATCCGTCTACGGGCTCACTACCCTGACCATCCAATTAAGTCAATTCGACTTGATAATGCTGGGGAGTTTACATCGAAAACATTCGATGACTATTGCATGTCACTGGGGATTGATGTAGAACATCCAGTTCCCCATGTTCATACCCAAAATGGTCTCGCAGAAGCCGCTATCAAAAGACTACAAATGATAGCACGGACATTAGTAATGCACACTAATCTTCCTGTTTCTGCTGCTTGGGGATATGCAATATTATCATGCAGCGACGCTAATTCGTCTACGACCCACTACAACCCAATCTTACTCTGCGTTACAGCTAGTGACTGGGTACGAGCCTGATATCTCGCACTTACGCATTTTTGGGTGTACTATTTATGTGCCTATTACGCCGCCACAGCGTACTAAGATGGGTCCACAACGACGAATGAGCATTTATGTTGGATATGAATCTCCAACTATCGTCCGCTACCTTGAACCCTTGACAGGCGATCTCTTTACCGCTAGATTTGCGGATTGTCACTTTGATGAGACAGTCTTCCCATCATTAGGGGGAGATAAGAACACAAATGTTCAACAGGAACGACAGGAATTGTCGTGGTCTGTCCCCACTATGTCTCATCTCGATCCCCATACCGCACAGTCCGAACTTGAAGTGCGAAGAATAATCGAGCTCCAGAACGTAGCAGACACTCTGCCTGATGCGTTTTCTGATGTTGCTAAAGTGACGAGATCACACATACCTGCTGCAAACGTGCCTGCAAGGATTGATGTCCCGAATAATGGACATAACGCCACTCCTATAACGCCAGGAGATGGCACCATTGCTCAACATGGCAATAATGTGGCATCTATGGCTGCAGGTCCCGCAAGGAAGCGCGGTAGACCGATTGGTTCGAAGGATACTCGCCCTAGAAAAAGAGCGAATGAGGCACAAATAAATCCTTTGATCATCGATACTCAAAATCCGTCCCATGAGAATGTTCCGGATTATGGTTATGTCCAAGAGACATCATTGGGGGACGCCTCAGTGACAGAACCTATCCATGAGAACATAGAGATCTCTGTAAATTACACTAGTGTACATGGGACGTGGGAAAGAAACTCCATCATCATTGATGATGTATTCGCGTATTCAGTGGCGCGTGAGATTATTGAGACCGATGACATCGAACCACGCTCCGTTGATGAATGTCAACGTAGAGCTGATTGGCCAAAATGGAAAGATGCGATCCAGGCAGAACTTGATTCTCTAACGAAAAGAAAGGTATTTGGCAAAATTGTACCAATACCACCCAACACCAAACCAGTTGGTCACAAATGGGTATTCGTTAGAAAGCGTAATGAGAAAAACGAGATTGTAAGATACAAAGCTCGTCTCGTGGCGCAAGGCTTCTCACAACGCCCTGGAATCGACTACGAGGAGACCTACTCTCCCGTAATGGACGTTATTACGTTCCGCTACCTTGTCAGTTTGGTAGTTTCCGAAAAACTGAACATGCAGCTTATGGATGTGGTTACTGCATATCTATATGGGGATCTAGATACGGAGATATACATGAATATTCCAGATGGAATTCAACTACCCAAATCAAGTGGCTCTAATCCACGGAGCGCATTTGCAATTAGATTGAAACGCTCACTATATGGATTAAAACAATCCGGACGGATGTGGTATAACCGTCTAAGTGACTACTTGATTGGTAAGGGATATGTCAATAACGAACTATGCCCATGTGTGTTCATAAAAAGGACAAGTTCCGGATTTTCAATAGTAGCGGTTTATGTCGATGACATGAACATAATTGGCACCCTTAAAGAGTTAAGGGAAACCGCTGAACACTTGAAATCCGAGTTTGAGATGAAAGATCTTGGGAAAACACGGTTTTGCCTCGGTTTAGAACTTGAGCACCGTAGAGATGGTATCCTGATTCATCAATCAGCTTATACCCAAAAGATGCTTAGGCGTTTCAACACTGACAAAATTAAGCCTTCAAGCACCCCAATGGTCGTCCGTAGTCTTGATCCAAAGAAGGATCCATTTCGTCCAAAAGATGACGATGAAGAAGTGCTAGAGGCAGAAGTGCCCTACCTAAGTGCAATAGGTGCATTATTGTACTTAGCACAATGCACGAGACCAGACATCTCATTCGCTGTGAACTTGCTAGCTAGATATAGCTCTGCGCCAACACGACGCCATTGGACTGGTGTTAAAGATATCTTTCGATACCTAAGTGGTACGATCGATATGGGCTTGTTCTATCCCTACAGAAAGAAGATGGATTCGGACCCATCAAGTGTCAGGAACGCCACACATGGTGGATTGCGTTCCCTCTCCCCATCCCAAAACGATATAAGTGTTTTGGAAGGTTTTGCTGATGCTGGGTACCTCTCTGACCCACACAAAGGTCGCTCCCAAACTGGTTATGTTTTCACCATGGGAAAAACCGCGATATCTTGGAGGTCTACAAAGCAGACCCTAGTCGCTACCTCTTCAAATCATGCAGAGATTATTGCTCTTCACGAAGCAGTTCGTGAATGTATATGGCTTCGATCCATAGTTACGCATGTTCGAAGCAATTGTGGTTTGAAGTCTACCACAGATGAGCCAACGAGCATTTATGAAGATAATGCTGCTTGCATTGAACAAATGAAGCAAGGTTACATCAAAGGCGACAACACCAAGCACATATCGCCCAAATTCTTCTACAATCAGCAACAACAGAAGCTCCTCAAGATCAAGGTGAACCAGGTTCGATCTGAGGACAATGTGGCAGACTTGTTCACTAAGTCATTGCCCAAATCCACGTTCGAGAAACATGTGGCAAGAATTGGCTTGCGGAAAATCTGAACTCCCATGATCGTTGTCATCAGGGGGAGGCACAGACATCAGGGGGAGATATCTACATGTTCGTCTCAAAAGCGTGAAGGGTGTGTTGTGCTCTTTTTCCCTTTCGACCGAGGTTATTTTTATCCCACTGGGTTTTTGTTACTCGGCAAGGTTTTTAATGAGGCAACAAGAGAAGCACCATGTTATCCTGAAACAAACTCCACACTCAACGCGCGTTGTGCTCTTTTTCTCCTTCGACCAAGGTTGTTTTTCCCACAGGGTTTTATTACTTGGCAAGGTTTTTAACGAGGCAAATTAGAAGCGCACCTCCAAGACAATACTACTGACATGATATATCCAAGGGGGAGTGTTGTAGTAAATAGGTAAAATGTCTATATCATGGAGTATGCACTTAAGAAGTGGAAAATGTGTGGTTTGTATGAAATGCACATTGAGAGGTAGAGAAATTGTGTATCAATATACTAATGTATGTAGGGCAAATTACACAAAAATGAAAGGAGCATCTGTATCTTTCTCCATTTTCCTCTACCACCCGCTTTTGGTCTCCATTCTCAACTCAAATATGTATAGATTAAGTTCATTAATCATTATAATCGTGAGTTAATTTAATTTGGAGCAAGAGGTCGCTTGTTGATCTTCATCTATATGATTACGGGTAGCTGTGTGGGTCAGTAGTGTATCTTTGTGGATTTATAAAAGTCCCATGTATGAATCCCCTTTTCCGTTTCCATGTCATTTCGTAATTAGATTATCACTAATATGTGATTAAAAAACTGATAAAAAGTTAAATCCGCGCCATTGGCATGCGGCACGTTGTACATGATCCACTATATTAGTAACAATAGTTGAGCCATGAGGCAAACATGCTTAATATTTTAGAGATACAAATATATAGTGTAGATGTCATTTTAACACGGATTTGTATTTTCCTTGTGGAAATCCCCACTCTCCCACTATTGCCCACTATAAAACTAATCAAATATCTTCAGTAAACATGATGAGTGAGTATGTGGACCCTTAAGTTTTCTGCCTTTCCGTGTCACCATTATTGGAGCGTTGAGTGAGAAAGTGAAAGGCATTTCCCAACTCAAAAAAAGGGTGTACCCTTTTCGCTTTGTTACTGTTTTAAATAAGTCAACCCGAAAAAGAGGCAGCATGAAAAATGGGTTAAAATGCACGTCCCCGTCAATATATATGGTAAGGGAATGGAGAAGGAAGTTTAACACAACTACCGCGTGAGATCAAGATGCATGTGTATCATAAATTATTTTTCATGACGCAAATACACAATGAAGCAAGAAAATTTATTTATTTTTGAATTTTGAAAATTAGGGCTGCATTATTTTTTCATCGGAGGATATCTCCTTAAACTCGAAAGCATTCACATCCTAGTTGAATAAATACACAAATACACGAATCTGAAAGCTGGAAACCAATCTCAGAGCTAATTACTTTGATCTTATAGAGACTTGTAGCTGGTCAGTCTCACATAGCTGCGTCGTAAAATTGGTACTGTGACTTCTGTCAAAAGAGGAAAAAGTGATGGCTTGGAAAAAGAAGCGAAGATTTTAATAAAAGAACTAAAGAAGTTAGAATAGCACCGACGATCCTCATGAAATTTCACAGTTCTAAATAGTTGATACGGTCAAGCTATGCTATACGTGTGTGTGCGCGCGCGCGCGTTAATATCCAAGACTTCAAAAAGTTGGTTTCTGTGATTAATGAACTGAAACGAGTGAACACTGAGCAGAGAATTTATGGCTTTGATCAATATATCAATCTGGTGGGATCGATCGATATTGGTGGTTGGTAGAGATTCAGTAAATATTAGATTTTGACCTTGGTCTCTATGTATGATTAAAGTACCGGGTCTAAACCCTAGATTGTTGTTCCTTTCATTTTCATAAAAAGATCGAGGAACGGAGAATCTAAAAACTTTATCCCACAACATAAAGAGAAATATTACTAAATCGAATAATCTCACATTCACGATAGTTAGAGCATCTCCAACAGAGTAGCTAAATTTAATTTTTAGCTATATTTAACTATTTTTGAAGCAAAATTCAGCTCCAACAGACTAGCTATAGCTTAGCTATATTTAACTTTAGCTAAATTGGCTAGCTATATTTAGCTAGAGAATCCTACATAGCTAAAGCAAAAGTATATTTCTCTCTCCTCTTTTGTCCACATGTCAGTTTACGATTCGATGAAACATAATATCACTTAAAATAGCTATCATTGATGCAGCAACATTGTTAAATCAATAGCTATAATTCACAAGTTTAGCTAAATTTAACTAAAAAATAAATTCTACTGTTGGAGATGCTCTTAGAACGTGATTAACTAGAGTTATATTAAGAGAAAACTACCATCTAATTATTCATTATTGTTCATAAGACTAACATGCGGGCGTGCTAACTCTAGTAATGTGGAAAGGTACCTTTTGGTCTGCACTAAATCTTTCATTGTATTATATTATCAACTAGAAAGAAATTAATCATGATAGTTAATTGAAGGATATAGTTCTTCCATACATGGTGTGTATTATAACCTTTTATCATAATCTCCCCATGAAAATGAAGGTGCGCCAATTGTTTGTTCATGTAGTGATGAAATAACGATAATTGTACATATATATGGCCATTAGGTTCTCCATACTGAGAGAGAGAGAGAGAGAGAGAGAGAGAGAGAGAGAGAGAGAGAGAGAGAGAGAGAGAGAGAGAGAGAGAGAGAGATGATTAATCCATTGATCATGAGAGGAGAAGAATAATAGTACATTTGTTAGAACATTAAGTTTAGCAAATTAATATCAAGGGAAATGATTTTACTGTGAGTTAAAAATATTATGACCTCAATCAACTAATCCTAAATCACGTTTGAATGTGTTTTTTTTTTTTTTTTACTAATTTGTCAATATAACAACATATATATTAGATATGTGACAAGAAAAACATGCACCCATAATGCTAGTACATATGGTATACAGATAAATATGTAGGAAATATTCTTTTCTTTTCTTTTTAATCACATCAACAACTTATAATTACAATTATTAATTTTCAACTTTTTTGTGAGTCGAATTCATTACATTCCATTTACAAATGGAGAGATTTATGGCACCATACTAAATGGTTTCAGCTACTTTCTCCTCTTTTTATTTGTATTTGTCGACCAACAATAATATCTAATAAACCAAAAAAAAAAAAAAAAGCGAGAGGGTCTAAATCTTAAATTTGTTGGGTATCGATAAGCCTATTATAAATCATGAGTAGTTTGATTGTTTGAGCATTGCGTAATGGAATGTATATGTGTCTAGACTCTAGATAGATCGAACATATAAGTACGTTTTGGTTACTATCCCGACTAATGATACTTACCAATCAAGACAAAAAATCTCTCCCTGACACATTTTGACATATCAACAATGACTTGAATATATTATAGTCTTTCATTAATGAAAAATACTCGTTCAAGATTCAACCTTTTACTTCATTCAATTTAGACCTGGGTTAGGACTTCTTCAATTGGCTTAATCGATCCATTCTCAGTTCATGACCTAATCGCTGATCATATACAACTAAACTTGGTACCTAAGAAAACGGGTGATGATGACATATTACTTTAGAAATTAAATTAAATTATATATGGTACTGCAACTTAATATTGGCATTAATCATTACTAAGATTAACATCATCTTGGATTATGCCTCAAGTATAGTGGATAATCGAAATATTGTATTGAATCTGAAACAACCTGTGTTTACATGCAGCACCATATGCATGTGCTAGCAGTATAACAGCACATAAATGCATGATGTAGCGTTAGTTTTATACTACAAATCCAGATGTTAACGAACCTATACTTTTTAGATTCAACTATTTAAACTTTATATATTGCACGATATGAGGAGGGTCAATTGACACTACTTATCTTCGCATTTATGTTTTATTTATGTGAGATATTTTTAGAAACGTTTGTAAAGCATTGATCCAGGTCCACCTCTTTTCATATTTTTTGATATTTTCATTATATTATATATTTTTGGTTTCTTGCTTTCTACTAATACCTTTGGATTTTGCCCCATACTATTTGGTCTAGTGGCATAAGTCTTCTATTTATAAGTGGGATGTTGTGAGTTCGACTTACAATAGATTAGTTGTTGTATATGAGTTATTTATTTGATAAAAAAATAAATTAAAAAAAACCTCTGAGTTCTAATAAATTTTGTTTAGTTGGAACTTGGAAATTTTTGGTTTTATAAGGGCAACTCCAACCATAGGGTTCAAAACTATATTTTGTTGAAATAAAGACTTTTCATCTCCAACAATGTTTTTTAGGGGGAGTTGGTCCTAAAATTATAGGACTTGGGCTCATCCCAAGTCTCATATTTGAGACTTTTCCAAGACCAAGACTCCGATACTGTTCATGGGGCCCAGTAAATGGGTTATTATTTGCTTTTACTCAAATTGACCTTATTTAATCTGACGGCTCAGATTTGAGGAAAAAAAGTGATCAATGGCTCTTATTAAATCAAAGGTTATTATTTCTATTTTGTTCCAAAAATATTTAAAAAATTACCAGAAAATTGAGGGGAAAAAAAATATACCTATTGGAACAGTAAATTGTGGGAAATTCTATAAAGATCAACCCATTCTTTTCTATTTCCTCACACCAAATATCTTCCATCTCCTTCACAATTGTTTACCTTATTTAACTATATTAACATACTTTTAATATAATATTCATCAACATTACACTCATATTATATTTAATCAAGAATAGTGAAAATAGCACCCATATAGCACCTCATTGTTGGAGATGAGAATTAAGTCATATATGAATAGTGTAACAATGGGGTGCTAAAATGAGAATAGCACCCCCAAATAAAGCCTATGGTTGGAGTTGCCCTAAGAAAGACTATGAGACTATATACTAGTTACTCCTTGTACTTTGCTTCCTAAAACAGTTTAGTCCATACCTCTTAAATTCAACAAATTGCTCCTTATTCTTCCAATATATCCAAAATGCCCATCTTCTTCCTCTTCCACCACCGAGCTCGCTCGCTCGCTCTCCTCCCCCCCCCCCCCCTCCTTCTTCATGGCGGCATTCATCTGCCCTAACCACATGATGGGCCACCGGGATGCTGCAAGCGGGTCTTTTTTCACTAATGTAACAAAATCCAAATCGAAACTACAACGTGCTTGGTGGTGTATCACGGTGGGAGGGTGTGTTGCCTCACGAGAGCAAGAAGATGAACTTGGTGGCGTTGCATACAGGGATGGATGCATGAAGAAAGGAAAAGTCGGGTGCCCAGAGAAAGTTTGGTGTCCAAATCAGTTTTAGGCGTTAATGGTATCAGCGCTTGGAGCGCGTGACTGTTGCTCCAGTGGGGAAGATAGTGGTCGTTGTGCCGAGAATGGATCTCCGGTTAACTGAGAACAAAGATTCTCTCTTCTAGATTTCTCTCTCTCACCTATGTCTTCCTCTTCCTGATGAGCTCAATGGACCCAGAATATGGTTATCCAAATTTTAAAGTAGGGCTGAATGAGATGTAGAGGAGATGAGGGAGATGACTGGTTTCAGCAAAGAGAGAGGCTGGGTTTGACTCATCGGAGCCCTGTGAGCACGATGGCAGTGAAGGCGAGTCATAGTGGTGCATGGAGGCATAACGAGAGAGAGAGAGAGAGAGAGAGAGAGGAAAAGAAGTAAGCATAAAAAATAAAACATTAAAGACAAAAAATAAATTAAAAATAGGAGGAAATGAGGGGTATAATAGACATTTTAGACCTATTGGGTGAGAAATTGAAAGAACAAGGAGTAATATGTTGAATTTAAAATGTGAGAGACTGAACTATTTTAGGGAGCAAAGTACATGGAGTAACAATTTAGTCCAAGACTATTCTTGGATTAGTTTTCTTTTCTCTTTTTTAATTAAACAACAACTAGCCACCCATTGGCTAAACCAACCTTCTATATACAAAAGGCAGAGCCATTAGACCAACAAATCGTGAGCTATTTGATTAGCCTCTTTTTTTTTTGTTTTTTTGAAATAATGGAATTTCATTGATAATAATGTCGCATGTCAAGAAGGCCATTACATACCCACCTGCTAACATATAACAATAGTCAGAAAAAGGATTCGTGGAGGAGCCACAGTGGTACATAGGATAGACTAACTATATTTGAACTTATCGCTCGCATAACAGCGACCCTATAAGCTATGGAAAAACATAGCAAATAGACAAGCCTAAACAAAACACTTGTTAGGTTCCTAATACAAGGGAACTTATTGTAATTAGACAAAAATCTAAAAACATAGGTTTGGGCCAAGAGCCTAAACCCTAGCCCAAAATAGCACTGGACTAGGGCAAAACCCCAGCCCAAACTGTTTCAGCCCAATAGGGGAGTCCACCAAGGATTGCATCAGGCCCATCATTGGTTTGGGCCAATCCACCTTGTCCCTTCCACCACGTCGTCGTGCAGCACCCATCCGGCCAAGTTCCACCCAACCCATGTCGCATGACCTGCGTCGCCACGCTCCCCTTTGCCATGCCCTTTTCACCCGGCGATCCAAAGTCGTGTTGAGCCAACACCTCTGCAACTTGCATCAGCATAAAAGACCCATCCCAGTCCAGGCCCTGCAACCGCCCAAGCCATCGATCGAGATCCATGGCCACCAAACGATCTAAGAACTCAGCAGCATGAGCCGACGACCAGACCGGTGAAGCACGATCGCCCTTTGCACCATCCCAGCCAAACCTTCTGACGAAACCTGAGAAAAATCCGGCCAACAATCCCAAGAGCAGTAGATCTCCCGTCCAGCAGCAAACCCATGACTGCCCCGATGTCCGGGCGCCGCTTGATGAGAACGAAATTGCAACTGGAGGTCTTTATTTGATTAGCCTCTTAAATGCTATAATCGCATAAATATTAAGCAACAATCGTGATGAATACAAATCATTATTCGTGATATATAACAAGGCTCATAAAATATAGTAAAACTTCTAGATAATGATATTCTATATAGGAAAGTTTTCTTTTTAGTCATAAAAAAATTATGGCCTCAACTTGAGCCAATTATAAAAATGTTTTTTGGGGTCATCTTCAAAAATTTCCCTATATTTATTAATAATTATTAGTAGGACCAACAGTATAAAATGAATTTAAGAACAAAAAAATATTTCTCTAAAGTTCTTTTGGACAATAATTTACTTCTTAGAGTTTTTGCCACATGCATCTTTGAGCTTGTGGGAATGTCATAACTTGTTAACATGAACACCTTGTTGTTTGAAGTTAAAATATGTCTAATTTATCAAGCATGTTTATAGATTCTTGGCATAAGATTTTTAGTATTTATGTACTCTCATTCTAAGAATAATCTCAGGTTGCACAGTTAATATGGTACACACAGTCTAAACAACTTTCATCAAGAAACACTTTCTTTTACTACACATCTATTAAGAAATAACCTCGTTATAATAATAACATTGATAACTATAGAGAAGTTTTACTATAATTTATAGCATTCTTTTTAGTTTTTTTTTCTTTTATTTTTTTTATAATTGACAGTTTTTGGGAAAATGAGGGTCAAAGAAATATAATTTGATCATAGACACCTCAAGAACACACCCTCATTTTCAAACAAGGATGAGAATACTTAATCACCACTTGCCATATATATAAACATGCATGTAACTTGTAAGCAGTGATGGCTTCTTAGATTCTTGTTTCATTAGGACCACCAAATTGAACTTCATAACAAACTAAACAATGCCATACATCTTTTTTATTCCTTTTCTTTACCATTTCATGTATACAGAATTGTCTATAACACATTCCTAGAGAATTTAGACATATGAACGTGGAATTCGTTGTGTTGAGAGTATAAATCACACATGGGAAAAATGGGACCTTACTTATGGGTTTATAAGGGTTTGGGCCACTTCATCCATTACCAATTAGTTTTGGATGTGAACCCCAGATTACTTTATCATGGTATCAGAGCGGGTTACCCACGTGTGCATGCCTCACGGCCACACGAGCTCCACATCACCCAAAGTTGTCCACGTGTATGGCTTGAAAATTCTCCACACGTGTGGGGACTTGTTGAGAGTATAAATCCCACATGGGAATAATGGGACATTGCCTGTGGATTTATAAGGGTTTGGGCCACTCCATCCATTGCCAATTAGTTTTGGATGTGAACCCCATATTACTTTATCACGTTGCTACATATAATGGATTTAATTGAAATGGGATATCAAGCATTATTTTTAAAAAAAGAGAAACTATATTATTAGATAATGTAATTATATTATAACAAAGAAAGTAAGATGAGGAAAAAAATCCTAGCCACATACAGTCAGGGAGCGAACACAATGAGGAAATTCAAGAATCTTCTTCTCGTCCCGTGGCGTCTACCTTCAGCATTGGCACTTGGCACGTCTGTGTTGGGACGCTGCTGGATGGGAATGGTTTGTATTGCCCTTGGCTTCCGAGATTGCAGTGTTTGGGGTTTAGGCAACGAGTGAGCGGTTTTGCTCTGGTTCAAAGCTCTTCTGATTTTAAAGTGGTCATGGACATTGCTTCATGGGACAATGTCGACAACGGGGTTTGAGTTTTTCTCAACTGCGATTATGACACTTGTTCGAGGATCTGCTGGAGGCTTGGGGTGTGGGGAGCACAAACCCGTTTTGGATTTGGGTTTGACCGAGATGTTCCAGCTTCGTTTGATGTCTTTTGGATGGCAACGTCGTGATGGTGATAATGTTTCCTTAAGGTGCGGCGAGGGACGTAGGCTCATGGCGACGTCCGCATCAAAGATACACTCCAGTTGCGTGCGGCATTTCTCTGCAGAAGAGTGGAGGCATGAACTGGGTTGGGCTAGTCAAGATTGGGCTTTGGGTGCTGCTTTTCTTTGGGCCTTGTGGGCTGTTAATTAATTAGTCAGTTTTTCTTTCTTTTAACTCCCTATTTTGTTTAGGGAACCCTATGTTAGTAGTTTAGTCTATTTTCAATAATTCTCTAGTGTTTATGGAGCTATGCACTTTTATGTGTTTTTAGTGAATTTTTTGAAGTAGTACCGAAGGAATAGACCCCTTTTTTGATGTATTTGATATCTAATAAGTGGACCTAGTTCTACGTATCACTATGGGTACTGAGACAACTTTTTGTTTGTCTATAGATGGCAGCAAAAAAGTATGTAATAATCATTCAGGATTAAAATGAATGATATTACCGCCCTTATGGGTTTGCATAAAAAAAATTATATTATAACAAAGAATGACTGATTCAATAAAAAATTATATTATCTAACTGCTTTTTTTTTCTCTTAAGGGAAGGCCGGTTCGGCTGCCCTTAACCCTTGATAAATGAAACCATATAATACAAGGGGGGCATAGAGCCTGAACCCGGTGAAGTTTTCGGATCGCGGCGACGTGGGCGGTTCGCTGTCTGCGACGTCGCGAGAAGTCCACTGAACCTTATCATTTAGAGGAAGGAGAAGTCGTAACAAGGTTTCCGTAGGTGAACCTGCGGAAGGATCATTGTCGAAACCTGCCTAGCAGAACGACCCGAGAACATGTTTCAACGCTTGGGGGCGGAGGGTCTTGCGGCTCTGCGCCCCCCATATTACAATAAGTAATGTATTATAATATGCACTAGTTAGCAAAGAGTGCTCGATTGACTACTCTATTTTCTTTTACAAAACGGTAACATAACGGAAAGATAACTCTATTATCTAACTGCTTAGAACACATAAAAATTAGAAAGAATGTTATTTGTATCACATTTATATGTTGATAGTTTTATTTATAAGAAAATTATCGTCAAAACAGGACGAACATTGAAAATATTACATGGCAGGAAAGGAAGTCCTAGTTCCTCTAGCAAAAGAGCATTAAAAAAAAAATCTCATCATAAACACACTTTCAGAAAGATATAGAACATAACAAGATAATCTAGTCCGTACAACATTAATTCATTTCCTAATTAGCATTTCGAAACCTAAAACACACATATCAATACTTGAAAATAGTTTTATAATGTGAGTTTTTATTTCACTAAAAACTATATTTGAGCAACAAATGTCGTACACTTAGCATCACTTGTACTAGTCTGTAATCACATGCTCTGCATGTGTATGAAAAATTTAATTGTAAAAAAAAAAAAAAAGTTATCTGCAGAGAAAATAGATTCAGTGGGTAGCTCTCATCTAAAACACACTTTCAGAAAGATTAGAACATAACAAGATAATCTATTCCGTACAACATTAATTCATTCCCTAATTAGCATTTCGAAACCTAAAAAGACACATATCAATACTTGAAAATAGTTTTATAATGTGAATTTTTATTTCACTAAAAACTATATTTGAGCAACAAATGTCGTACACTTAGCATCACTTGTATAATCACTTGCATATACAAAGACCTACTCTAAATTGCAACCGTTTTAATTGTTTGATACATAAAAACAAATAATGATAATAGCTTGCATTTTTGTTTATATATTACATTTACATAGTTCACTCCATTTAATTAGACCTAATAATCCATTCCCGCATCCAGGTCTTTTTCTTTGTGTTGAAAATTTTCTGATTCCTCCTTTTGATTACTGTTCACACCATAAACTACGTGCAAATCTGCTCATCTTCTGTTCTCCTGGCTGCTTCAAGGTCCTGGTCCGTACACCGTTTAGACGTTTACCAATACTACCGCCTTGTGAAAATGCTAAGAACTGGCTGTTTCCTCCTTCCTTCTGCATTCTCTTAAACTACTTACAGAGAGAAAAGTCCAGACAAATGAAGATCCGTATGTGAAGAGAGCACAATTTTTAATAACCGTAACTCAAAGAAAGTCCACACCTCAACCAAACATAGTCTAGTCAACCAATCAGCACCAAGAAAGGGTATAATCGTCAAACGCTACGAATAGTTTGAAGTCCTGTAGCTCAATTGAACGCCCTAGTTCCCTCACCAAGTGAAGGAGACAGCGTCGTTGCCTGGTCGCAGACATTTATGAACCATTTCTTTTCGTAAACCCGAAACACGAATCCACGTCAATGCCCTCTTTTTTAAAATTACGTAATTGAGAAAAGGTCAATACTATTTGTTTACAACAAAGTCAGACCTAATTAGAATGGCATATCCCGTAGTAATACACCAATTCCTGCCCATTTTCGAACGCTCCAGTTTATATATACCCTAGTTGATAGTTGATCTTTTCAATCCCACTAATTTCTGACTTGAACATACTCTCTCTCTCTCTCTCTCTCTCTCTCTCTCTCTCATCAACCGGTCACGTCGATTTCACGATGCTAGTTGGGTCTCAAAGCGCGAACCTGTTTCAGGCGACAAACCGGAGCTTCAAGAACTACACGTCACCGTTGAACCCCTTAACAAGAACTCCGTACCCCTTAACAAGAACTCCGTCTTCTTGTTCCGCCTCGAATTGTCTTTCTATTAAGTCATCGGCTGCAACCTCAATCTCAAAAACTGAGTTGACTCTATCCAATCTCGACAAGCTGCTCCCAAAGTCGGCTCCACCCCAACCTCCCCAGCTAGACCCGCAACCCGGGATTGAAGATCGGAAAACAAAAAGGCCTACGGAAAACAAGGGAAAGGGATTTCTGGAAGGGCTCAGTCTCGCCAGGCTTTGGCCGCAGGTGAAGGCAGCGGCGGAGGAAATGTCTCCGAGGCATTTGAAGACCCTCCGGAGGCTTCTGTCCAAGACAGCAGAGTATTCTCCCCGGAATAGTTTGAGCTCCAAGTGGAGGGAGTATCACGGTAGCAAAAACTGGGCCGGACTACTTGACCCTCTTGATGAGAATCTCCGGCGAGAGGTCGTCAGGTACGGTGAGTTCATCCAGGCGGCTTACCAATCATTTCACTCGAATCCGGCTATGTCGGTGGAGGAAACTCAGATGCCACGTAACGTGGCCTTGCCTGATAGGTCATATAAGGTAACCAAAAGTCTTTATGCGACGTCAGCAATCGGGTTGCCTGACTGGGTCGATGATGTGGCCCCGGATCTCGGGTGGATGACCCAGCGGTCGAGCTGGATCGGGTATGTGGCGGTCTGCGACGACAGGCGGGAGATTGCTCGGATGGGACGACGAGACATAGTCATCGCCCTCCGCGGAACCTCCACGTGTCTCGAGTGGGCCGAAAACATGAGGGCCCAACTCATTCAACTGCCCCCCACCGAAGAGGGTGGAGAGGAAGCACAGGCAAAGGTGGAGTGCGGGTTCCAAAGCCTCTACAAGACGCCCGGCGCCCACGTGCCGAGTCTATCAGAGTCCGTGGTCGAAGAAATCAGAAGATTGAAGGAGTTGTACAAAGGTGAGCAACTGAGCATAACCGTCACGGGCCACAGCCTTGGCGCAGCCATCGCCCTCTTAGTTGGTGACGAGCTTAAAACTTGCGCTGAGGATATGCCGCCCGTGGCGGTGTTCTCTTTCGGAGGACCCCGAGTAGGAAACAGAGGCTTCGCAAACCGAATGGAAGCAAAGAACGTGAAGGTCTTGCGGATCGTAAACTCCCAAGACTTGATCACAAGGGTTCCGGGCATCTTCATTGGGGAAGGAGTGCTAGAAGAGAAGCTCAAGAACTCGAAATTCGGAGACATGCTTGACAAGAATCTGCCCTTGGCTTACGCCCACGTGGGAACAGAGTTGAGGGTCGACACAAAAATGTCACCCTACTTGAAGCCCAACGCTGATGTGGCTTGCTGCCATGACTTGGAGGCATACTTGCATTTGGTGGATGGGTTCTTGGCGTCTAACTGTCCTTTTAGAAAGAATGCTAAGAGGAGTTTAGTAAGGTTGCTTCAAGATCAAGGATCTAATGTGAAAAAATTGTATATCAGTAAGGCGAACAACTTGAGTAGTTTGAATCTTGAAAGAGAGGGATTTATGGCTAGTTGTTTGCCTAGTCCCTCTTCTTAATGCCAAACCAATAAAAATTTTGCACATATATACTCTTCAAGTCAAATAATAAGCTTATGTGTTGTGGTTTTTATTGTGAAATAGTGGCTTTCATTATATGGTTCTATAACATACAGTTTGTCAAAACATTTCAATTATCTCAACTCCCAATATGGATTGTTATAAAGGAATGGTCGCATATGGAACGGTAGCAAGAAAATAAAATTGTGAAGGTTTCTGACAGACTCCTTGAGGAAACCACTCTGTAATTCTTTGAGAGTTTCAATTTCATTCTTCATTTCATTTGGACATACACAAGTCGACGATTACATCCACACAAAGTGGAGCACAAAATGAGAAGCATGATTTGATGATCCATTTAACAATTGACAGTCACCAATTAGACCCCATTTGGAATTGGATCGAGTAAATACAAAATCTGGATGATATATGATGGTTGCAGCTTTTTAATTTCAACCATTATCTGACAAAAGTTCAACAAATACTTTGTTATTTTTGTTTTTTGTTGATTGTGTAAACGGATATTGACATTTTAAACCAATAATTATTAAAATGCAGATACCGTTCCATTTTAGTAACAATAAAAAAAGATGAATTACACCCTATATGTGAAGACAAGATAAAATAGCAAAAATATGTCATCTCACCACAAATTCTACGTGCAATGATCTGATATTCTCTAACCATCAAACTAAAATTTAATTAAGAGTATACGTACCCAGCTCAAGTAAGCTGAGTAAAACCCCTACACAAACTGCACCACGATTAATTGTTTTCAAAAACAAACATCCCCAACCCTGCATCAACCATTTGGTACTTTTCTCATTTTCATTTACACAGCTGCAGATATTCAAACTTTCTTATCTACCATATGAAGTAGTGAATTCCAAGAGAAGCAGTGACATTTGAACCAAGAAAGAATGCAAAGTAAATTAACTGTACACTTGCCCAGAAAGTTAAAATAAATGGGCACTGGACAAGGAGAGATGTTTGATTGTAAGACTCACAGAGTCTTCTCCTCGATCTACTGAGAATATGATCGATAACCTGATTAGTCATTACTTGACAACTTAATTTTTTGGTCAATGTTTCAGATCAACATATTTTAAAAGACTCTTCCTACCAATAGAAAAAAAGTAAATGTAAAAAATTCTTGCAATAACTCATTCATTTAAAGTGAGTGATTGAGAAGAAAAAAAATTGCATTTAACTAGCAATTGTGAACCAGTGGTGTTCACCTGGTCAGTTGTTGACCAAAAAATTTATACTCAACAACCCTTAGATTTACATCCAATGGTGGAAAACAAAACACCTCAACAACCCGTTAACAGTGGTGTTCACCTGGTCAGTTATTGACCAAGAAAATAATGCTCAACTACTATTGGATATAAATCCAATAACAGAGAGAATTATTATTAAGTTGAGCTGTTTTGTGTTAAAAAGAAACAAATGGATTCTTTTTGGTTCCATGGGATCATTGGGATGTAACTACTGAACTAAAATTGAGGATTATAGCTATCTTAAATCTTACTATCACATAAGAACCATGATATTCAGCAACATGTTTTTGTTCTACGTTATTATCATGATATTTCCATGTGTTAATCACAATTTATGTACACTTTTAATCATGTTTCTCTTAACTATTTCCATTTGGATTTGGTGATGAAAGGCCCACTTAAGAGAAGGCCCCAAAATGCATAAAAGGCTGGGCATAACAGTTCTTATTGCCTGTAGAAGAGTAAATTTGGTTATATTTGATTTAAAGACACTTTGTATTACTTCAAGAGTTCTGGGCTTTGTCTCATTTTCCTTTGTTTCTTTTTTTTTAATGGAGTTTGAAACCCAACTTAATTGGAAGGATCAGCCCCAGGCCGGGTTCCAGGTTTTGCCTTCTTTTCCTTTGTTTAGTATATTAAGATTAATAATTACTTGATACGAACACAAATATGACACGATGATATAAAACTTTGCATGTTCATAAACGTTCTTATAGCAAAACTGTAGGTGGAGTAGTAACTAATCCCCTGTGTTTACAGTTTTGTGGTAAATGATGGCCTTCAGTGTATTGTTCCTATTGTCTTTCCCAAAAGGATTCTAGATGTTGATTCAAACACTTACCACAGGAATTTGTATGAGTTATGACATTCCTAGCTAGAATCCCATTTCACGAAACAATCCCTAGCCTCATTCTCAGCCATATGCTCATTCGAAGGTATGTTCAACTTAAAATTAAAATAAGTAGCATAATGCAAGGGGGCTTCCGCTCAATACTGAAACTCCTAATGTTTTATCTTGCTGATGTGGCGGTAGTTTTACGCCGAAATGTCTATTTTACCCTCACTTTTTAAAAAAAAAGGTTAAATACTTGTTACTCCTCAAACTAATTTTTGCCTGAAAAACAGTTTAGTCCCTCGTCTTTCAAATTAAACTGGATAGTCCTTATTCTCTCTAATTCTCACACAACAGGTCCAAACATGTCTAAAATGACTATTCTACCCCCAAGATCCTTTTTATATTTTAATTTCTCTCTCTTTTTTTATTTATTTTTCTGCTTTTCTCTCTCTCCATCCTCTCTTAATGTAATTTGCTCATTCATTTCTACTTTTGCCATTAACACACTAACCCAAATAGCCTAAACACATAACTCAAACCCATCAACCCAAATAAGCCTAACTACATAATCAACAACTGAAAATGAAACTACCTGAGTTTGAAGAACAGTCTCGACCTCCATTAACATAGCACCAGAGACCAGAACAGCTCTGCCACCACCACCTTTACTTCTCTTCCCCTTCACAACTCTCCTTCTTCCTCTTCTCTTTGTGGGCTTCCCTCTTCTCTTTCTCCCTCTTAATTTCCCTCTGTCGGGTCTAGGATTTCTAACTCTAGCTTCTACGAATATGCCTACGGCGAAGCTAGAGGTATGGCCAGCAAAGCCAGAACCGCCGCCTATAAAATCTGCTGGACTTTTGGTTGTTTTGATTCAGATATTCTCGCCGCCATGGACCAAGCAATCGGTGACGGAGTCCACATAATCTAGCTCTCCGTCAGAGCCAGCGACGGAGCTCCGCGGTACGATCGCGACTCCATCGCAATCGGAGCTTTCGGGCACCGGCCCAGCACTGTGTTCTGGTCTCGGCCTCTGCAGGAAACTCCGGGCTCGGCGCGTTTACCTCCGCCAACATCGCTCCTTGGATTCTTACAGTTGGAGCTTCCACTCTTGACAGAAAGTTCCCAGTTGATGTTGTTTTGGGCGATGGCAGAGTCTTCAACGGCGTGTCGTTGTACTCTGGCGAGAGTCAAGTGAGGACTCAGGAGGACAATATCGATCTGTGGAGAGGGAGAGAGAGAAAAGCAGAAAATCAATAAAAAAAACAAGAGAGAGAAATTTTAAAAAAAAAAGAGAAAAAAATATTTAAAAAAAAAGATTTTGGGGGTAGAATAGTCATTTTAGACCTGTTTTGGACCTGTTGTGTGAGAATTAGAGAGAATAAGGACTATCCAGTTTAATTTGAAAGGTGAGGGACTAAACTGTTTTTCAGGTAAAAGTTTGAGGAGTAACAAGTATTGAACCCAAAAAAAAATTTCTATCTTTTTTTTTCCCTTCCCTTTTTACCTTCTTCTTCCACAGTTCTCCTCTCCTCTGTTTATCTCCATCTATTATTCGGAAGCTCTCATCCTCTTCTCACTAGACCGAGAATATGCATACCCATGACCAGAATCATCCGAAAACATATGCCAACCACCCTATTTACCATGACCTTCATAAAATAATCAGACAAAAAGGTAAGAAAAACATCAAAAAAATCAATAAAAATTTATCCAAACTATTTTCAAAGAATCTGAAGAAACTGATTGATGGTGCAAAGTACCCGGCTCAATTCGAAATCCAGCAGACCCATAAATCGACATGTTATGTGTCAAATTAATAAAATTTTACCCTACATTCCAAACCAACAACAAAAAAAAGGTACTAATCTCAGCAAACACAATTCAATTTGCTTGAAACTTATCTTCCCAAATTCACTAGTCCAATTAAGCACAGTAACATTGCACAATCCACCACTCCAAAGTAAAAAAGCAATCAATTTCGGCACAAATCATCACCTGCAACAGCGACAAAGCCGACAAATATCCTGTCGAAGGCTGAGATGGAGGGCTAAACATTGGCAACAACATCGGAAGCCTTGTGCGTTATGGGCAACAATTTCTTGTAGGACTGAATGTAGAGGAACAACCAGATCATGCACATCGACTCCAACCTCATCCATGACATCGGGCTTGGCCTGGACGAGTGGGTCCGACTCCAAATGAAGAACCGATGCTACGGTATCGAGGACGAGCCTCGCGAGATCAATGGAGATTTGCAGCGAATAGGAGATCGCTACGGCGTTGACCAGATGACTGAAGGCGAAGAGGGAGGATCGGTGCAGATCGAGGATGACGTGCTCGATGACGGGGGATGAAGACATGGTGACGGTGGCAAATTTGGGGATGCAAGTTTTAGGGAAAGAGAGGAGGTAGTCGTGGTGTTTGGGAGGTGAGAGAGAGCGAGAGAATGGAAGAGGGAGTGGCCTTGAGACACAGAGTCGCCGTCATGTCCGGAGAGAGAAATGAAATTGGGGGTTTTGAGTGGGTAAGGAAGAACATAATGAAATCTGGGTTTACTGATAGTGATGGAGGGAAGCTCTAGAACTAGATTGAGAAATTTAGAAAAATAGCCTCTTTTAAGACCTTGAATTGATTTGTCTGGTTTTGGCGGCTTGTGTAAGTGTTTCTACGATGGCGGAGGTTCTCCCGGCGAAAACTACTGCGGCAGCGGTCCAGGTGGAGGCAGCAGTTGGGAGGTAACCTTGATGGAGTCTTCTAGGGTTTCTGCAACCTTGGATTGTTGGACTCCATATTGGTTATTGGGCTGGAACTGGACTGGGTTGCTTTGGAGCCAAAAGGCCCATAGGGTTCTTTTCTTTATTTTCTTTTATGTTTTAAGTTCAGTCATCCTTCCTTATTCTTTTAAGGAAGCTATGACTACTAGTAATTTTTAATATTAATTTGGGTCGCAAAATCTAGTGCTTGGTTAAAAAAATTTAAAAAACTTCTGAGTACTTAGGTTTTGTTAGAATAATGGTGCGTGAATTTCCTAAAATGTGGGTGTACTCTGGATTGTGGAGTTCTCTATTTTCTTGGAATACGGTCTCTGTAAGTCCTAAAGGACGACTCTTTATTGACGACTCCATGGGGGTGTGTCGTTTGGTACTGTTTGCTGAATTATAAAATCGGGTTGACCTTTTTCGGTTAAAAAAAAAGACCTTGAATTGATTTATAACCCACTTCAAAAAGTAGTTGGATTCTAACCTTTTTCAAGTGTCAAAAGACATAAATACCCTACATTCTATAAACTATGCGATCGTGAGAGGAATGATCTTGCCAATGATAAGCACCTTTCCTTCCACTTTTTGTATACATTGTATCGCAGGAAGAAATAATTGACATAATCAAACTTGATTGGAGAAATCTTTGCCCAGATTATTCCCCATAAAGCTCAATATGTATTGATCTCAACATAGAGAGCTTCAAGATCTTTGTCCGATACCTCCTATGGTTTATCAGGTCCCAAAAAATGCCTGAAGAAATATATTGTTCATCCTTAAGTACTTGGGTATAAGTTGTAGTCACAATCATAGCCTGCATATTCATTGAAGTGATTTCCAATGTCAAAGCCTTTGTAATTGTATGATCCATACTCAAAATATATGAAGTAGAGTCTCTTCTCCGGCATTAGCCATTATATTTTTAGGAATCAAGTCATTGTGAGAAAAAAACCACTGGATCATTAAAATAGCTAGTCAATTCCTTGAGCTCGATGATTTCATTGTGAACATTACTAAATGAAATAATTGTGTAGAACTTTTGCTTCTCACTGTCATCAAATTCAAGAGCCTTGCATGCATCCAAAACGGGCATGCCCTTAATTTCATTTTGAATTTTTCACCCAAAATTTACAACTGAGAATAGACTACATACTGTTCTGTATGATGCAGAACACAATCATTCACCAAATAAAGAAAATAAAGAATGACAGCCAGCCTAACTCTAATTAATCTAACCATCAAATTTTACAGAAGCATATATGTACATCAACAAACGGACCCTGCTGAGTGCTGAGAAATCAAACTCGAAGGAGCTGTCAGCAACTGGATTCTCCCCATCTCTACCTTCACTGCCGTCAGGCACGGAACCAGGAATTAAATTTGAGGTGTGCTAAATTTACCTTATGCTGGCACGAAAAAGTATTCTTAAAAATTTGGCAGATTCTACTTCGTTTTGATGGTATATCTCAATTGCATAACAGTTGTCAAATGATCTAAGAGCTTTAGAAGCACCCAAACCTCTCCACGTATTTTTTCCATTGAGTCCATTATCTATCATGTTTTTCAAGACTGAACTAGTTGAGTTGTACAATTTCATCAAGTTCTTGATAGAATAATACCTTGAACTCCACTGAGTAGCTCCAGCTCTTTGCAAATTGAATGTCTGGTTAGCACACTTTCCAGTTTCAAGTTCCCCAACAGCAATTTGTTCCACAACTTCAACTTCTTGAATAGATTTGAACTCAGAAACATGCTTAGAAGATGAGTCAACAATATTAATGATCCCTTACATCAACAAAACTAGAAATACCCAAATTTTAACCTAAATCACATTCTAATTTCATCAGAAAAATTCATACCTCAATAAAGTGGAGAGAACAAGAGCAGTGTGCTGAGGAGAGGAGTGAGTAACTTGGTAGAGAGAGGTGAGAGACCGACACTGATGTGCAGAGAGAGGTAAGGATAGGAGGACAAAAAAGAGGAGAAAAAGGGGAGAAAAGACAAAAAGGAGGAGAAAATGGGAGAAAAGGTGAGGAGAGGAGTCACACAAGAGGGGAGAAAAGACGGAAAAGAGGAGAGAAGGGGAGAAAAGGTGAGGAGGGGACAACAGACGAGGAGAAAATGCGAGAAAAAAAAGAGAGTATGTTGTTGGCATGTTGCAGCATATATATATATATATAATCTTTTTTTTTTCTCCAAAATGTTGTAGCACACCTCAGCCCACCTCTGGATCCGTGCCTGACTGCCGTCATCATGATTGAGATTATAGCTATTCATATCATACTCGAACCTATTCTTCTGCTTCTTTTCCTTGCACAATCCAACTTTTTGCTTACTATCCACCAGCAATATGCACCATCTTCCTGACCAAGTTTTTCCACTTTGGCCCTCCATAAACGTCCGTAAACTCCCTATCCTTGTTCAGCTTCTTCCTCTACCATTTCACCTCCTTTGTGCTAGCGTTACATCCTCCTCCTCCCAATAGACAATCAAACACGTAAACTGGATGGGGATCCGGAAAAAGATGAGGCTTCAACAGGTGGTGGTTGATTAAGGGTACTTATGTCTTTTCTCTACCAGAGAAGGTCATTTTTCATTCTTTTCTAAATTGTAGGTCAAAAGTCAATTTAGGAGCCAAATAATGGTTATTTATCAAAATTTCTCTACTAGATTGGGGCTCCGTTGGAAGAGGAGGTAAAGAGAAAAAACAAAAAAAAAAAATAGAAATTTATTTTTTTATTTTTTAAAAGTGAGGGTAAAATAGACATTTTAGAGTGAAACGACTGCCACATCAGCAAGATAACGGAATCTTTGACGGAGGCTTGATGGCAGGGACCAATTGGAAGGAAATTGAGAGTTCGAGGAGTTTTTAGGTGAAATTCGAATGTCAGGGACTGAAACGATGAAACCCTATAAATATAGGGAGTAAACATTATTTAACTCTTAAATAATCTTCCATTAGAGTGCATAATATGAAAATTAATTACTGAACCTTAACCCACAAATTCATTGAAGTTTAACAAGTTGGTTTAATGTTATAAAAATTACAAGTAGTCTCCATCAATCAGCTGAGGTACATATGTTGGTTTTTTATTTATTTCTGAATTGGTTTAATCTAAATTGAATACAAATAGACTCTTTATTATATATATATATATATATATATATATATATATATTTTAAAGGGGTTTGGAACCCAGCCAAGCTGGGAGGCTCATCCTCACGCCTGACTTATTATATTAAAAGAATGCAGCGAGGGGGACATAGGGCCTTGACCTCGAGTGCAATTACAAAAATCCTCATAGAGGACATCCTAAATAATAACAAGAGCCTCCTCTAACCGTACATCATTAAGATAGTTTGAACTAGTAAGGTGGGCTAATCTATTAGCTACACCATTTGCTTCATGAAAGACATGAGAAATCTTAATTGAGTGTAAAGATGTTAAATTGAATACAAATAGACTCTTTATATATTTCTTATGGATCCTAGATTTTGGTATTTGAACCATCAATTTAACCAACCGTACGTCCAATACCATTTGGTTTAGTGGCATATTCTTTCATTTACAAGTGAGAGGTTATGAGTTTGACTCACAAAAAACTAGTTGTAATATTTGAGCTGTTTACACTACTACAAAAATTGAAATAGACGACACCTCTCAGACAACGCATCATAGTTTTCCATCGTTTAATTGATTTTTATTTTTTTGGAGGTTTTTTTATAAAATCTGTCTTCTGATATGGAATTATGAACGAATTCAGAAGACGTTTTCAGACAAAACCGTTGTATGATCCTAGAAAAATTGAGCGGCAAGTTTCCCACCATGTCTGTGCAAGTGCTTGTTGATAGGGTTTGTCCAAATTGATATAGACCAGGCTTGAAATCCCAACACTTGAGTAAAAAAAAAAAAAAAACAACCCAAAGCTCATTCCTCACTTTCTCGATAGCGCCTCACTCTCTCTCGACAAAGTCTCCCCAAAACTAAAACTTTACTCTTCCAAACACTCACTCTTCGCTCGCGCCTCACCTTCAAACCAAAACTAGTCTCTCTAACCAATTGACCGCTTGACATCGTCATGGCAGAGGCTGTTCTCCCTCACCACCTCCGGTACTAGCCCCTCAAGGCCATCACCGACCATAATCCAAGAGGTCATCATCCTCTCTGTCGATCTGAAGGCATGCCCGGAAACCGCTACTACACCGCCGTGTTCTAGCCCCACAACCGCATCATGGGCTCCCCTCCGGCGGTCACTTGAACATGGTTATTACACCGGCAGGAAGAAGATCTCGGCCACCTCGATCTACTTCCAGAGTCTGCCCTATAAGGTGAATTCCTCCACTGGGTCATTGATTACGACAAGCAAGGGGAAAAGGCCTTGGATTTCAGGCAAAAATTGACACCTAGGTTTTATGAGATTTTTGTAATCGGAGGAACTAAATTAGAGAATCGATGAGTAACCAGAAGAAGAGGAATTTCTAGATAGAGGCGCTCAGTCACAGAGTGGTGGTGGATCCAAAATGCGCCGACAAGACTTGGAAGGTTTCGGAGCATGCTAGTGGCCTCAGCTTTGAAGAGCTTTACAGGTTTTTCAATCTCTGGCCACCGGCATGATGATATCAGAGGACGAGGATGAGAGCTTGGCTCAATTCCTCAAAACGGAGGTGCTCTCAGAGGTCTCCAACCAGGTATCTACTTCCTCTTTCTCTCAATTTTTTATTTCCCCTAATCTGTTCAGTTTCAAAATCCGATCTTTAGGGTTTGGTTTTCTTCAATTTGTCTTGAATTTTCATTTTGGATTTTGTGGAGATTGATTGGTTTTAGGGAGGTTGTGATCTGAAATTGGGGAAATGGGGTTGATTTCAGGGATTCTGTGCACAATTAAAAGAGATCCATTTGTGTGTATGGTTGTCGAAACCAGTTATTTAAGTAATACTAGCCTATAAGAAAACTATTTTCTTTTGCAGCGTGATGAAGAGGACATGGTGGATCTTGGTAGAAATTGCCCGGTTGAGTTCAAGGAGTACTATGTCCAAATGCAAGCTGCCAAAAGAAGCCAAGCATCTGTTCCTTCACAGGTAATTGGAGTTTCTTAAGCCTTACATTACTTCTTATATGCATAAAGTTGTCTTTCTGTGTGATATTAGAGAAGAGGCTACTATTCCATCATGATGGAAAGAAAAATTAAAGATCATGTTCTATTTGTTTCTATTAAAATTTCGCTCGCAATGGCTTGTAAATTTGTGATTTTGCTGCTGTTTGTTTAATTTTGTGCTTGGAATTTGATGCTTTTTAAGTCCTTAGAGGTTGTTTGGTGATCGGAAAAATGGTGACTATGATGGTAGTTTTCCTTCCTTTATTAGCTTTGTGTTTCTTGTTTTTCCAAATATGATTCTCAGTTATGATCCACATGACAGTGAACATTGTCTGAAGTAGAGTTTATACTATGAGTTTGATTCTTTGATTTGCTCTATTAGTGTTAATCTCTGTTTTGTTTCTCACTACTTGTATTAGTATTCTGCTTTCTAATTTGTTACCTACAAGTGGGGCGGTGGCAGGTGTGAACTAGAGGTGGCAAACGGGCCGGCCCGGCCCAGCCCGACCCATTTTAAGCAGGCCTAGTCGTGCTTCGTGCCGTGCTTGGGCCGGCCCATTTATTATCATGCCGGGCTTGTGCCGGCCCATTTACTTAAACATTAAGCCCAGCCCGGCCCATGGCCCAAGCCCATATCGTGCCAGGCCGTGCTCATGCCGGGTCAATAACGGGCTGTGCTCGTGCCTACCCACTATAAAGCACGATTTTAAAATCTTAATTTGAACAAATAAAAATTAATTTTATTTAACTATTTATAAAATTAAAATAAATTAAGTTCTACAACGTTTTTCTTAATCTTAGCTTTTTAAGATTAGATTTCTAATAATTTTTTATATTCCACTATAAGAAAGAAAGAAAAAAAAAACTCAAAATATATTGTTTTAGTATATTATTGTGAGATTATCTTTATTATATAATGAAGATTTAGTATCTATTATTCTTTTCTTCATTCTATAGTTGTATTATTATGAGATTAGTCTTTATTAATAAACATATATTTAATATTTAGAAAAAATACTTATGTCAAAACAAGGATATAATGTTTTGTTTCATTATTTTGACAGTATAAAAGAAAGCATTGGTGGAATTGTCATGACATTTTAAATAAAAATGTCTCATATTCAAATCTCATCATTGTAGTTTTTTAATATTTTTAAAAACAAAATGAAATTTTGTGTGTTGTAACGGGCCGGCCCACAATGTGTCGTGCTTGGGCCGTGCCGGGCCTGGCCAATGGGCCAATATTCTTATGCCCAGCCCGACCCGTTATTCTAACGTGCTTGGGTCATGCCGGGCCACTAACGGGCTTGGGCCGTGCCGGGCTCGTGCAGTACTCGTGCTTAGTGGCCCGTTTGCCACCTCTAGTGTGAACCAAATAGCCTTAAAGATTTATTTTCATAGCTTGATTGATACATTAGTTCATAAATTGAGCCAATTCCTATTGTCTTGTATGAGCCAATGTCATACCCAGCTGGATTGATTTCTAACTTCAACTACCCTTTGTTTTATGTAGAGTTGGCAAGAGAAAGGAATCTAATTTTCCATTAACTTCTCGTCTTGTATATACAACTTGCTTTCATAAATTTTATTTACATAACTTCTTTGTCTTGTTGGAGCAAACATGCTTCTAGATTCAGATTATAGTAAATTATACTTGTAGACTATCTCGTTGCAGAAGACTTTTCTAACAAAAGAATTAGACTATATGAATTGGAGGGTTGTGATGACAAGACCACAATACATATTAGATATTGTATTGCAGATTGTTTAATTGGCTTTATGATAGTGCTCTATCAGAACAAATGGGTATGTGCTGGCAACATTTTGATCCTAGTATTTACTTTTCCTTCCCCATTTTGCTAAAGGGATAAAGAAGAAATTGGAGCATTGCAATTAGAAGTATGTCAGGAGCTTGCTGTAAACACTCTTACTTGGTAGCCATTTTTTTAGTTTAATTGCCTTTAGATTGAATATATTTTATTGTCCTGTCAGGAAGTTATTGAGATAAAGAGAACTGATAAAACAGGAAATGAGGTATGTTATGTGTTGTATTCGATTATTATCATCAGGAACTGATAAAATTATTATCATAATTTTATACATGTATAATTACTGCTAGTTTATAATTGTGCCTTTGAATTATATACATGGGCATATGTGGTTCGAAATTATTTTGTTGACATGCTTACTTTTCAACACAGAGAGTGGTTGGAAGTGTCATTACAGCGAGAGATTGCTAGCTAAAACCTGGAGGTGTTATACTTCCTTCAAATGCAACGGTAATTTTCTTTATCTCTTTGGTCTTTCAATTGTTGTGACAGTACATCTTTAGTTATGAGATCTATACACGGTTGATGCTTTAATATCATGGAATTGACAATCATTTCAACCTCATATGTCGTTAACTTGTGGATTATCAACTAGAGTATGCAGATTCGTCTATATATTTTTGTACAACATTAGATGCTAAATGAATTTGGTTCTGTCATGCTGATTTTGTTGTTGAATGCTTGCAGTTGTATATAGCACCTTTCACACATGTTGATAGATATAGTGAAAGCATTGATTTCTGGCAGAATGTTTATGGAATTGATAGTGAGTACACACCTTATTTACTAACATGATAATCAGTTGTGAAAATGTTTGGAATTATATGGATTTGGTTTGTTGGGTCTATAAAGAGGATGCTTTTTTGTGATGTGTCGAGGGTTTTGCGAGTTCCTTTCCTTCTTGTATCCTTGTTTGTGAAAGCAAATCCATTGAATATAATTGTTTATTCAATATATATCTTTGCCCATAGACACTGAATGAGGTTGCTGAATCAATAGTTTAAACCCTATTCAATATACAGCTTTCATCTTAAACTGGAATTCATGTTGTAGGTTTCATAGCTATGCATGACACACTTGCCAGTCGCAATGTGGAGTTTGATTCCAGATTCCCCCTTATTTCTTGAAGGACGAGGTGGACTTTTTGAGTTCATTGAAGAACGACTCAGAAAATGGACATATGGTTATTGTGATTGCTGAGTGACTTGATGCATATGCTCTCGCAAACATACGAATCGTGTTAAGATAGGGAAGTATTAAGCCCAAAATTATCGTACCACGGGGATTAGTGGCTAGCCCACAATCCTTGGGTAGTCGGAACTAAAGTCACCAAGCAAATAAAAGAAATAAACAAATAAAAAATGCTAATGTAAGGCACCAAGCCTTAGAAATGCTCGACTTTAGTTTGCACCAAAAGTCTAATCAAAACTAAGAGCCTAGTGGTGAATATGCACAAATGAGTCGAAGAGTTCAATTTGAGAGTTGATTTTAGATTAACAAAAATGTAAGAAAATGTAAAGAAATTAATAAAAATGCAAAGAAATTAATAGAAGTGTAAACCAAATAGATGGGAATTTCGGGTGCTAGGGAGGTTCCTCCACCAAATTTCATGTGTCGGAAGCTAATCTAATGTAGATGCAAATCTCCTATTTTGGTGGTAGTCGTATCCAAGGCGGTTCAAGGATCAAGGACCGAAATTCCCTTTCATGGTATTCCTACTCCGGTTCAAGGGTCATAGGAACTCACTTGACATAAATTAGAGCCGGTTCAAGGGTCCCTAATTCACATCGAGAGGCCTAGAGATTGAGGAATTAAACTACTAAGTGACCCGCCTGCACGCAACGGGTGTAAATCACCATGCTTATAACCCCTCGAATACGAAATTGAAGGTTTCTAGCTTAGGAATTAGAGGGGGTCAAGCCTCTAACTCCGTCCTAGACATGCTCAAAATACACACCCTAGAGTTGACTAGGCTCCTAGACATGCATTTTAACCCAACAAAAATATATATAAGCATCCATCATATGAAAATTTCATAATTACATTAAATTAAACAACTTTTACACAAAATTTGGGCTATGGCACACAACCCTAACCCCCAACAAGGAAATTACTCACAACCCATAATCATAGACATCAAGATTACAAAATTCAAAGAGAAAAGAGTATAGAAGTGTAGGAGAAAACAAGGGTAGCCACAAATAGCTAGAAAGCTAGCATCACTATCCTTGAATTACAACTCCCACAATTACCCAAGTCTTGAATCTTACAGAGGTAGAAGCCTTTGATGAATCATTGAAGTTTTGGATGAGTAATCCTTCAAATTCCTAAAATAAAACTAAAGAAAGTATGGAAAATGGAGGAAGATGAGAGGAGAGAAACCCTAAATTCGGCCAAAAGTCCTGGGGTGTAAAAAAATGGGTCTTAATTAAGCTTGTGAAATGTGTGTACAAAAGTGCTTAAATACCCCCTTGGGTTCAAGGGTCAAGATTGGACTTGTACCCTAGATCTAAGGGCTAAAAAATAAGTAGAAAATGGATAAAATGAAAAAACTAAACAACCTAATAAAAATATAGAGAATTAGAATATTAGAAAACATTTTGGAAAATATAAAGAAAACAGGAGGGTAAAAGTGTAAGTGAGTGTGTGCCTAGTGTGAACACAAGTAAATATCTCCATCCACATGTGTGATGTGTGTGAGGTGTGTGGTCCACTAATTATTATTGTCATTACATCAATTTTGAATTTGAGATTTTGAATACAAAGATGTAATGCAAATGGGCTTGGGTCTTCACTTGTGTGCTTCTTTGGTCTTGGGTCTCGGACTTTTTGCTATTGAGTAAAGTTGACTTGGTTGACCTGATGGTCAATCAGTTGACTTTTCGTCCTTTTCACGGAAACCCCATTTTGCTCCAATTTCGCACAATTTCTTCCGAAATCCACAACTTCGTTTATTTACTACAATATAAATATAAATAAATTAATTACATAATAATTACTTTGGTATTTAACTTAACTCTAGTGTTTAGAACGTAATTACGTGCATAAAAATATGTGTAATCAAACCCCCACACTTGAACTTTGCTTGTCCCCAAGCAAACTAAATGTAAACATAATCCGAAAATCTACTAACTCACAAACATAAAGGAAGTGTAGTATTAGTCTTTCCAACCATAACCCTCAAAGAACTAATTATGTAGATGACCATGAAGAAGATGTAAGCATAACATAAGATTTTTGAATTTGTAAGGCAATTAAGATGCACATGTAATAGATGCTCAAGTATATGCATGTGTTGACCATGTGTCAAATTAATCCACCATAATCAAATAGGCATATAGAAGACCCGACATAACCTACTAAACTCACATAGGTTCACTAAATATTACCTCTCAAGTGTTTATGGGCTATATGTGTTTCACTCAAAAGCAATTTCACAACATGCGCTGCCATATGCTTGCTCCTCTATCTCATCTCCGCTAGGTAGCTCACAACAGTCAAGATCAAGAGGTCTTTTATTTGGTTGTAATGGGGTTAAGGGCAAGTGGCTGTAATGGGGTTAAGGGCAAGTGGCTAATAGAAATGAAGGATAAGGAAAAACAAAGTCCAAGGAAATCGGTGAAGCAACTCTCTCTTGTAAAGATATATGACTTTTGCTTTCGAATGCTAACTCACTCACTCTAAAACCCAATATACAACCCACTCTATACTATGTACAATACTTTACCTTCTTTCTATTTTTGGATTTTCTTCTATTTGACTTTCTCTTTCTTTTTTTTCACCCTTTTTTTTTCTTTCTTTTTCTTTTCAAACTTTTTTTTTTTCCGAAACTTTCCTTTGTAAACAAAATCGCTCACCCCACACTTATTCTTTTGTAACCTCGCACTTTTGACTTTTTCTTTCTTTTGAAGCACTCAAACATAAAGTTATTCTCTCGAATCGCTTCACCAACTACCAAGGAAGGGTAAGATAAAAGTGTATAGGCTAGGTAGGATTTGTGGTACAAATGAATAAAAGGCTAAATATATAAATAGACTCAAAGTGGCAATCTAGTGGTAAATATTTTTGGGCACATGCTTCTTTGGCCATGGTCGTATTAAGCCTAATTGTCTCAATCCTTTCTATCCCGTCGGAAGCTAAAAGTAGCTTCGAGAGATCTTAAGCAAGTTCTAGATATACAATGTCATGAAATTGTACACACATGAAAGAATAAGTGAATGAACGATGCATACATTATAGATAGAGGCACAAAAGCTCACAAATAAGGCATGCAAGTTAATCGAATAATCTATATGCTTCTCTAACTATGATGAACGAACCTAACATAGGCTATGTGCACACATATAATCAAGCATAGATCACATATACACTCAATCACAAAACAAATTTAAAGTCCTAGATCATGCTTAATCTATCCATAATCATAACAAGTTAAGTCCATGTCTTGTCATTGGGGTTGGAAAAAGGCATTAACCACTAAAATATAATTACAAAAAGCTAAACTAATTTTTTTTTCATAGGCGCCCGAGCCCTCACCCCCACACCTAAAACCAATATTGTCCTTCAATGTTGTAAAGTGAGCTCGAAGGCTAAAATCCGTATCGGATTTAGGCATGAGAGTGAAGTTCGGGCGAATGCACAAAAATTAACTATGAAAATGAAAATCTAAATGCGGAGAAAAGATACGGAAAACTCCCTTTGTAGACCTCCATTGCTCACGACCTTCGGAGAAGACAAATATGAGACACCAACCTCAAGGCACAAGGCCTTGACTTCCTTAACATATGCTCCATAATAGCTCAAGGTGCTCATAAAAAGATCGACTCCATTTAGAACATAAATGTCCTTGAGCAATGCGTCACAGAACAACCACTTCAAAGGATAAGGAAAAGAGTCCTCCATTAAGCACATGGCCTTGACCACATCCAACACACCTCACGACTGCCCGTACATTACTCTCCATTGAAGAATTGAAGTGCAAGAAATTCAACCAACCCGAGTGAACAAAAACTAGTGAGTGTAGAAAACTTCCAACAATGACATTTCTGTCCTCAAATACCCATATCTCAAATTCAGAAATAGATAAGTAAGTGAGACTTCACGGAATAGAAAGTAGACTCAGAGAGCTTTCTATCCATATAAAGGAAGCCACCTATCTCCAATTGAGATGAAAACTACTCGGATTACATATATACCAATTGGGAAATTCTATTTTGGCAACAATATATAACAGGTAAAATCACACAATATGTGTAAAAAAGATAAATCAACAAAATATGTTAAATTATAATATGTCAAATATGTCAACTAACTGACTAAGTGAAGCACTGATTTCCTCGTAATGGATATTAATCATATTATGCATGTCCTTTGTCAACAGGCTCTCACATATATCAATTTGTACCTTGCCTTTCTGCTTTGGTTGAGAATATTAGTAAGCTTTAGCCACAAAATTAATCATAACAAGCCTATTAAAACATTTTATTAAAGATTTTTCTTTTATTCAAATGAAGAAGGAAAAAGAAAATAACAAGATCAAAAGAGAGAGAAATAAATACCCACATGGTCCAGTTCAGTTGGCAAGTTGACTGTGCTCCTTAAGCAAGTTGAGGGACTTGAGGCAAAGGTCTCAAGTTCGAGCCTTGTGTATGGAAAAGACTATGCGGGGAGGGCAAGCCCATCTATTTGGTGTACTCGATGCCCGGAGGGGGGGTGTCGCTGCGTCTTTGGCGCGGCACTGTGCTGGACTTCGGGTAAACAGGCCATTGCGTGCCTCCTTGTGGTCCTTCCCAGTACCTCATTTTTAAAAAAGAAAAAAAAAAAAAAGAGAAATAAATCAAAACCCCGCGTCCCAAAACAGAAAGAGAGATTGTCGATTAATTGCTAAATAGTAAATACAGGCCACAATGGCCAAGGTTTTCCAAGGTAAGTACTGTAGAGGTAATAATTATTGTTTAATTAGTTACGGATGTATAACATTTTTCTAACTATAGGAGGAGGTGATTAATTTCAAACTTTCTACAGCTCATGAGTCATGAGTACTATGTTTTTATTATTTTATTGCATTATGAAATTAGGGGACAAACTAAGCACGCTCCTAGCTATAGTATTGGCCAATGGCTCGGCTTTGTTTTACTTTATGGACCATTGATTTACACTCGTGAGATGACTAATTTGACACTTGAACCACCAGTATCGGAAAGTTAACTATGGAACTTTCTTTGTAGGGACTCTTTAGCTTTCTTCAATATCTTATAAAAACCAACAAAATATGTGGTCATTTTTACTTTTGTTCATTATGTATTGGGAAAAATCATCAGCAGATGCAACTGCACCATTTTGTTTTTCCCAACATATCAATGCAACTGTACCATTTCAGCAATACATGCATGTCAAACTGACAGGAATTTGAAAACAATGAACGGACAAGTAATTGAAAAATCTGATTCACTATAACCATAGACCTCCAAAAACCATACGCAATTTTCTTACAGTGAAGCCAAACATACCAATCATCCAAAATAACAGAAAACAAAGATCTGTTGTCAGCACAATACATGCATGTCAAACTGTAAAGTTTTATAAACAAAATATGGTAGAAAATAATGTAAAAGAAACATATTACTGGCAGCAGCAGATTAGTAGTAATAGCACCAGGGATTGCTTATTTTGCTTTGAAGTCGAAACATGCATCACCCCTAGCAACAAGCAATTTCTCTCAGGAAATTAGGATATTTGATGCAGTCGGAATAGTAACCTAGGTTTACCAGCAATAAACCTAACAAAATGATTCTGGAGTCCACCAAAGATAAAAGAGAAAATCTCTATTTTATTGATTAAAAGTTGAAAGATAGGTTCTGCAGCTGCTTGATAAGAGAAAAGTACCATAAGGCGACTAACAATGAAACCCTAAAGCCCATGGATAAAAACGAAAACAACCCAAAAATAACTAGAAAAACAAAAAACGGGTAAAATAGAAAAATGCAGTTTTGAGGCCCTAAACGACCCCGAAAGCCCGAAAAATGCTACAGCTCATGGCCAAGCAATAAGTCTTGTTTCTGGCGCGATTCCCTTTCCAGAAAGGTAAGGCACGTCCCAATCGGACACCGAGCTGTTTCCTGTTTACTAGTCAATTTTCGTTTTCCTCCTTTAGCACGATCTAACTGTTCTTCAAATTGGACTGCCATCCATTCTGCATCATTCTCCTCCACCTCCGAAGAACTCGACCCCGAGTTCTCATCTAGATAAAGAACCTCATCTTCACGAAACTCATGCAGGTCAGCCACATTAAAGGTGTTAGAGATACCCATGAAATCAGGAAGGGCAACAACATAAGCATTGTTGTTAATCTTCCGCAGCACCTTAAAAGGACCATATTTTCTGGGCTTCAGCTTGTTATAGGTACCAACAGGAAATCTCTCCTTCTGCAGAAACACCATCACGTCATCACCCTCTTGGAACACTTTTACTCTGCGATGTTTATCAGCTGCAGCTTTATACTTAGCATTAGTTGCTTCCAGCTTGTCCTTAACTTGGTCTCGAACAGCCTACACATCTCTAGCCATGCCCTCAGCAGCAACACTAGCACTAGGAAACTTAGGAAGCTTCACTAGATCAACCACATGTTGAGGAACAGCAGTATAAACTAAGGAGAATGGTGACTTTCCTGTTGCACTATGCACAGCACTGTTATAAGCAAACTCCACTTGTGGCAAAGCATAATCCCATTGTTTGGGTCGATCTCCACAAACACTTCGGACCATGTTACCAAAGTTCTGTTAGTAACCTCTGTCTGTCCATCAGTTTGAGGATGAGCTGTGCTGCTACGGTTCAAAGCTGTTCCAAACATCCTCCATAAGGTAATCCAGAAATGGCTAAGGAACTTTGTGTCTCTATCAGAAGTAATGGACTTGGGTACTCCATGCAAACGAACCACCTCCTTGAAGAACAGTTTGGCTATATTAGAAGCATCAGCAGTCTTCTTACATGCGATGAAATGCGCCATCTTCGAGAACCTGTCAACTACCACAAACACGGAATCCACACCCCTTTGGGTACGGGGTAATCCCAATACAAAATCCATAGCAAGATCCTGCCAAATATCTTTAGGAACAGGTAAAGGTAGATAAAGACCTGTGTTTTGGGACTGACCCTTAGAAACCTGGCAGGTGTAGCACTTTCTCACGATAGTTCCTGCATCCTTCTTCAATTGTGGCCAGAAATACCTCTCCTCAAGACTAGCAATAGTTTTGTCTCGGCCCAAGTGCCCACTCAATCCCCCTCCATGCAGATCTCTAATCGGTTTCTCCCTCAATGAAGAACTAGGGATACATAGTCGGTTGCCCTTGAATAAATATCCTTCATTCTCATAAAAATCTGCAACTGCATTATTGTTGCTGCACTTGGCCCAAATCTCCTTGAAATCAAAATCTTCCTCATACAACTCTTTCAAGAGATCAAACCCCACAATCTCCTAAGCTAAAGTGACCAGAAAGGAAGCCCTCCTAAGCGTCTGCAACCTGGTTAAGAGTACTAGATTTATGCTGAATCACAAAAGGGAATTTCTGCAGAAAACTCACCCACCTTACATGCATCTTATTCACAGTTTTCTGGCTATTAAGGTACTTTAAGGTCTGATGATCAGTGAACAGTACAAACTCCCTCTAAATCAGGTAGTGTTCCCATTGCCTCAATGCCCGGAACACTGCATAAAATTCTTGGTCATAAGTACTCCACTTCTGACGAGCTTCACTAAGCTTTTCACTAAATAATGCTACTGGTTTCTTTTCTTGTGACAACACAACACCTACCCCCACGCCACTAGCATCACATTCAACCTCAAATACCTCGTCAAAATTAGGAAGAGCAAGAACTGGTGCAATACAAAGTTTCTCCTTGATTAAGGCAAAAATCTTCTCTTGTTCCTCTCCCCATTGGAATTTGCCTTTCTTCAAACATTCAGTAATAGGGGCAGTAATGGTACTGAAATTCTTCACAAACCTCCTGTAGAAAGTAGCTAAACCATGAAAGCTCCGCACCTCAGAAACTGTTTTTAGAGCTGGCCATTCTCTTATTGCTCTCACCTTCTCTTCATCAACCTGAATGCCTTCTTCTCCAACCACAAACCCAAAAAATAACAGTTTGTTGGTACAGAAAGTACACTTCTTCATGTTAATGTACAGTTTATTTTCCTGTAAAGCCCCCAAAACCTGTCTCAAATGTACCAGATGTTCTTCTTTGGTCCTGCTATAGATCAATATATCATCAAAATACACCACGAGAAAGGAACCAATAAAAGGACGAAGAACCTGGTTCATAAGCCTCATAAAAGTGTTGGGTGCATTAGACAACCCGAATGGCATAACCATCCACTCGAACAAGCCATCCTTGCTTTTAAAAGCTGTCTTCCACTCATCTCCTGGCTTGATTCGAATCTGGTGGTAACCACTTCGAAGGTCTATCTTGGTGAATACTTTGGAACCCTCCAGTTCATCAAGCATGTCCTCCAAACGAGGAATGGGAAACCTGTACTTCACAGTTATTTTATTTATGGCCCTGCTATCAACACACATCCGCCATTGATTGCCCTTTTTAGGCACAAGGAGGACTGGAACTGCACAAGGACTCATGCTTTCACGAATGAACCCTTTTTTCAACAAGTCTTCAATCTGCTCCCTCAAAATCTCATTCTCCTTGGGACTCATTCGGTAATGTGGCAGATTTGACAAACTAGCTCCAGGAACCAAATCAATCTGATGTTGAATGTCCCTCATAGGTGGTAGTTCTTTGGGCAACTCATCTGAAATCAACTCTTCAAACTCTCCCAACATATTCTGCACTTCCTTAGGGATCACCACATCCTCCTTTTCTGCAGCCAACAACCCCTTTATCACCACTGGGCAGAAAACTTCAGATTCTTTAAAGGACTCCTCCATATCAAATTCACTACTAGACAAGGTCAGAAAACTCTCCCCTTTCTTTCCACCAGATTTCTCAAATTGACACACAGGAGCCATAGCAATTTTATGACTATTCCACATCAACATCATCACATTATCTTTGCCTTTATAAATCACATCCACATCATATTGCCAAGGAAAATATGACAAGCATCCATATCAATAATATCACACAGAACTTCGTCTTTATAATGCTTACCAATGGATACCGGTACTTTGCAGGAATCAGTAACTCGAACCTATGGACCTTTCTTGACCCAACCAAGGGAATAAGGTGCTTCATGAGGCTGCGTAGGTAACTGCAAGTATTCCACTAGTTTCTTGGCTACAAAATTTTCGCAGCTCCCATTATCCACAATCAAATTACACACTTTGTTATTGATGGAACAAAATGACCTGAAAATATTGCGCCGCTGCCCATCTTCTTTAGGACATAATAAGACCAGCTGCAAAACAATATTAACCTTTACAGGAGACTCCTCCTCCGCAAACTCAGCCCCATCATAATCGTCACCTCTTCCTTCTTCTTCATCTTCATCATATTCACCTATAAGAGCAATGTGTCTCCTCTCAGGACACACATTAGATCTATGCCCAGGCTTGTTGCATCGATAACAGATATCTTTTGTAGGTTTAGCATAAGGATTATTAAACCTCTGGTTCGGGGCCCTGTTTTGAGCACCACTAGAACTGTTAGAACTGCCCGCGCCTTTAAAAGGAGGATTGGAAGCCCTAAAAGTGTTTTCTGTTCTCTGCAGCGTGGTTGTACCCTTGGCAGTTGAGGCGTTAACCAAATCTGTGCTCTTTTGGTAATTATGCCTCTGGAAAGAAGAAACTCATGAAGGCTTCTCCAACAACTCTGCCTTCAATGCTAGGTTTGTAACTTCGGCCATAGTATGAATAGTTTGTAACCTAATTTTCTCCTGAATGGAAGGCTTCAGCCACTGATATAGCGAGCCACCTTCTGGCCTTCAATTTCTCCTAATTCATTACGCTCTGAGTAGCGTAAGAACTCTGCTGTATAATCAGCCACTGTCCTAGTTCCCTGGACACATTCAATATACAGCCCGTATAGAATCTGCTCATAATCATTTGGCAAGAATCTCTCCATCATCAGCTGCTTCATTCTTCGCCATGTTCTAACACCTTGCTTCTTTCGAGTGTTCTGCAACTTATCCCACCATACTGCAGCAGTACTCTTCAATCTCCAGGCAACATGCTTAACCTGCTTGTGTTCAGGCACTTCCATGATCTCAAAGAATCTGTCCACCTGAAGCTGTCAATCCAAATAATCTTCTACACCCAAGTTGCCCGAAAAGAAAGGAATTTCGGCATTGACTTTGTAATCCTGGTCAGCTTGTCCCTGTTGTTCATATTGTAAAATTTCTTCTTCAGGCTCAGATCCTGATGTATTATCAACAACTTCACCATGTGGAGCCCTAACTCACTGGCCCACTCCCCCACCTCTATGCCGATTATTGTTGTTGTTGTTGTTGTTGTTGTTCCTCTCACCCAACAATCCATGAATTTCTCTAATCTGATTGTTCATGGAATTGATGGCAGCGGTAAACGAGACAAGGAAATAAAAGCTTATTTCGTAAGAGCTTCAATATCTGATTTCGTAACTTCACCCATTGCTACTAAGGCAAATAAAAGAGACAGGGAAGAATTGCTCTGATACCACCTGACGTAGTCGGAATAGTAACCTAGGTTTACCAGCAATAAACCTAACAAAAGGATTCTGGAGTCCACCAGAGATAAAAGAGAAAATCTCTATTTTATTGATTAAAAGTTGAAAGATAGGTTCTGCAGCCGCTTGATAAGAGAAACGTACCCTAGGGTGACTAACAATGAAACCCTAAAGCCCATGGATAAAAACGAAAACAACCCAAAAATAACTAGGAAAACCAAAAACGGGTAAAATAGAAAAATGCAGTTTTGAGGCCCTAAACGACCCTAAAAGCCTGAAAAATGCTACAGCTCATAGCTAAGCAATGAGTCTTGTTTCTGGCGCGATTCCCTTTCCGGAAAGGTAAGGCACGTCCCAATCGGACACCGAGCTATTTCATGTCTACTAGTCACTTTTCGTTTTCCTCCTTTAGCACGATCTAACTGTTCTTCAAATTGAACTGCCATCCATTCTGCATCAATATTATGGAACTTTTCATTCTTTTAGAGTATAGTTATAGCAACTCCAAGAACATTCTCTAACATGACATCGAAACACTTAAAACCTATACAGTTGTTTCAGAATTGTAGTTAGCAGAGATTTGCATGCCTTATATATCATCATAAATATTTACTATTGTAGTCTTGCCCTTTTCTAACTTTACATAAAGTTTTGGTTTGACACTACTAGAAAAACTAGCCAATGCACACAGATGGGATTCACACAGATAAGATTCTGTGTGAGAAACACTGCAATACACACAGATATTTGTGTGAAAACTATATTCACACAAATATCTGTGTGAAATATATATAAAGTGGGGTCATAAAAATTCACACGGATTTTCGTATGAAATTTACACGAATTTCCTTATAAATGATGGTATACAACAGATATCCGTGTGAAAGTTTATTTATATTTTAAATGTGTGTCAGAAACTCACACGGATATCCGTGTAAATATTTATAAAATTGAATAAGTGTATTTATGTTTAGCACATAATTTCCAGCAAAAAGTGAGCTTCACACATACCTCCGTTTGAATATTTTTCAATTGCTTTTTGCAAATTTCAGTATTATTTTCAATTACTTAAAATTGTGGAGGCTGACCATAGTCAATCCAATAAATGGTTATTTATTCTTAAAAAAAAATAAATCATAAACTCGTCTCTCTCCCTCTCTCTCTCTCTTTCTCAAATTTCACTTTGAATTTCTCTCTCCTCTTCTGATTTCTCTCTTTCTCACAAAGGGGTGCAGATAGGTTATTAAGTTAATAACCACAAGGTGAGGCAAGTCCGCCGCCAGCAAACACTATTCTAAAATCCTAAATCCTCTACAGTTGAGGCATGGTTTTCAATAATCAGTTTGCTATTTCTTGTGATTTTCTTGCTATCTCTTTGAGTTGCTGATATTAATCCTTCAATCACAGCTTTACAGAAGCTGTCAAGTACAGGGTGATCTGAAGAAGAGAGAGATCTATGACTGAGAAACCAGAGAAAGGTTTAAGAGAACAAAAAACATGAAGAAGATGACTTTGAATCAACAGAGTTTGTTCTTCATCGATTGTAGATCTGCAGGTAAAGGCATGAACCTATTCAACACAGCAATTTGCATCCCTCTTCACTTGATTTGCTAACCGTATTGTGACCAGAACGGTAATTGCCCCGAAACACGATGGACTATTACGTCAATTCCATTCCCCCACGAGATGCATACAGCCAATTCTCGTACGTCACCTACCAAGCCGGCAGTCCAATGACGCCGGTGACGACCGCTCCACCAATCACGCCGCTGATATCAAACCCCATCTCACCTCTCACTCTCTCCTCAGTTTTTTCCATCAACCGAGAAAACGCAACCCAACAAAATTACAAAACGGTAACGTTTTCCGTAAAGCCGGTCAACCTAAACCCCTCAAAGCACTTCTCTCCCATTCTCCATCTCCCTCTCTCACACAAAAAGCACTTCTCAGCCACAAAAACCTAAATTCTCAGATCGCCGATTCCACACAACACTCCGATCAAATCCCTCTGCCTATAAGTCAGTCCCCATCGTCGACATACTCGCCGATTCACAACCAAACCCTAGCTTTGTTCCAATCCTCTTCCCTCTGAAATAAACCCTATTTTCGATCCGGTGTTCTCAGATCTCGGCCTTTTTTTTCCCAGATCGATGGAGGAGGACGACGAGATGCATTCACTGGTGTCGGCGGGGAGCGGATCCCCGGCGTCGCCGAGGGCGAACGGTCGGATAACGGCGCTCATGGTGTTTGATGTCTCTGATTCAGAGATGAACTATTAAAAATAAATATATGAATTATTTAATAAAGTTAATGGAAGAACTAAAAATAAATATCTGAATATATGAATTATTATAAAATGATGAATTGTATTTATTTCGAACTCTCAGGAAATTAGGATATTATGGAACTTTTCATTCTTTTAGAGTATAGTTATAGCAACTCCAAGAACATTCTCTAACATGACATCGAAACACTTAAAACCTATACAGTTCTTTCAGAATTGTAGTTAGCAGAGATTTGCATGCCTTATATATCATCATAAATTACTATTGTAGTCTTGCCCTTCTCTAACTTTACATAAAGTTTTGGTTTGATAAGGGTTAGGGATGGAAGTTTGTGTCATCATACTGTAAGACAACTCGAAGTTACTAGGTTAAGGCTACCCTATTGCTTGACAGAACACCTTGGAATTAGCAGATGATACAGAATTCTTCAGAAACAAATAGTTGAGAGAGAAAATTGTTGTGACTTTATGTGGCGAACTGCTAGCTTTCATTTTATTGTTCTGAATTGTCTCTCTCAAATTTGTTTCCAAAGGATTCTATAGGGAATCAAACATCTCTGCTAATTCCAAGGTGTTCTACTGTTCTCAGAAAATCAAGCCAACTTAGAGACGTAGTTTGTAAGTTCAAGGACCAATAATAGGCTTAGAGTACCTAAACTTCTCCCAAATCAAATGTAGAAGAGAGTAACAGATATCATGGAAACTGATAAGGCATAGGGCAGCAAACTGACCATGGAAATTCAGGTTTCCAGCAGCAGATTAAAAAGGGAAAGGCCTGAAGGCAACGAAACTCTTTAATATGCCGGGCCACAAGTACTGCCAAACTCGCATCCTGTTTAGGATAAGAGAATCTAGCTGAAAAGTAGTATCAAAATAAAGGATATGCCTAATCTTAATAAAATTTTGAAATCTTGATTTAGACATGATTAGCTCAATAGTTCTTGAACTTCTTCATTCCTACAACAAAACAACTAGAACGTCAAACTTCAGCCTACGTCTATGACCTATAGTGTTTAGAAACCACCCGTATGAACCTTCTTTTTACCCCTTCCTTATGGTTTACTTGTGGTTAGCAGTCATAAGTAGTATTCCATCAAAGATGAAATCTGCACCCATCTTAACCTGGAATTTCAATGCTAAGAAACCAGTCCCTCGTATTATGTTGGCAATTGTACACAGCCACAATGAAAACACCATTCAAATGGGGAGGAATTGATTACCAGTGTGAGTCCATCATTTCGGCAAACTACAAGACATATTTGATGATGCAGAACTCACTATTGATTCAAAGCTTATCTTTCCTTTAACTTTATAAGAATTAAACCATAGCGGATCTCCACATGTCTTCTATGACCTCAAAAACTCACAGGTGCAGTCAAGGCATTGCAAGGAAGCATAACATATAAGGTAAAAGAAAAGTAGACTCACACCAGATATACCAGACTGTTGAAGGTAAAAGAAAAGTAGTACTATCCATCAATAACCGATAGCAATTACAATATAAGGTCTATTACCTCTACAAGATATAATAGTGCTTACTCTTCACAGTTTCAGTGGCATCCCAAGTGACCTTCATTCCTTTAGGGAACACAACCAAATCACCAGCCCAATTTCAAAAGATCCTTCATGTCCGTCAACAATCACATTCACCTTCCCTCTAGCAGATATATAGCCTCTGTACGTGGCTGTGACAGTCCATGGAAATTTTCTTGGACCACATCCCCACCTGTTAATGAATTCACAATTTACATTGCAAAAGAATAACAGCCTCTTGAAAACAATCAAGAAGAATGCCTCTAAACAACATCTATACGAACATGCATATAAATTGAACTACAGTTGGGATACAGTAAAGAAGTGTGTTATCATCAGAGCGCTAACTAAATTCAGATAGTTGTAGCCTTAGCATTTTACCTCATCAACCAAAAGATCACCACTCCGTAGCTTCCTAGAGAAATTCAATACCATCCTATGTGATCCAATTCAATCTGTCAATTTATTCTCTAAATATTAATCCAAGGAATTTACGGATATGTAGCATTCTCCTGGTCACCTAAGGAATCTAATCCAATGGTGGAGAGCAAACCAGAGAAGCTAAAGCACCTATAATTGACTCCTGAATTGATTTCAAGGTCAGCAAGCTTGTGATTGATATATCACTTGCAGGGTTAGATCCACAGGGTGATGCAGCATTGGAAGCTCTGGTCTACGACATTCAAGCCACTGCAAAACGAATTTCATGCTATGACATTTTCTCACATCCCTCGTTATAGGGCTGCTCAATTGGTTGCCTTTCATTCTTATAGATGGAGTATAGGTTGTGTTTCAGATTATTTGATGCCTAGTTGGTTGTGCCTATTTTTGACAGTCATGTAATTGAATGAATGAATCACCAATATCTTTTGAAAGGGGAAAAAATGAAATCACAGATTAAAACATAACAGAGTTTAAGCAGGATTCTGAGAAGTGGAATTTCATTGGGGTTAGTGCTCAGTTGTAATTGAATTCGCTCCTTGTGTTCATGGCAGTGATAAAAGAAAGAGAAAAAATGACTTGGTAAGATACGCAAATGTAACATTGATACACTCCTTTTCAGAAGCTAGTTTCTCATCCAGAAAAGTATGAAGAAAGAAACAAAACAAAACTCGACCAAGTAATTTGAAGGATCGGATTTCAATTTTCCTATAAATGTCTCCAAAAACCATAAGCATTTTCTCACTAATCAAACCAAAGTATTGATTTGTTATCATCACAATATAAACTTGGAAGAAAATATGAGAAAACGTAGAGGTAAGGATTCATACTTGTTTTTATTTGATTATAACGTAAGGATTAGTGACATACCAAACTAATTGAGCTATGCGATTGGACCAAAATTAATTCACTTCCTGAATTCCTTCTTTTCACCTCATACAATAATACAGGCAAGCGTTTACGCATTTTAGTCGAAACTAGGAGCTTCCCTCTAATATCCGGGCATCCGGCTAGTCGCCAAAAAGTTAGAAAATTTTTTTTTGAAGGAATGCTGTCAGGAAATTAAATAAACACAAGGATCAACAGGCTTTAGAACAAAAGGTAAAAGAGGATAAACCACGGAAACTCTGATGCCCCAAGTCAGAAAGATACCCGGGGGGGGGGGGGGGCAAATTTTTGTACAACTACAAGATACATTCTGATGCAGAACTCAAATGAAACAGACAGTTGCTTGTTTGTACTTGGATTGGAATGATTTGTCAACATTGTACTTGAAAATCATAGATGCTAATAGTACCATACATTTGATACATCGCATGCTTACTTCTCCAAGCTATAATGCTTGTTCACGCCTTCAATGACATCCCAGGTGACCTTCATTCCTTTAGGGAACACAACCAAATCACCAGCCCCAATCTCAAAAGATCCTTCATGCCCGTCAACTTGTACATTCACCTTCCCCTTTAGCAGATACATAGTCTCTGTAGCAGTGAAACTCCATGGGAATTTGCTTGGACCACACTCCCACCTGGTCATGAATTCACAATTGGATCATTGCAAAAGACTAACAGGTTCTACAAAATAATCTAAGAACAGTACAGGGAACCTTTTCATATATATAAAACAAAATACCCAGTTAAATGGATGAATCTAATAGGCAATGGCAAGTAGATAATCTTCAATCAATCAGATGTGAGTAAACTCTGACACTAATACCAATCTAATGCAGACTATTGGTGAGTATAAAAGTACTGAAGGAAGAATCAACAAAAATAAATAACACCACATAGGCAGATGTAATACAAGCTAAATATGCTGCAGCAGCAGCAGCTGCAATTTAAGCATACTTACACGTCATACTACATGAGAGGATCAGATTCACAGGGAGAGCCACAAAAGGCATACAAATTCAACATATGAAAGTACTGGAACTCATTCCTTTCAGTTATAATAATAAACACAAAGTCGTGACTTCCTGCAGTATCTTTTCTCAAGAGGAGAATAAGAATTTTTATCTAAGAAAAACATACAGCAGAAAAGCTAAAATTAACCAGTTTTGTTAAACAAGTGAAACAAGTTTTCTTCCACATTGAGAACAAGAGTTGGGACAGCACGTCCTCAAGGTGCAATCCATATTGAAATAGTTACAGGATTAGCAAGATAACTCGTCATGAAATTAGAGCCTCACCACTGTGTGGCTTCGAAGAGAATTACAATATCATCCTATATTCTTCAACTTCGATCCACTGTTGGCCGAGGACCATGAATCTACCACATTTAGGGAAGGTTACCAGGTTACCTTAACCTGATGTGAAAGACCAAGCTTAGTTGAAATAAATGCTAAATGAATTGTAAAGTACTGAGAGAACTGGATTTTCTCTTGACGTTAAGGCTTAATCTTATTCTACATCACTACTCTCCATGCTTTTGATAAAAGAGTGTAAGTTAATGAGGTAGGCTATAATGTAACTTTGATTCTCCTCTCCACAAGCTATAGACAGCCTCCATTTCTTCATCTATCATTAGTTTCTTTATCACCATCGCTTTACAACTTTTTCATCCAGAACAGTATGAAAGAAAAATGAACTAACAAAATCTCTAAGCAGTAATGGAAGGGTCTGAAATTCTATAACTATCACCAATAACCATAAGAATTTTCACACTAGTCAAACCAAGCATACCCATCATCCAAAATAGCACAAACAAAAGCTCTACCAGTAACTCAAGGATCTGAACTTCTATAACTATCTCGAAAAACCATAAGCATTTCAACACTAGTCGAATCAAGCATACCTATCATCCCAAATATTAGAAACAGAAACTCTACTCTGTCACTGGACCTCTGATTTTCTCTGTCTCCAAACTTTACAGTAGCCAAACCAAGCAAACTCAATCATCCAAAATTATAGAAACAAAAACTGTGGTACTCTACTCAGTAGTTGAAGGATCCGATGTTGATCAACCATCATAAGGATTTTGTCAAACAAGCATATGTACCACCCAAAATATTAGAAAATAAATCCACCCAGAAATTGAAGGATAGCTATCCCCATAAACCATACCACTATCACACTAGTCCAACCAAGCATACCCATCATCTCAAAGTATTAGACACAAAAGCTCTACCCAGTAATTGAAGGACCTCTCCAAATACCATAAGCACTTTCACCCTAGTCGAACCAAGCAATCATCATCCTAATTAGCAACAAACACCACCAGTGAGAGCTGACTTTCAATAGCTACCTCCAAAAACCATAACCAATTTCATACTAGTCAAAACTAAGCATACCCATCATCCAAAATATTAGAAACAAAGATTTGTTGTAATCACAAACATAAAAGTTGAACCTTTTCAACTCAAGATGCAAAAGTAAAGGTAAGGATTCATACTTTGGCCATGTGGTGACTCCAAGCTCAGTCAGTTGGGATTGAGTTGGATTCTTTTCAACCTTGACTCCAAATGTGTTGGTGGCCATTGGGGTTTCTTGACTTTTTTCTTCAGACCCGGAGGAACTGGTTTCTTTTGGTGCTGGTGCTGTGGAATTGAGGGAGAGATACAGAGGGACTACAATTACTAGTACTAGAGATGCTGAGATGTAGAGGGATTGCTTAACTGGCTTTGTCAATAAAAATTGAAACATGGTCATCACCTCACCGATGGCAACTGCTCTTTCTGGCAACTGGGGAGTATATCTTTTTCATTATTTTTTAGCGCGCTTTATTTATAGGCTGCTAATTACTATTCAATTTGCATCTTGACTTTTATACACACTAATTTTTGCCAAATTATTCACCACGGTCTAAATTTTTGTTAAATGGAGATGTGCCTAGTTTGTATGGCTAATTGCAAAGTTTCTAAAGGAACACTTTTTTTTTTTTTTTTTTATAATTTCACATCATCAATAAAATATTTGGAACAGGTCCAAATAATACATTTAGGGTGAAAAAAAATGAAAATACCTCTGCAATCAATGTGGAACACCTACCTTACATGCAATCCTAATTTTTTATTTAACTTTCATCCAAAAGCCTTATTACTTATGAATTAAGAACACGAAACACTGTTTTCTTAAATCTAGAAATAATTATATGCTTATATCCTAAGTATGCATCCAAAGAACACATGCAATCATATTAAAGATATCTATATGCACAAAATCAACAATAATTTATAAACAGAAAGTGAAATCGAAAATTAAGAATCAATACATAAACTTCACTAAACGATTAAGGTACGACAATCTTTCTTTAACTACAAAACTTTAATCTCACAAAGTTAAGAATCCTATATAACAAAACAGAAACATGTTTTGAATTACAAGAGAAGAAACTGTATGTAGTGTAAATAAAGTGGTCATTGTTACACTTTTGAAGTATTCAAGAATGCAAGAGGAGCTTCAAGGTGATGTCCACGGCTTGAGGACGGCGGCTATGGAAGAAGAGGACCACGACTTCTTGACTTGAGGAGAGGAGGCCAATTTAATTATGAAAATTGAAACATGACCTTATCAATGCCAAATTCGTACTCCGGTAATATTCAAGTACTCATTTTAATTTTCTTTTTTGCATACATTATGTTTAACTTCATAATTTTCAACTTGTACTCAACTCCTGTAATGAAGAGTTCTTACACAAGGAGACAGTGAGTCAAAAAGCTTCCATTTATGTTATTAGTTTTGTGGATCTCATGCTCATGTCGATTTCATTTGTAGTTGAGAAAGACTACGACGAGCATTCCTATGTTAGGCACCACGTTATTTAAAACTCGAATTGAATATTAATATTTGAGATGAAAAAAGCAAAACAAATCTTGATGATTACATGCCATTATAGTAGGAGTTATGCAACAAAATTATAAATGATTCCAGATATAATTCAAAAGCCTATAACAATCATTGTACTGAGCCGATTGGTTATATGCAAGTTACGAAGCTTAGAATTGTGTTCTTGTCATGAACCTATAGTAATCTTCCATATCACACAGTGTTGAGAGAAAATTTCACGACATATACTTTTTGTTGCTTGCTGTTTCATTCTTGAAGAACATTGACACGTACAAATTATACAAAGTATTCATTTGCAGCTATATTATGGGGTGCATCCTTGGCCACCTAAATTATAGTTAAGATTATACTCCACATCTTATCCAACAAATCTAATAGCAATTAATGGTTGAGATTAATGACAAGTTATTAATTTTTTTTTAAATAAATACAATATAAAATATCAAATCGGATAATTATGTATTTGTTTTAGGAAAACTGAATTGGGAGAGAATTGAGTCGTACTTTCATTGATAATAGGGGTCTCTTTATATAGAAGATTACAAACATAGAGATAGAGATGTACATGGAAACATAATCGTATATTGATTGGATATCTCCTAAGATTTTCTGAGAATATCTCTAATATATATAAACCATATTTCAACTAGAGCAAGTAACCTCTAGTTTGGGCCAGACACATATTCTGGATTTACTTGAACACTCCCCCTTGTGTCGCCCAAATGTCGTGCTTCTCTCGTTGCCTCATTAAAAACCTTGCCGAGTAACAAAAACTCAGTGGGACAAAAATAACCTCGGTCGAAGGGAAAAATAGCACAACACACCCTTCACGTTTCAAGACCATACATGTAGACACCTCCCCCTGATTTCTGCATCTCCCCCTGACGACTACGGTCATTAGAGTTCGGATAACTTCCGCAATCGATGCTACCAACATGTTTCTCGAAAGTGGAATTTAGGCAATGACTTAGTTAGCAAGTCTGCCATATTATCCTCATATCGAACCTAGTTCACTTTGATCTTGAGGAGAGTTTGTTGTTGCTGATTATACTTGGTGTGGTCGCTTTTGATGTAGCCTTGCTTTAAAACAAGCAGCATTATCCTATATGCTCGTAGGCTCATATGTGGTAGACTTTAAACCACAATTGTTTGAGCATGTGTAACTATGGATCCAATCCATATACATTCATGAATCACTTCGTGAAGAGCAATAATCTCTGCATTATTCGAAGATATAGCGACCAGGGTCTGTTCTGTAGACCTTCAAGATATCACTGTTTTTACCCATGGTGAACACTTAACCAGTTTGGGAATGACCTTTGTATGGGTCAGAGAGATACCCAATATCAGCAAAACCTTCCAAAATACATGTCGTTTTGGGATGGGGATAGAGGACGCAGACCAATGTTGGCGGCGTTCCTGGTGTGTGATGGGTCTGAATCCATCATCTCTTTGTAGGGATAGAACAAGCCCATATCAATCGTACATCTCAAGTACTGAAAGATATCTTTTACACTAATCCTAATGGCGTCGTGTTGGCGCATAGCTATATCTTAGCTAACAAACTTATTGCAAATCAGATGTCCAGTCTTGTGCATTTAGCTAAGTACAATAATGCGCCTATTGTACTAAGTAAGGTACTTCTGCCTCTAGCACATCTTCGACATCATCTTCTCGACGAAGAGGATCCTTTTCAGGATCAAGACTACTGACGATCATGGGGGTGCTTGAAGGCTTGACGTTGTCAAAATGCCTAAGCATCTATCGACACGATGCTCAAGTTCCAAACTGAGACATAATCGTGTTCTCCCAAAATCCTTCATCTCAAACTCGGATTTCAAATGTTCAGCGGTTTCCCTTAACTCTTCAAGAGCTTCCAATGAAGATCATGTCTAACATGAACCTCGATAGAATCCGAAACTTGTTATGGAAACAAGTGGGCATATCCTTTCCCAATCAAGTAGTCACTTTAGTGAGCGTTTCAATCTTATTGTAAATGCGCTCCGTGGTCTAGAGTTGACTTGGGTAGATGAAGTTCACCATGAACCTTCATGTATATTTCGTATCTAGATCCCATATAGATACGTAGTGACCACATTTGTAAGCTGCATGTTCAGTTATTCACTACTAAACTACAAGGTAGTGGAGTGCAATGATATCAATTACGAGAGAATATGTCTCATCGTAGTCGATTCCAGGGCGTTTTGTGAGAAGCCTTGCGCCATAAGGCGAGATTGCCATATCTTTTTCTCATCACGCTTTCTAACGAAGACCTATTAGTCAACAGGTTTTATGTTAGGAGGTGTTGGCATCACTGGCTCAAAAATCTTCCTCTTCGTTAGAGAATTCAACTTAACCTGGATCGCATCTTTCCATTTATGCCAACTCTCTCTATGTTGGCATTCATTCATCAACGGAGCGTGGTTCAATATCATCGGACTCAACAAACTCATGCGCATGCGCAACTACATCATCATTGAAAATACTATGCAAATGATATGAAAATACTCATTATGTTCTTACATAGAATCCATGGGGATTCTATGGACTGATTCAACCAACTTGCGGGTGTTTAAATATCTCATGATATTGGTTGATACGCAAACACGCTGGTCACGTGTTGTACCATTGTCCACTTGTAAATGCTGCTTATGCTACACTTCTAGCACATATCATATGACCCTTCGACCGATGTTATTTTTGTCCCATTGGGGTTTTGTTATTCTGTAAGGTTTTTAACGAGGCAACGAGAGAAGCACTGCGTTTGGGCAATATAAGGGGGAGTCTTCAAGTAAACCCTAATTTGTGTTTGGCTCAAACTCTAGGTTACTTGACCTAGTGGTAATAGGGTTAAATTAGAAGGATCTAGATTCCTATTCAATGTATGATTACTTTCCTTGTATGATTGAGATTCTATGTATTGTAATTCTCTATATAAAGAGACCCCTATTATCAATGAAAATACACAGCGAATTTCTCTCAATATTTAAACGTCCGCAAGTTGGTTGAATCAGTCCATAGAATCTCCATGGATTCTATGTAAGAACATAATGAGTATTTTCATATTTTTTGCATAGGGTGCTCTCAGTCTTAATTTTCCTAAGGAACGGCTTTTGTAAAACGAGCGAGAGGCTTTAGAAGCAACCAATGAGGATTTTGGTTAGGCCTGAGCGTCTGAAACGCTATTTGAAGCAAGTTGGTGATTGCAGCATCACCTGGGGCGCCATCACTATGATGGACGCTATCCATGGTGTCATGGATATGGATTGTGCCATGGTGGACAGAGGTCGTGCCCCAGGCAGCAGCGTCGGTCACACTTAGTTCAGAAATCAACTTTTGATTCATGCTTCGTTTCGCTCGAAAGAAAAGATGTCCATGTGAAGTTTTTAGTAGACGGATCATCATATCATGACCAGGATGACCTATCCTGTCGTAACAAAGTCAATATGTGTCTAAATCCAAGAGATCTTCTCTCGTAACTTTATTGGATTTAATAGCTCGAATAGTGACATAAAGTCCACTAGAGAGACACATAAATTTCTCTAAGATGCGCCTTTGTTCACAATCATTAGAGATATTGCAAAGGAACTCATTTCCGTTCTCTACATGCGTTTTCGCATGGAATCCGTTGACTATTCATAGGTGTGATTCGCCCTAGAAGAGTAGAGAGTTTCTGTGACAGTAATTAAGGTGCCATTTGGCAAGTAGAACTTGGGCTATTCCATGTCCTTGAATTAATACTGATGGCCCAGCCTTCGTAGTCACAAAAGTCATATACTCAGAATCAAAATGGAGTCATAAAGAACTCGAAATTTGATTCATAAGCCAACGGAGTCACATCATTGTCTCTTTGACTAAACAAAATCTAATCCAAAATGATAGTTAATGCAAAACAATGGTAGTCGTTTAACTTCTTTCGGTAATTCTAAAATAAATGTGACCAGGTGAGTAGAGAGATGTCGGTGGACCAAGACTCGCTTAAGTATCACTAATCTCAGAACCTTCATAGACATCACACTTACTTTGAGTGAACCTACTTTGAAAAAAAGCTAAACCATTGGCATTTACTATAAAAATATATGGCAATTGCCTATTACATCTCTTGGAAAAATAAAGACTTAAGCAGAATTGACGATCTCAGCCAGGTTTGTACTCTTCAGCCATTCACTCTAGATCATCTTCTTGATCTTCTTGTTCTATATAGTGAGTTTCTCTTGCTTCACAATATGCTTTGTAGGCGGTGACAATTTCTTCACGAGCTCTACAAATGTGTGCCCAATGATCAGACACTCTACATCAAGAACATATATCTCTTTACTCAAACTCCATTGATTGAGGGGCTTTGAAAGCGTCATTTAGATGGCTCTTAGTGTTGGTGGCGCCACCAACATGGCCAGAGGCGTTGCCTTCCTCTCTCTTTCCACATTGACCTCTTCGGTTCCGTGATCGCCTATTTTGGCAATTACATTCCCAAGTAGAGCGATTATATGGACCAAAACGTCCAAATGTATTTCAAAGATTAGAGTTTTGCTCTTGGCGCCATCTCTTTGGAGCGCGACTATAATTGGATTCCGGAATATGCTCTGTTCCCACGGATCTCAAATTATAGTTCTTCACAAGGATGTTGTCATGCTTTTAGCGACATTCATAGCTCCAATGAGCTCATGAAACCTTGTGATTCGTCTTGCAGTAACATCGATTTGATAGTTCTTAGCAACCATCAATGCAGAGACCGGGAAAGTAGAGAGAGTCTTCTCAATCAACATCGTATTTGTGATCTCTTTACCATAATGCGAAGTGTTTCAGAGTTGTAGTTAAGAACTGACTTAAAATCACAGAGGTGGAGGTTATGCCATCTCACTTCTAGATCAGGAAGCAGGGAGTCACGGACGTTGCCAAATCTATCTTCGAGTGAGACCCACAGCCTTCTGGGGTCTTCTTCATTCATACACTCGTACTGGAGCAAATCATCAATATGACGAGTCATTAGGATGATGGCTTTCGCCTTATTTGCCTCTAAGGCTGCTCTATTTGCTTCCAAAGCTTGCGCTTGCTCAACAGTTAGCACGTCTTGGCTAGGCTCGAGAATCGTATCCAAGATTCCATCGGCCTTGAGATGTTGGCGGATATCACGAACCCACCTGTGATATTTAGAGTCAGTTGTTTCCAATGGAGCAAAGTCCAATTTGTTTAGGTTACTCATCCTAAAAGAGAACAAGAAATTAGGGTTAGTTTCGGAGCGAAAAAGGCTACCACGAAAACAAATAAAATTTCTGAGCGTAGTCGCTTCCAAGAAATTAGGAATTTCCTAGCGTAGTCGATTCCAAGAAGGGTTGGATTAGATCGAAACAATGATATTTGAGGTCGATCGTTTTATCTCAACAAACTCTAAGTTTGGAGAACTCTACAAGCTCCAAGCTTGGAGTGAGCACGAACCCCCACAATTCGGCTTAGTTTGGTCTCCCCTATGATAAAGAAAGGGGGGGTAAAAGAAGGGAGGTTGCAAGTACCCGAAAAATAAGAGAAATTGAATTTAAAAACTCTAAAAAAGGGGAATGTTTAGTAAAAAATACCTAGAAATAGGTCGCCGGAAAATTTGACCGGAAAACTGGTCGGAAAATTTGCCAGCGGTGGTTGACTGTTGACGTGGCAATGGGGTCCAGTGATGACGTAGCTGCTGACATGGCTTGTCTGTGGGCTCGGCTTGATCTCGGCTTGGGCCTCTGGGCTGTAGCTTCTCCTTCCTCTTTTTTTTTTTTTTTTTTTCCTTTTGCAGGACTTTCAGTCGGCCGGTTCGGCAAGTTTTTGGCCTGTTTTTGTGATATTTCTTCCGGTTCCTAAATCTTCAAGTGTGGGATCTTCTTGTGACAAAATTTGGTCGAAATTGGAGGTCCGGAAGTTGGTGAACCGGTGGAATATTTGCTGCGGGTTGTATGGAGCTTCCGGTGGCCGGTTCGGTAAGTTTCAGGCCGGTTCTTGGGGTAGCACTGCCTGTTCTGGAGTCCTGGGATTGAGTGCTTCAAGGTGTGAGGTGGAGGAAGAAAAGGCTTTAAGGTTTTGTATTCGGATTCAAGGTTTTTAGCTTCTTGAATCAGAGTTTGGCTATTTGTTTCAGGGTTAGAGCTTCGTGCTGATAACGTGTTTTAGGAAAACTGAATTGGGAGAGAATTGAGTCATACTTTCCTTGATAATAGGGGCCTCTTTATATAAAGGATTACAAATATAGAGATAGAGTTGTACATGGAAACATAATCATACATTGATTGAATATCTCCTACGATTCTCCGAGAATATCTCTAATATAAACCCTATTTCAACTAGAGTAAGTCACCTCTAGTTTGGGCCAGACATATATTCTGGATTTACTTGAATAGTATTAATATTTTTCTTTTTCTCTCTCCTTTCTAAATTCTTCCTAATTAAATTTTTTTAATAACTACCCTGTTTTGGAATATCAATAATTACCAAAATAAGGAATTTCAACTCCTTCGTTATTCTTTGTCTTCTCTACGAGGAGTTGAGCTCTTTATCACTAAAGCATATTGTGAAAATTCTGACATTGTTGGTGACCAACTCTGTTTTATGGATTGGCCTCTTAGAGACATTTATTATTCCACGTAGTCATACTTGGTTGCTTCTCATATATTTCGTTATGTTGCTTGGATGCTATGAGCTTCTATTAATGGTTGAAGTTGGTTTATACAATTTCCAACTTGTCCTCAAGAAGCATTATTGTTGCAACATAACGTAGTTGAGGCTAAGGATCAAATATTAGAAGCTGAAAGTGATCAATGTGGGTGGTTGCGATTGATGTTGTGACTAGAGTTAAGGGCAACATACTGAAGATATGCACTAAGAGTATGATGAATTTGGTTGTGCTCTGCCATCTTAACGAGGAAAGAGGTGAGAAAGAGCTAGAGGACAGATTGATACTCAAATCAATTTTCATCGTGCTGTGTCAAAGATTTTATCCGATTAATTTTATTTTCTTTTCTCTGCAGTAGATGAGTTTCAATAGGGAAACAATTATCCTGTTAATTGTATTACACATCTAAAATAGTAAGAATTAAATTTTATTATCTTTAATAAATAGTTTTTTTTAATTATTTTTTTTTATCAAAAGTTAATAAATAGATAAAATTTCGTCCTAGAACGAGCCTCCACGCGTGGTTCATTTGGTTTCTCTTCGTGCCTTTCCTATTTCTAGTCTAGCGACTCCTTCGCCGAGGCAAGCTTTGGTCTCGTCGCAGTGAGGTGAGTGTAGCCGGATGGGGAGTACTTTTTTCTTACTCATCCGATGAGGTTTTTAGGTTGGACATTGTTGTAGTCTAATGCTTGGCTCGTTTTGGATCCGTTTGGATTTGTTTTGGGGAGGAGTTCATGAACTCGGGGCTGCTGGCTCGGATTTCAAAGGGAGGTGGAGAGGCTGTGTGTTCCGTCAGGGCGAGATTCCATGGGGAGCGGGTTTGGCAACTCGAATCTTGATTGATTCGGCTTTGGCATGTTTGCAGCTTTCTTCAACTTGGGCGGCAATGGTGCTTCGTTGGCGGGTGGGCGTTAGACTGGGTCGATGGGGGCGGATTCTAGGTGGCGTTGGTGTAGGTTTCTGGGGTCCGTCATCTTCATTGGAGCATTGGCTTGGGATTGTGGTGGTGGAGTTAGTGTGTTGGGCCATGGCTTTTGGCCAGTCTACTAGTTTGTTGGGCTTAGACTACTATGAGCTACCAATGTCAAAATAAAGTAGTCTTCTGTGTACTTTTTTGCACATGAACCAAAGCCATATTAATGCATGTACTCTTTATCCCAAAAAAAGAAGAAGTTAATAAACAGATTTGATAAATTAATTTTAAAAAAAAATAAAAGAAAAGTAATAGATAATGATTTATTCTTTATGACTTATCTCAACCGTTAATTGTTATTAGATTTAATGGACAACATTTGGAGTATAATCTTAACTATAATTTAGGTGGCCATGGATTTGCCCCCCTATATTATACATAAAATCACAATATAACTGTGATTTTATATAATCTTACATTTCAAATGATCACTACTATCAATTATATTTTAACGATAGTGAGAATTTCATAATAACTGTATATTGTCTTCCACATTCTGAAAAAGATTTGGTAACAATGGATATTTAACTCTACTATCCCTTTCAAAAAAAACTCTACTATCAAAATTTTTATAGTTTGAACTTTTCAATAGTCGAGCGATATTGAAACTATTTTTTGCACACCAATTTTTTTCGATATTTATTAGTGTTCCAATCAACACTTAAAATTTTAAGCAAATCTGAAGTATCTAAATTTTCGTTGAAGTTAAAATTCGAACCTTGCCTCTATGTGAGCCAAGTTTGACATCAGGCAACCAATGAGATTCCCAGCTATGCAAGCACTTTAGAAATTTGGGTGAAAGTGTATATAAAGATTGATTCTACATGCATACTAAAACTACTTGAGTTAACCAATAAATCATGTTTTCTTAAACTATTTTACCATGTATGAGTGTCCTGAGTAAATTTGAGAGGGGTGGTGGCTCAGCTTTGCACGCAGAAGCTTTGGCACTCCGAGCTGGTTTACTCTTTGCACAACAGAATGGGTGGCATCACTTTGACATTGAGAGTGATTGTTCAATGCTTGTGGCAACTTTCACAAAGGAGGAGGATCTTTCCTTAATTGGTTACATCATAGCTAATATTAAGGCTCTTATGAGTAATATTGAGGGAACTAGTGTTCATCATGTGTTACGAGAAGTAAATAGCGTAACTCATCGCTTAGCTCACCTTGCTAGTAATTCTAATAGGGAGTATGTATGATTAGATGGGGCTCTTGAGATCATTCAGAATGTTCTTTTCGAGGACCGTAAGACATTAAGTAACAAAGCACAACATTATATTAGTTCTTACTCATGAGTCATGACATCATCCCACTTATAAATGAGAGATTAATGCAACTAAGGGGGGTGTATTCATTTAAGAGTTTACAAGATTTTTTTGTATTTTGAAAGTATATGAGTATTCAATTGAGATTTTAAACAATCCTTTAAAATCTTGATGTATTCAATTAAGATTTAAAATTATCTATTCAAATCTTCAGATATTCAAAAGTATACGGATTTTTAAGAATTTCATTAAATGTTGGATTTTGGAGGATTTTATAGTGTTTTTTATACATATCAAAACTCAAAAACAATCAAACCACTTCCCAAAAGATTTTGATGGATTCTTTCTCACTCAAAAAATGAAGAAACTCTTCACCAAAAAAAAAAAAGAAGAAGAAGAAGAAGCAGCTCTCAATAGGTGACACTCATCCATTTTGTCTTAGACCTATCTTCTCACTATCCTCCTCTGCCTCTACCTCTATTCTCATCTAATAATTTTATTTTTATTTTTATCACTATAGCTCTGGATGCCTTAATCCTTCTAACTAATTAAGCTCACTCTCAATGGTATTGTTAAGATGATACATACACACATGTTTTTTTTTTTTTTTTTGAATCAAACCCGAAGCCGGGTACCGATATATATACATATATTTATCTAAAGCCATTATAGGTCATTGCAGACACACATATTTATTTTGTAAATTAGATATGAAATAAATTATGTCATTAGTTTACTACTTTATTTTTTGTGTACCATTTTGGTTGATTAGTTTTATCTTATTATTCATATATCATTATATACAATATAAAGAATGATAGATTGTCATATATATATATATATACATACATACATACACACACTTTTTTGTCACTGATATAGCATTATAGTTAACATTAGGTGTGTTGTGGGGACTATTCTCTCTCTCTCTCTCTCAACTAAGGCCAAGGCTGCGTGAAAAAATCACCACTCGTCTGGTGGTACTCTAACAGGCAGCAGGGTTGACCTTGCTCGCGCTGCTATCATGACGGTGTTACCGGATGGGTACTGAGTTATATGGCTGGGCCCTTGGGTCGACTCTGCTCTAAGGCTGGACGTGGATCCGACTTGACTATTTTCATTGCTTTGAAGCTGTGATGGATGAGAGCACTAGTTTTCGGTTCATCCTCAGGCGCGCGTGGGCGGGGCTGTTTCCAAGCTGGGGTGATGGTGCAGCGGCGTCTGCTCATTGGCGGCGTCAAGGTGGAGTCCTTGTTCTAATGGCGGTGATGGTGGCTGATAGTGGTGCTGCTACCAGATCTGCACAGAGAGTGAAGCATGGCTGGGTTGGGTTGCGTTTGGGCTTGAATTTTTTGGATGGTAGGGTTTTTGCCCTAGGCCCATAAACATTCTCTTTGTTTTAGGGATCCTATGTTAGTTGAACTTACTTTCAATAATTTCCTAAGTTTTTAGGGATCTATGCACTTTATGTGTCTATAGTGCCTCTAGAGTAGTACTGAAGGAGGATTTACGCTAGTCCCTATGAATTTGATGTATAATGAGTGGACCTATTTCTATGTACCACGGTGGATACTACCACACCTTCTTAATCTGTCTAGTTGAAGGCAGCAGAAGGGTATGTAATGGCCATTCTGGCATGTGATGAATGCAATTGACACCCGTTTGGCCTTTTGGGTTTGATTAAAAAAAAAATATATCGCTATCGCATATAGTTGGATCCATTCCGGCATGATGATGCAATTGACACCTGTTTGGTCTTTTGGGTTTGATTCAAAAAACATAAAATACATAATAGCATTATAGTTGGATCCATACATCCTTGCTTTTAAGAAGAAGAAAAAAAATTAACCTACCAAAGACATCATAAGGACTTGTAAAATGTAAACAAATACCAGTAAATCAATCAATTAAAATCAATCAGAGTGCATATAGAATTTAAACAATCCGTGGATTAAGTAAATCCATGAATTATAAAAACTCAAACAAAATCTTTTAAAATCCGAATTAAATACACCCTCCTAAACCAAATAGTATTAGATTACGAATAAATCAAAATTTAACACTTACACTTTTTTTTTTAAAGAAATCAGATTAAAAATACATTGTTTGATGACTTGATGTTTGAATTGAATCAGATCTAAAAGATAAAAAAAAAAAAAACAAAATAAAAATATGAAGAAAAACACACTCAAGTCCATGAGAATTCTCCCATGTTGAAACTAGACATCGGTCATTGGGCCCGTCTCCCCTATCTAAATGTCCAAACCAGCCGATCAAGACAACTCGCCCACCCAACCAACGTATCCACACCGCACACGTGTCCCATCGCGCAACACCCGGCCTCACTCTACCGCGGCCCATTAGGGTTTTTAAGATTGGGTTCGCCACTCCTATATCTCACTGCCGCATCCAGTTTAGGGTTTTCAGTAGCCACCACACACTCTCTCCAAAATTTCTCCTTCTCTCTCTCTAGAACACCTCTCTCTCTCTCTCTCTCTAGACTTCTTTCGCTCCCAATCAATCAAAATCCTTTCTCAATCTAATTAGGGTTCCATGGACTCCATCAATCTGTGAAGGGTTTCGTGGTTGCTTTCCGGAGTCGGTGAGTGTTTTTGGGCGGTGTCGGTTTTCGTCGGAGCTTTGAAGAAATGGCAACCGCGAACCCTTTCGATCTGTTGGGCGATGACGACAACGATGACGTAAGTCAACTCGCTGCTAAGGTGGTGGCTCCTGCCGCCGCCGCCGCCCAGCCCAAGAAGGGTGCCCCGGCCCAAGCTGTTCAGCCTTCGAAGTCCGCCAAGCTCCCCTCCAAGCCTCTCCCTCCTGCCCAAGCTGGTAACTATTCAATTCATTTCTTGTCTTGGCTTCTCTTTTGTGTTTGCAGATGGAGTGTGGTTGTTTTGATTGGTTGTTGCTATTTGCTGAGATTTGAATCGGATAGATAAAGGTTTTGATGTCAAGTTGTCCAGAGGAGTATTTGTCAATGCGAGCTGTTTGTTCTGTAGTCCCTGGGAAAATATGAATTTGATTGTTTTTGTCTTAATCCATAAACCCTCTTGATATTAGTCGCATCTGTATTCTTATTAGTGCAGAACAAATGCTTCTGGTTTGTAAGATTAGTTCTTCTTTGTGGTTTTATCTTTACTACTTTTTAAATGCTCCAATACAATCTGAAATGTATTTCTTTGGACCTTTTTATATAAATTTTTGATGATGTCTGCAAACATTTATGATTTATTGAATGGATTGCGTATTCATGTTATAGATTATGAGGTTTTTAAGATTTTGTGTTCATATCACTGCAGTGAGGGAAGGTGGTCGTGGAGGCGGGCGTGGCGGCGGCCGAGGGTTTGGTGGCGAGGGCCGTGGATATGGCGAGGGGCGTGGGTATGGTGGCCGTGGACGTGGTGGAGGGTGGTGGATATGGTGGATATAATCGGGATCGTGGCAGCGATGAGAACACTAATGGTTTCTCCGGTGGAGGGTACAGCAAACCCGAAGAGGGGGATAGGGATGTTTCTGAAAGGCGTGGTGGCTACGGGGGACCTCGTGGTTCCTTCCGTGGTGGACGCCGTGGTGGCTTTAGCAATGGAGAGGATGCAGAAGGGGAGCGTCCTCGGAGGACATTTGACCGTCACAGTGGCACTGGACGTGGGTCAGTATTTCTTCATTCTATTAGTACATACATCATTTCTTCTGTTTGTAATGGTTATCTTTTCAATATATATATATATTTTTGCTATTGGGTTGGTTATTAATCGTATGTGTGATATCAGAGCTAACTTTAAACGTGATGGAGCTGGTCGTGGGAATTGGGGAACTCCCACTGATGAAATTGCTTCGTAAGTAATTGTGATGTGATTCCTAGCTCGGTTCCAAGCTAGAAATCTTTGGAATGATGACACATTTACTTTATCTTTGCTCATGAGTAATGATTTTTGTAAAATTTAGGGAGATAGAGGCTGGCACTGAAGTTGAGAAGGATGTTGGTGCTGAGAAGCAGTTGGGAGAGAATGAGGCTGCTGATGCCAGCAAGGAGAATCCTGTGGAAGAGCCAGAAGAGAAGGAGCCTGAGGAAAAGGTAATTTTACTGTTTTGACATAGTTGATATGATTATGTGATCAGATTGAATTTCCTGGTCATTTTGTCACATAACTATGTTTTTACTTTATTATTGTAGGAGATGACTCTGGAAGAGTATGAGAAGGTTCTTGAAGAGAAGAGGAAGGCTCTGGCTGCACTTAAGACTGAGGAGAGAAAGGTTGACTTGGACAAAGAGTTGAAGTCTATGCAGCAGCTCTCAAGCAAGAAGACAAATGATGAAATATTTATCAAGCTGGTGATTACCTTGCACTTTATACTTATAATACACATTTTATGCGAGGAAGTGTATTAACTCTGCATTTCAGGGTTCTGAAAAGGATAAACGCAAGGAAGCTGCTGAGAAGGAGGAGAGAGCCAAGAAGGTATCTTTTCTTTACTAACCAGATTAGTCGTGCAACTGTTTATTGATCACATTTTGGTTTTTTATTGGTTTTGTTGCTCAATTATGATTGCCACCTTCAATATGGACATAGTTTTCTTAAGATTTGTGAGATGAAACCTTCAATATGGACATAGTTTTCTTAAGATTTGTTAGATGAAAATTTCAGTTGCTTGGTTGCTGCCGGTTTCTCTTTCACAAATTACTTTCTATTCTGTTATATTTTAAATGCCCAGTGATGGAATCCAAATTTAAGGAGCGGTATGGGTGGTTATTTATTCATTTGCCTTGCTCTTCACCACCTCTCTCTCTCTCTCTCTCTCTCCCCCTCCCTCTCCCTCTCTCCCTCTCCCTCTCCCCTCTATCTCTCTTCCCCCGCTCTCCTCCACTTGCTTTCTCCCTCTTTCTCATGCTCAAACTCATACACATTACAAACACTTGCACAGTGTGATGGAGTGCCAAGGCTTTTGATGAATTCCACTCTTTAAACCGTGAATGACCGTTTAAGCTATGAGATCTGAGGGCATTTAAATATATTTCACTGTTATTGGATATAAGTTTGATTTGTATCATGAATTTATAAAAATTGTCTTGTAATCATAGGAGTTATTGCTAGAATGAGATTGTTGACTGTGTGCTTGATATTTTTTTGTAGTCTGTTAGCATAAACGAATTCCTGAAGCCTGCTGAAGGGGAGAACCAGAGGTTCTATGGTGGTCGTAATCGGGGACGTGGAGGCCGTGGTTCAAGAGGTGGAAACAGTGGAGGACATGGAGGTTACTCGAGCAATGTGCAAGCACCGCCCATTGCAGATCCTGGGCACTTTCCATCCCTTGGTGGCAAATGAGAGCCCCGCTCATCTCCTTCCAGCTCTTTTGTTATTTGTCCATTTGGGGATTAATGTGATATGATTAGTGAGTGGCAGGCTATCCACAGGAATTATTACTATTTTTAATTTTTTTTATCTTAAGAACTATCTTTATTATCTGTGCTTTTTTGAGTGTACATTTTATGTCATGGACGAATGGATCATGCATCAGTTTTGAGTTGGAATAGAGAATCACTGCTTTTGAAATCCACTTTTGTTGCATCTGTAATGTCTAGGTAGGCATCTTATAGCTGGTTCTGTGCTGATTTTCTATGAATAAGATCAGTTTAGAAACTGAATATGAATCTTGAGTCTTTGAAATTAGGCTGGTTGTGTGTAAACTTGTACCGAACTACCGTGTGTAAACTTGTACCCAACTGCCTAACCCTACCATTTCCGTTTTGTCTTTGATACCTGACCAACATGAGCTATTTAGGGGTTGAAAGCATATAAGCTGGAAAGCTGCTTGTCCGGTGGATGTTATTGTGCTGTGAGCACAATCTTTTTTTCGGCAAAGCTATCATTTAGGTGGTGCTTATGGGCTCCCTTATGATTTTCTGGAACTATATGCTTGTCACTGACCATAAAAAAACGTTCGCATATCCTTAGTAAACCCAATCAGGCATTTTACTTGGATTACAGTGAGGTGGGAAGAAAACAAGCAAAAGCGATCTAAATAAATCAAAGGGTAAAGCGAACAAAACAATACAAAAGGATTTAGCTAAAATGGTGATATTCTTATCAAAGCCCCCACCATTTCTTTAGAAGATTGTTAACCCCAAGAGGATATCTTACCATTTGGGACCTCATAACTTTTCTGTAAATTTTAACATAATCTACCAAAAATGGTTGAAGCCAAATTGCAGAAATCAACAGACAGAACCAGATTTATATTTGGCGAAAAAAAGAAAAAAGGCCAAATTTATCAATTTTCATTTCATTTCACAAAATGTCAACATGGAAATTAAGGGCATCTCCAAGAGAGTAGCTATTTTAAAAAAAAATTGAAATTTAACAAATATTAGGATAAAATCTATCTCCAATAGAATAGCTATCCAATACCTAAATTTAGCTTTAGCTAAACACTCTAGCTATATTTAGCTAGGATGAGAGAAATTTTAACTAAAACCTAAATTTAACTTGAGATTTAGGTATTCTGTTGGAGTATAACTTAATAGCTAACTAGTTATATTTCACTTTTTGCTACTTTTAGCTATGAATATAAGTATCACTGTTGGAGATGCTCTAACTACCAGGTTTAATTGAAACTATAACACTTCTGTCTCTTGTTTGTCTCTTGTTATACTTTATAAAGGATCCAGCAACTTGAGACACTTGATCTATACAACTCCTAACTGATTCTCCACATAACCTATCAGTCGACCACAGCCAGCTTCTGATACTCATCGCCGGAGATGGCCAACTCCATGGCCATATCCGGGCTAACTTTCCCCATCATTATCCAAGAACAACTTCAACAAATTCTTTGAAAAGCCACTCAACATTGCCACCCCAGGTTGCTTCTCCGTCACCGGCGTAGACATAGAGTGCCTCAGATTCCAAAACACAATCTGAGGCACCTCATTCCCATAACCATTCCTCTTGAACCTCCTCTGAATCGCCTCATAATCCGTCTCCCAAGTACTCTCATGATTAGCCTCATCAAACTCCATGTCACTAAACACAAACACCCTCTTTATCATATCCTCAGGCTTCAAGTTCCCCTTCACAGCCACTCTAAGTATCAGATCAAACACCTTTTGAAAATCGGTGTTGAACCCCGAGTGCATTGACCTCATAAACTTACACTTTGACTTCAAATCTTCACCTTCAATCAAATGCAGCTCAGGCTTCTCACTAAAAGTGATGACCTTCCCTTTCCACGGCTTTTCACTTAATTCCGAAACCAAAAGCCCCAAGGCCACACTCACATCCATAGGAAGCCCCTCCATGCTGCCTGACACGTCACACACAGCCAAGCAGTTCTTCAGCTGCCCCTTCTTCACCAAATCCTCCACCATCCTCTTCCACTGAAGCTCCGCCACGCCATCACTGCCTCTTGAATTCGAGGCAATGATCTCGTGCGGCAGCAGAGCACCAGCCGCAATGGTGGTCTTCCCGGCCTTTGCATCAACCAAATACTTCGAAAACCTCACAAGGTCTTGCTTAAAAAACGTTTCCTTGTAAAGCTTCATGGCCACGGAGGGGACCCTATTGTAAGGAAGGGACCTCCATTTTCGTGCCCCTATGTAAACCTCCGGTAACTCCAGAGCCTTCCTTAAAGGAACAAGCACTTCCTTCCTCAGCCGGTCCCGGACTCTGTAAGCATAATGCTGCTCCAAAACGCCGTCGTATTCCGGACACGACTCGCGCGGGAAAACCTTCTTTGCAATCCTTTCGCAGAGGAGAGTGGCGCGATCAAAAGACGAGTCGAGCGAAGGGCACCACTTGGCGGCGAGGCTGATGTTGTTGAGCTCATTAGAGTTGAGATTTTCGAGGTCGGATTTCAAGCAAGCGGCAAAGAGATCCGAGACGCGCTCGTGGAGGAACCGGTAATCCGGGTCGCGATCGTATCTCGAGACGGCCTTGTTTGCCATGTCAGTGAATTTCTGTTTTCTCAAAACACTTGCCTTTTCCTTTTCCGAGTTTGTCCTCTCCGTCGCCTTCACCACCCTCTCCTCCCTCGGCTCCTTCCGGGTGGTGTAACTCAGCCTCTTCCTTTTGTTGGTTCTCGACTTAAAACCTGACCTCCGCCGCTGCGGGGGCGACCGAGATCGTGTTCTTGATCGAGACGTACAGTTGCTATCTCTATCTCTTGAGTATGACCTAGAACTTGAGCCAGAACTTGAGCTAGAACTTGAGCGTGACGGAGATTTTGAACCTCTACGGCGGCGGGAGAGTTTCTTTTTCATGGACCACTCGGCCTTGCGGTTCTTCCTTATGTCTTGGCCTTCTAGAAGGCGGTAGAGAATCTCGGGGAGGTCTTTGAAGCACCCGAATTGGGCGAAAGAGTCGAGATTGCAGGCTAGGGTTTTGGGGTGGTGTCTGTGGAGCCAGAATGCTGCCGTGAAGAAGGCTTCTTTGTCGGACTTTCCGGTGCCGCGGACGCCGCGGAGGTTGCAGATTAGCTTGAGGGTGGTTAGGGCGTTGTGGGCCCAGGACTTGGGAAGTTGTTCGTTGATGTAAGAGGACGGGGTGTCGGGTACGATGTGGAAGAAGAGGTCGAGGCAGGGGTTGCCGGAGGAGAGGTTGGTGGCGGAGTTGTTCTCGGTGCGTCCCAACAGAGGTTTCGTTGTGGTGGTGGTGGTGGAGTCTGAAGGTTTGGGTCCTGGAGGACCAAGAAGAAGTTTTGGAGGAGCTGCCATTGTTTTTGTGTTTGGGGTTTAGGGTTAGGGTTTGATATGGGAGGGTTTGGATTGATGATTGAAAGGGGGCGAAGAGCCTGTTTTATAAGAGAACTTGTGAGAGATAATTTTTGGTTAGGAATAGAGATGAACTGATTGCGAGGCGGTGGCGACTATAAGAACTGCATCGAGTACGTTTTATTAACATAGCCATACTTGTGCCTCTGTACGTACGCGTGTTGCATTTTACTATTAGACCTCTGCTTCCTCATTTTGCTATTAGTTTAAGTTCTCGACGGGATTTTTTAATATGTAAGGTCATATTGAATTGGTGATAGAATCATAGAACATCTACTTTCATTTGTATACCCCGCTAGTTCTTTTAATTTTTCTGAACAGTACAGCCTTAATTATATTGATGTGAAAATGTGAAACACAACTTTTTCTTATGCAAGAATTGGGTTATTTCCAATACATATCTATTGGTTAGGAATAGAGATGAACTAATTTTTGGTTAGGAATCCCAGGTTTTCACCAATTACGTACTAGGATCAGCATTCAGGTATTATTTTTTCAGTCCATGGTCAGAGAATGGTTAGTCAATTTAGTGTTGGGTGACCAAGTTATTCTGGATTCTTAGTCAACTTAAAATATGAATCAGGTCTATGAAAGGTAGCTAGCTAGCTAGGGTGAAAGGTGTCTCACAAAGGATTGTAGAAGCCTTGGAAAAGTTCAATCACTTCAATGTTACCGGAATTCCTCCAGCTCCAAGGTTTGATAGAAGGATAATCTTGCCATGTCCGATCTGTTTCTCTTTGTGAGAGCTTCTGCCTAATAAAGGCAGACATGTACATAATCAGTTTGTGGTACAATTGAGAGTTAAAAATCTCTTTCTCCATGTATAAAATTCTAAATGAGTACAAAGTTGCATTACTCCTTTGTTTGGTTATTTTATCATTTGGGCGAGTACTCTTCAGCTGATCTCCATGACTTACAAACTCTACCAAAAGCAACAGACACTACAACTACATCTGGATGCAGATCCGAGCAATAAACACTACTGAAAGCATAATTCTAAGTAAAACCAATGGTTCATTGATTTGTTGCTGGTGCCCGGCCACCCTCCCAATTTTATATCCAATGAAGTCAAAATCACATTTCGCTACCATGCATTAAATTCTGCCACATTCATATTCTGCCTAATGCTGCATGCTCTGAAATGCTGCGCCATTTTTTCTTTAATTTTTGGTCAATGAAATAGTGCATTTGTAAGTTATAACAATGGTAGATCCTTCTCCAATTGCAGAAGCAAAGATAAGTTCACGACCTGTTTCAGCAATAGCAAAGCTGATGATATTCAGATTAACTTCGCTTAAGTTGCATAGATACACATAACAAATACATATAACAAGTCGACTTTACTTTCGCAAACTCAAAATCTTCAAAAAAAAAAAAAAAAAAAAAGAAGAAGCCTAATTAAACAAGCACATACATATATATAGTTGTTCCATAAACACAAACTACTAATGGAGGCTGGAGCCTAATTTCTAATCCCAAGATGATCTGGATGTATCTCCACTGAATTCACTTTCATGACCAGATTCTCCAATGTGTCACCACGATCTCGCAACCGATTAAAGTAAATCATAAGCCAATTCTGAGGCCCTAAACTCGTCCACTACTATTTGGTGTGGGTACAAGGGACACAAGTGACAACAGTTTTTCCGCCACCAGAGAATGCACCATCCATGGTAAAGGTGCTGTGAGCAGAGCAAGCGAGCTATCTTCTTTCAAAGAGCATTGCCTTCTGCTTGATCAAGGTTCTCCTTACAAATGAAACACGGCGTCTGTCTATTACCAGCTTCCAAACTCTCCAGTGGCGCACACTCTGAACCCTGCCAAATTGTATCTAAATATTTGGGATAAGTGTCTGCCCATGCATGGATTCCCAAGTATCCCCTTCAATCATCAATTGATGATCGTCTATTGCACTAGATGGTCTTACACTGCTCTGCAAGGGCACAGTCACGTCCGCTATGATCACAGTAATAGGCAACCGGGTGACAGCCACTTCAGCCACCACAAATATTTTTCCAATAATAACAGGTGTTTATAGAATAATACTAGCTAAACCTTAATCAACAAGGACTCCGTGCAACGATTTGGTGTTATTTAACATGAAGAAGCCTTGATCCTAAAGAATTTGGATTTAACATAATCGGGGAGGTTGATTCCTAACGCAGTCGGAAAAGATCACCTAGGTTTACAAGCAATAAATCTAAAACAAAGGTTCTGGAGTCCACCAGAGATAAAAGATAATAATCTCAATTTGATTGATATGATAAAAGATAGTTCTACAGCCGTTTAAAGTTGCTTATATATGAGAAAAGAAACCCTAGAGCGACTAACAATGAAACCCTAAAACCCACGGGTAAAAATAAAACAAACTCAAAACAAACTAGGAAACCGAAAATTCTAAAAAACAGTAAATTGCATTTTGAGGCCCTAAACGACCCCGAAAGCCCGAAAAAGCCCACACATAGTTCTGGCGTGATTCCCTTTCCTGAAAGCTATGGCACGCTCTAATCAGACACCAAGCTATGGCGTGGCTACTAGTAACTTTCGTTTTCCTCCTTTTGCACGATCAAACTGCTCTTCGAATCGGACTTCCATCAGTTCTACATCAGTCTCCTCCACCTCCAAAGAACTCGACCCCGAGTTCTCTTCAGAATAAAGAACCCCATCTTCACGAAACTCATGCAGATCAGCCACGTTAAAGGTGTTAGAAATGCCCATGGAATTAGGAAGGGCAACAACATAAGCATTGTCGTTGATTTTCCTCAACACCTTAAAAAGACCATATTTTCTGGGCTGCAGCTTGTTGTAGGTACCAACAAGAAATCTCTCCTTCCTCAGAAACACCATCACGTCATCACCCTCTTGGAACACTTTAACTCTTCGATGCTTGTCAGCTGCAGCTTTATACTTTGCATTAGTTTCTTCCAGCTTGGCCTTAACTTCTTCTATAACAGACTGCACATCCTTAGCCATGCCCTCAACAGCAACACTAACACCAGGAACTTTAGGAAGCTTCACTAAATCAACCACATGTCGAGGAACAGTAGTATAAACTAATGAGAATGGTGACTTCCTTGTTGCACTATGCACAACACTGTTATAAGCAAAATCCACCTGTGGCAAAGCATAATCCCACTGTTTGGGCCTATCTCCACAAACACTCCGAACCATGTTACCCAAAGTTGTGTTAGTAACCTCTGTCTGCCCATCAGTTTGAGGATGAGCTGTGCTGCTACGATTTAAAGCTATTCCAAACATTTTCCACAATGTAATCCAGAAGTGACTAAGGAACTTCGTGTCTCTTTCAGAAGTAATGGACTTGGGGCATTCCATGTAAACAAACCACCTCCCTGAAAAACAGTTTGGCTATATTGGACGCATCAGCAATCTTCTTACAAGCTATAAAGTGTGCCATCTTGGAGAACCTGTCAACTTCCACAAACACAGAATCCGCACCCCTCTAGGTACGGTGTAATCCCAACACAAAGTCCATAGCAAGATCCTGCTAAATATCTTCAGGAATAGGTAAAGGTAAATAAAGACCAGTATTTTGGGACTGACCCTTAGAAACCTGGAAGGTGTAGCACTTCCTCACAATAGCTCCTACATCCTTCTTCAGCTGTGGCCAGAAATATCTCTCCTTAAGGCTAGTAATAGTTTTGTCACGACCCAAGTGTCCACTCAAACCCCCGCCATGCAAATCTATAATCAGTTTCTCCCTAAATGATGAACTGGAAATACATAGCCGATTTCCCTTGAATAGATAACCATTATTCACATAGTAATCTGTAACTGCATGATTGCTACTGCACTTGGTCCAAATCTCCTTAAAATCAACGTCTTCCTCATACAATTCCTTCAAGAGATCAAAACCCACAATCTCCTGAGCTAGAGTGACCAGCAAGGAAGCTCTCCTACTCAAAGCATCTGCCACCTTATTAAGAGTACCAGATTTATGTTGAATTACAAAAGGAAATTTCTGCAGAAAACTCACCCATCTTGCATGCATCTTGTTCACAGTTCTCTGGCTATTTAGGTACTTCAAGGCCTAATGATCAGTGAACAATACAAACTCTCTGAATAAGGTAGTGCTCCCATTGCTTCAACGCCTGGAACACTGCATAAAATTCCTAATCATAAGTACTCCACTTTTGACGAGCTTCACTCAATTTCTCACTAAAGAACGCTACTGGCCTTTTCTTTGTGACAACACAACATCGACTCCCACACCACTAGCATCACATTCAACCTCGAACACCCTGTCAAAATTGGGAAGAGCAAGAACTGGTGTGGCACAAAGTTTCTCCTTAATTAAAACAAAGCTCTTTTCTTGTTCTTCTCCCCACTGGAACTTGCCTTTCTTCAAACATTTAGTAATAGGAGCAGTAATGGTACTAAAATTTCTTACAAATCTCCTGTAGAAAGTAGCCAAACCATGGAAACTCCGCACCTCAGGAACTGTTTTTGGAGCTGGCCATTCTCTTATAGCTCTTATATTTTCTTCATCAACCTGAATGCCTTCTTCTCCAACCACAAAACCCAGAAACAACAGTTTGCTGGTGCAGAAAGTACATTTTTTCAAGTTAATGTACAATTTATTTTCCTGTAATGCTCTCAGAACCTGCCTCAAATGTACCAGATGTTCTTCTTTGGTCCTGCTATATATCAATATATCATCAAAATACACCACGACAAAAGAACTAATGAAATGACGAAGAACCTGGTTCATGAGCCTCATAAAGGTGCTAGGTGCATTAGACAACCCGAATGACATCACCATCCACTCATATAAGCCATCCTTGCTCTTAAAGGCTGTCTTCCACTCGTCCCCTGGCTTGATTCGAATCTGGTGGTAACCACTTCGTAGATCTATCTTGGTAAACATCTTGCAACCCTCCAGCTCATCAAGCATGTCCTCCAAACGAGGAATAGGAAACATGTACTTCACAGTGATCTTATTTATAGCCCTGCTAACAACACATATCCGCCATTGATTATCCTTCTTAGGAACAAGGAGGACTGGAACTGCACAAGGACTCATACTTTCACAAATGAACCCTTTCTTCAGCAAGTCTTCAATCTGCTCCCTCAAAATCTCGTTCTCTTTAGGACTCATGCGGTAATAGGGCAGATTTGGCAAGCTAGCTCTAGGAACTAAATCAATCTGATGCTGAATGTCCCTTATAGGTGGTAACTCATTGGGCAGTTCATCGGAAATCAACTCCTCAAACTCTTTCAACATATTCTGCACTTCCTTAATTAGGAATCACCATATCTTCCTTTTCTGCAGTCAACAACCCTTTAATCACCACTGGACAAATAACTTCAGATTCTTTAAAGGCTTCCTCCATCTCAAATTCATTGCTAGACAAGATTAGAAAACTCTCCCCCTTCTTTACACCAGATCTCTCAAATTGATAAACAGGAGCCATGACAATTTTATGACTATTCCACATAAACATCATCACATTATCTCTGCCTTTGTAAGTCACATTCACATCATATTGCCAAGGTCACCCAAATAAAATATGGCAAGCATCCATATCAATAATATCACATAGAACTTCATCTTTATAATGCTTAACAATGGATACCGGTACTTTGCAGGACTCAGCAACTCAAACTTGTGGACCTTTCTTGACCCACCCCAGAGAATAAGGTGTATTATGAGGCTACGTAGGTAACTGCAAATACTCCACCAATCTTCTAGCTACAAAATTTTCGCAGCTCCCATTATCCACAATTAAATTGCACACTTTGTTATTAATGGAACAAAGTGATATGAAAATATTGCGCCGCTGCCCATCTTCCTTAGGAGTTAATAAGATCCTCTGCAACACAATATTAACCTTCTCAGGAGAGACTTCCATTGCAAACTCAACCCCTTCATATTCATCACATCTTCCAGCTTCCTCATCATCTTCATCATAATCATCTATAAGGGCAGATTGTCTTCTCAGGACACACATTAGACCTATGCCCAGACTTGTTGCATCTATAGCAGAGTTCTGTTGTAGGCCTTGCATAAGGATTATTAGGCTTCTGATTTGGGACCCTATTTTGAGCACTATTGGAACTACTAGAACTGCTAGCCCCTTTAAAAGGAGGATTGGAAACCCTAGGAGCTCCCTTTGTATTTTGCTGCGTGGCTTTTCCCTTGTCCACTGAGGAGTTCAACAACTCTGTGCTCCTTTGATAGGTATACCTCTGGAAGGAAGAAGCTCGTGAAGGCTTCTCTAACAATTCTGCTTTCAATGCTAGGCTTGAAGCTTCTATCACAGTCCACACAGTGTGCAATCCTATTTTCTCCTGAATGGATTTGTTCACCCCACTAATATAGCGAGCCACCTTCTGACCTTCAGTTTCTCCTAGTTCATTACGCTCGGAATAGCGTAAGAACTCAGTAGTATACTCAGCCACGGACCTAATGCCTTGAACACATTCAATATACAACCTGTAAAGAATCTACACATAATCATCCGGTAAGAATCTCTCCATCATAAGCTGTTTCATTCTTCGCCATGTTTTAACCCCCTCCTTCCTTTGCTTCTTTCGAGTATTCTGCAATTTATCCCACCAAACTGCAGCAGTACTCTTCAACCGCCAGGAAACATGCTTAACCTGCTTGCTTTCAGGCACCTCCATAATCTCGAAGAATCTGTCCACCTAAAGCTGGCAATCCAGATAATCTTCCACACCCAAATTGCCCGAAAAGAAAGGAATTTCAGTCTTGACTTTGTAATCCTAGTCAGCTTGTCCTAGTTGTTTAGGTTGCACAATTTCCTCTTCAGAATCAGATTCTGAATTGTTATCAACAACTTCACCACGTGGAGCCCTAACTCCCTGGCCTCCTTCCCCGCCTCTATTACGATTGTTGTTGTTCCTCTCTCCCAACAACCCACGAATTTCTCCAATCTGATTATTCACGGAGTTGTTCACGGTGTTGAGGGCAGCGGTAAACGCTGCGGTAAGAGAAGCAGTAAGAGCATCAAGATATGTTTTTGTAACTTCACCCATTGCTACTAAGGTAAATAGGAGAGACAGGGAAGACCTGCTCTGATACCACCTGACGCAGTTGGAAAAGATCACCTAGGTTTACAAGCAATAAACCTAAAGCAAAGGTTCTAGAGTCCACCAGAGATAAAAGAGAATAATCTCAATTTGATTGATAATATGATAAAATATAGTTCTGCAGCCTTTTAAGGTTGCATATATATGAGAAAAGAAACCCTAGGGCGACTAACAATGAAACCCTAAAGTCCACGGGTAAAAATAAAACAAACCCAAAACCAACTAGGAAACCGAAAATTCTGAAAAACAGTAAATTGCATTTTTGAGGCCCTGAATGACTCTGAAAGCCCGAAAAAGCCCGCACGTCGTAGCATAGCGACGAGTTTTGTTCCTAGTGCGATTCTCTTTCCGGAAAGCTATAACACGCCCCAATCGGACACCAAGCTATGGCGTGGCTACTAGTAACTTTCGTTTTCCTCCTTTTGCACTATCAAACTGCTATTCGAATCGAACTACGCGCCATCCGTTCTGCATCAATTCCGATTATGTTATGTGAAAGGGTTTCTTGCTCGCGTAAGTTTTGAATCTCATTGATGGTTTTTTGAGAACTTTGGAGCTTGGGTTGTTTGGGCTCCGGTGCACGTAACTGGGTTTGATTGGGGGTTCGGGCTTCAGGATTGTTTTTTAGTTTATGATACGTTTTGGGTTTTGGTTTTTGGTTTTTGGTATTGACAATTGCTTATCAGGGCTATGCTGGGATGTTGACTGCGGTCAAGCCATTACCATGGTAACACAATCTCCGCCTCAAAGGGTCCAAGAAAACAACCTTTGGGCCCGCAGAGGCAACCTTTAAAAACGCCCACATAAGAATTGGTCAAATTCCGGTCAAATCAGACCGAAAAATAAATACCCGGTCAAACCACATAAACACGACGACGTTTCATTAGTTTAGACTTTAGACCCCTGGGAGTTTGGACTCGTATATATAGTGCTCAAGTTTAAGATTTCACTTGTTTTCATTTTGTGACTGTCCAATTCAAATAGCAATGCATCCCACAACAGGCCAAAACCGCCGTCCCTCCTCCCTCTCTCCGGTTCCGATGTGGAGGAGGAAAAACCCCACATCGGTCTTGAAGGCGGTTCTTCCAAAAAAGAAAAAAGAAAAAAAAAACAAAAGACTTCCTCGTTCTTCTAAAGAAACCAAAAACCAGGCACTCACCCTGAAGAAGAAGAAGCCATGGTGAGAGGGCCTCTCGCTCTTCAGCTATGGATGTCTCTGTGCGTTTTGCTCGTTCTTCCTGCTCGATGCCGCTACATCCCTGCTGGCGTTGCGCCTCAGGATTCTCAAAACGTCAGCGTTTTAATCTCTTTTGTGTTTCTGCATTTGCTTCTGTTATGAATCAATTTCTGTGTGTATGTGTTTGCATTTGAGATCGTAATTGCATTTGCTGCATTACTGTATTGTTTGACATACAATTTTGTGAATCTGTATGAAAGAATCCAGCTTTGCGGTGGTGGGTGGGTTTGTGATAAAGATTAGGGCTTTGTGTTGGTTTCTTGAATTTGCCTAGGAATTTTGAAATTGTGATTATTGAATCTCCGTCTACTGCTGCTAGTTCTGATAGGTGGTTCATTATTCTCTGACTGCCCCTTTTAGTTTTTGTAACGAATTTCTTTAGTATTTGGGTTTTCTGATTTTAACTTGAAATTTCGGTTCTTGGATAGTCTCTGGTTAGGGTGCCAATTTCTTAGGGCTTTTTGTTCATGTGAAATCAATGTAAACTTTGTTTTGGTTTTTGCTCTTTAGCTTCTTTTGGAAGCTGCAATGGTGCTTGTAGATTGGGAGCTAAGAGAGGAAGCTATATTAGCGGAAATGGATGAAATGCCTGACGAAGACTTTGAAACTGAGTATCAAAATCTTGTTATTCAGGTAGACAAGAAAAAAAATTATATTGTAATAACATATTAGGACTTCTTTTAGATTTTATTGTAGCTTGATGATGCTGTGGAAATGGGAATTGGGCATGATGATCCTTACTATTTCTGTATTAGGTGATGGTTCGAAATTGTAGTATAAATATAATCAGCTTACCTCTGGGTCTGTTACTTTATTTCATTAAGTAAAAATTTGGTATCTTGCGGCTTTTACTTACATCTCTGCTACTATTGAACTTGAATATCTGGTAAACCAGGTTGCTTTTTTATCTGTTATTCTAATTTCCCATTGATGTTCGAACTGTTGTTTTTTAGTAATATAATGGTCTTTTGTTATTTTCCTTTATTGTAGCTTGATGATGTTGAACCTATCGATGGTAATGCGCATGATGATACAGTTGAACTTGAATATCTGGCTCTATTAAATCAGGTTGGATAATTTTGTTTGTCACGTTGCTACCATTTTTTCTATTACATATTAATAAACATAATGGTCTTTTATTAATTTTCTGTTGTAGCCTGATGGTGCGGTGGATCTGCATCCCATTTCTAATGATCATCGTGCCCATTTAGAGGGAAACACTACTGGACAGTATTGTTGTGAAACCAAAGGTAGAGTTGCTATGCATATGTTTATGATGGTCTTCATCTTACTCCATTAACCTTCTTGATATTAGTCGCATCTGTATTCTTATTAGTACAGAACAAATGCTTATGGTTTGTAAGATTAGTTCTTCTTTGTTGTTTTATCTTTACTACTTTTCAAATGCTTGAATACAATCTGAAGTGTGCTTCTTTGGGCCTTTTGATATAAAATTTTGATGATGTCTGAAAACATTTATGATTTACTGAACTTACAATCTATTGAATTGATTGCGTATTTATATTATAGATTATGGGGTTTATAAGATTTTGTGTTCATATCATGGCAGTGAGGGAAGGTGGAAGAGGAGGTGGCGGCCGAGGGATTGGTGGTGAGGGCTGTGGATTTGGTGGAGATAATCTGGATCGTAGCAATGATGAGAACACTAATGATTTCTCTGGTGGAGGGTACAGCAAACCTGAAGAGGGAGATACGGATGTTTCTGAAAGGCGTGGTTTCTACGGGGGACCTCATGGTTCCTTGCGTGGTGGCTTTTGCAATGGAGAGGATGCAGAAGAGGAGTGTCCTTGGAGGATATTCGTCCTTCGCAGTGGCAGTGGAACTGGACAAGGGTCAGTATCCTGCAATTATATTAGTGGTCCATGCACTTCATCTGTTTGTGATGGTCTTCTTTTCATATTTTTTTAATTTTTTGCTATTGGGTTAGTTATTAATATGTGTGATATCAAAAGTGACTTCAAACGTGATGGAGCTGGTTGTGGGAATTGGGGAACTCCCACTGATGATATTGCTTCACAAGTCTGTGATTCCTAGCTCGGTTCCAAGCTAAATCTTTGGAATGCTGGCACATTTCTGGTATAGGCTGACACAAATAATTATTTTTGTAAAATTTAGGGAGCTAGAGCCTGGCACTGAAGTTGAGAAAGATGTTGGTGCTGAGAAGCAGTTGGGAGAGAATGGAGCTGCTGATGCCACCAAGGAGAATCCTGTGGGTGAGCCAGAAGAGAAGGAGCCTGAGGAGAAGGTGACTTTACTGTTTTGACTAGTTGTATGTTATGTGATGAGTTTGAATTTCCTGGCATCCTATCACATGACTATATTTTTACTTCATTATTGTAGGAGATGACTCTGGAAAAGTATGAGAAGGTTCTCGAAGAGAAGAGAAAGGCTCTGGCTGCACTGAAGACAGAGGAGAGAAAGGTTGACTTGCACAAAGAGTTGAAGTCAATGCAGCAGCTCTCTCGCAAGAAGACAAATGATGAAATATTTATCAAGCTGGTGATTACCTTGCACTTGTACTTATAATACTTTATTTTATGCAAGAAAGTGTATTTACTCTGCAATTGATTGACAGGGTTCTGAGAAGGATATAAGCAAGGAAGCTGCTGAGAAGGAGGAGAGAGCCAATAAGGTATCTTTTTCTTTACTTACCAGATCAGTCACGTAACTGTTTATCGATTACAGCTTGTTTTTTTTATAGATTTTGTTTGCTCAATCATGATCGCTACCTTCAATATGGACATATTAGATTCTATATATAGTTCGCTTGAGATGAAAATTTCAACTGCTTGGTCTCTCTCTCTCTCTCTCTTTCTTTTTCATATACACATTACACACAGTTGCACAGTATGATGGAGTATAAGGGCTTTTGATGAATTCCACTCTTTAAACCATCAATGACCGTTTAAGCTATGAGATCTGAGGGGCATTTAAATATATTTCACTCTGTTATTGGACAGAAGGTTGATTTGTATCAAGAATTGATTAAGATCGTCTTTGATAATCATATGAATTATTGCTAAAATGAGATTGTTGACAGAGTGATATTTCTGTGTAGTCTGTTAGCATAAATGAATTCCTGAAGCCTGCTGAAGGGGAGGACCAGATGTTTTATGGTGGTCGTAATCGGAGTGGTGGAGGCCGTGGTTCAAGAGGTGGACACAGTGGAGGAGAACATGGAGGTTACTTGAGCAATGTGCAAGCACCCTCCATTACAGATTCTGGGCACTTACCATCCGTTGGTGGCAAATGAGAGCCCTCATCTACTTCCAGCTCTGTTCTTATTTGTTCATTTGGGGATTAATGTGATATGATTAGTGAGTGGCAGGTTATCCACAGGAACTAATATCATGTACGAATGGGTCATGCATCAGTTTGAGTTGGAATAGGGAATCATTGCCTTTGAAATCTATTTTTATTGTTTCTGTTATGTGTAAATAGGTATCTGTTAGCAGGTTCTATGCTGATTTTTTTTGTATGAATATGATCAGTTTAAAATCTGAATGTGAATTCGAGTTTTTGAAAATTAGGGAGATTGTGTTTAACTTGTACCCAACTGTTGAACTTCTACCATTTCCCTGTTAGCCTGACCAACATGATCTCTTTTGAGATTGATAGTATATCTGGAAAGCTTGTTGTCAGATGGATGTTGATGTGCTGTGAGCAGAGACAACTTAAAAGGGTAAAGCGATCAGAGACAACTAAAAGATTTAGCTAAAATGGTGAATTGGTTATATTCATATTTCTATTCAAAGGCCAGCTTTCATTTTATTACAAGATGATTGTTGTACCAGCAGGGACCTTATTACTTTTCTGCAAATTTTAACATAATTTACAAAAGATGGTTGAAACCATATTGCAGAAATCAACGGACAGAACCAGAGTTATATTCGACAAATATTTTTATTTTTATCTATACTATTATTAAAAGAAGAGGTGTTGTTAGCCAAAACTTATTTTTTTTACCTTTATAACCCTCAAATATTAAAATATCATGAATTACATTTTAACATCAGGGATAAAAATGTAAAAAGCAAAATAAAACAATAAAAAAAATATTAAAAAATAAAATAACTATTTCAAACTCTCCACTCTCAGAATTATAACTCCCCACTACTCTCACACCCATCGGGTGTGTGGACATTTTCTAGTTTTTATTAATTAATGTCAACATGGAAATTAACTACCAGGTCTAATTGAAACTATAACACTTTTATTTTTCTTGCGAGACTTATCTATACCAGTACTCCTAATTCATTCTCCTATCAGTCCACCACAGCCAGCTTCTGATACGCATCGCCGGAGATGGCCAACTCCATGGCCATATCCAGCTAACTTCCCCATCATTATCCAAGAACAACTTCAACAAATTCTTCAAAATGCCACTCAACATGGCCACCCAGGTTGCTTTGCGTCAGTGGCGTAGACAAAGAGAGCCTCGGATTCCAAAACACAATCTGCGACACCACATCCCCATAACCATTCCTCTTCTGCATTACCTCTCTCCGCAGATTCATTGCCATAACCTTCTGTGGACCTATGAATCTATAATAGGTTTAGTACATTACATAAAAAAAAGTTTGGGAATCATGGCCAGGTTAGTTAAAGCCAAACCGGCAAAGAATGGATGATGGGGAAAGCTCCAAAGAAGAAGCCTGAGGTAATGGATAAAGGTGATCGAGTGAAGCTAGATAGAAGGAAAAGTAGGGAGAGAGGTAAGGTTTCTGTTCTGTATAAGATATGATTAGGCTAATGAAGTTGGTATGAATTAGAATAGAATAAATTTCTGCCATTTAATTATCAACAAATTCAAAACAAATGTTTCGAGTATCAACCTCGATCAATAAAGCATCAAAACATCTAGCATATATAACATAGTGCAAGCTGCTTATAGTGCCATCTCAGCCTGCAAAGCAGCTAGTTCATCTTCTTCATCAACAGTGGGCTTCTGGAGAATAGGACAATTTGGTTGCTTTCCTGCTGGGAGGTGCACTGGTGCTGAAGAAGTTGCTGCAGGCTGAAGAAGTTGTTGTTCCAACTCGGCACTTTCCAGCTCTTCAAGTTCTGCTTCCAATTCATCCTCATCAAAATCATCATATCCAATTGGAGTTGATAAAGCTTCCTGGATCTGTTTCATCTTCTCTGTCTGCTCATGAACCTCGTCCAAGGTCTTTTCCACTTCATCTATATTCGCTGCTTTCTGCATTGCCTTCAGTGCAGCTGCTCCAGTTCTCAAGGCTTCTACAGTTTCGATGTTGGCTTTTGCACCTTCTAGCATTATCATCAGATCATGGACCCGCAATTGGGAGTTTCCGTTGTTCTGTATTTCCTGTTCATACAACCTCTTCTTCTTCAGAGATTGTATAGCAGCTCTTTTATTCTTTGCATTGATGAATCGCGTCGCCTTTTCAAGTTCAGCAGCAGCCTTCTTTTGGAGTACTTTCTCCTTTTTCTCAAGCATTTCAAGATTCTCACTTAACTTTTCCAAGGTGATCGGTTCCATTTTAGGTTTCCCAAAAAGCCTGGCAAACATGGTTGGTTCTCTGCTATCTTGGAGAAAAAGATCTCGATCAAATAGGGGAGGGGAGATTTGAATCTGAATTATGAAAATATAAATCTAATAGCTGCCTTATATAGAGCACTATAACTTAATTCGAAACCTACCAAGACAAGGAAGCCTACTAAGACAAGGCTAGGAAGCTTAACCAGAAAAGGAAGCCTATTATGACAAGGAAACTTTATAAATAATTAAATATTAAAAAATAATCATTTTTAAGATAATTAGATATTAAAAAACATTATTGCAAGGAAAATAAAACCTAAAGATTATAGGAAACTAGAAACGTTTGGTACTATTATTTTCTATTTACATGACAATTTTTTTCTTCCAATGCTTGAAGAGCTGAAATAATGGAGAATTATTACCTTGTGCGCGTAGGTGTTCAAATATATGTGCTGCTGGGCAAAACCTAAATCAATAAGCATTTGGAAAGAAGTGCGTGTTCTAATTTGCTTAAATCAACAAAGAGGAGCCTTTATTCTACAAGAATCTGGAAAGGGTGTCCTAAAATAGACCATCTAAATTCTAATTTCTCATAGTATTTCATCAAATATAATTTTTGTTTATCAGATAAACAATTCAAATGCTACAACTAATCTTTCGTGAGTCGAACTCACAACCTCCCACTTACAAAGGGGAGACTATGCCACTAGACCCAGTGATCCTGGGCATTTCACCAAATATAATTGAACAGGAATTCAATTCCTTTTCTTTGATATAACGGCACCCATTTTATTCAGTTTAACAAGGAGACCTCAGGCGAGAAAACCTACTAAGACAAGGAAACCTTATTATAGTATAAATAAAGAGATATTGAAGGAAACCTTATTCTGTATTAGATTCATGCAACATTTTCCTTCAACATATTGCCACCTAGAGGTAAACCGAATAATGTTTTACAATTTGCACCAACATGAAGAATGAGCATTTAAAACTTCATTGTTGTCTGCACTAAGAGTACAGGCACAACAACACACAGAAAAAAATGCGAACAGAATAACTAGTATACGCCCTTGGCACTTAATTGTCTACAGCTTATGAATTATTGTGTAAGAAAAAAAAAATCGATGACACTATATGCACGAGAGAAAACAGTTTTGGCTATCTGTTTTCGATCAGATCTTAGTAAAAAAAAAAGTTTAAAACAGTGTAAAATATGGCATCAGCTTTATACAGATCAGAAGGAGAGAATGTCAGATACTCCATGTCCACTCTCCCATTACCTCTATTTTCACTTTCTCAAACCTAGGACACTTGTTCGAAACTGTTGTGAGTTTCTTGTTTAAATTAAATTTCTGCCATTTAATTATCATTAAATTCAAAACAAATGTTTCGAGTATCAACCTCGAACAATAAAGCATAAAAACTTCCTACACTAGCATATATAACCTAGTGCAAGCTGCTTATAGTGCCATCTCAGCCTGCAAAGCAGCTAGTTCATCTTCTTCATCAACGGTGGGCTTCTGGAGAAGAGGACGATTTGGTTGCCTTCCTGCTGGGAGGTGCACTGGAGCTGAAGAAGTTGCTGCAGGCTGAAGAAGTTGTTGTTCCAACTCGGCACTTTCCAGCTCTTCAAGGTCTGCTTCCAATTCATCCTCATCAAAATCATCATATCCAATTGGAGTTGACAAAGCTTCCTGGATCTGTTTCATCTTCTCTGTCTGCTCATGAACCTCGTCCAAGGTCTTTTCCACTTCATCTATATTCGCTGCTTTCTGCATTGCCTTCAGTGCAGCTGCTCCAGTTCTCAAGGCATCTACAGTTTCGATGTTGGCTTTTGCACCTTCTAGCATTATCATCAGATCATGGACCCGCAACTGGGAGTTTCCGTTGTTCTCTATTTGCTGATCATACAACCTCTTCTTCTTCAGAGATTGCATAGCCGCTCTTTTATTCTTTACTTTGCTGAATTGCGTGGCTCTTTCAAGTTCAGCAACAGCCTTCTTTTGGAGTACCCTCTCCATTTTCTCAAGCATTTCAAGATTCTCACTTAACTTTACCAAGGTAATCGGCTCCGATTTAGGTTTCCCAAAAAGCCTGGCAAACATGCATGGTTGATTCTCTGCTATCTTGGGGAAAGAGATCTCGATCAAATATAGGGGAGACTTGATTCTGAATTGTAAAAAAATAAATCTACTATCTGCTATCTTGGGTTATCTTTCATCTTCCCCTGAAAGATAACCCAATAATATCTGAAAATTCCTCCATAACGACATCCCGTTAGAGACATTTTTTAAATTAATTGACAGGTCTATTAAATTCAATTTAAAAGAACAAAGATAGTTGATGTAAGTAGCACTAGCACCCAAAATATAGAGAGCTGCCTTATATAGAGCATTATAACTTAATTCGAAACCTACCAAGACAAAGACAAGGAAGCCTAACTGGACAAGGAAGCCTGGTAAGACGAGGAAACTTCATAAATAATTAAAGGGTAAAAGTTACCAGATTTGGGGTGCTACTTAATATTAATCTTGTGGTTTCAAAATGTTTAATTTTATCATTGTGATTTGCGAAATTGATCGAAGTTTGTCCAAAAACTAATTTTGACAAAAACTTTGCCATGTGCAAGTCATGTGTAAGGATAAGTTTTGTCATATCAATAAAAATAAAACGAAAACAAAATAAATTAGAAATTTTATAGAAAATGAAATTAAAAAATAAATAAAAACTAGAATTCCACAACCCCTATTTTTTTAGTTTCATTTTTCAAATATTATTTACTTTAATTTTTTTTTGCTATTTTAAATTGACATGACAAATTTATCCAATAACCACAACATTAACAATTGGATTTATACAACCAGAACACTATGGCAACAGAAAAAAAGAGACTGCTTACCCTTATTAACTTCTTCTGTTGGAAGATGTGGATTGCAAGATGTGAGTTCACCGATCAGAAGAAACCCCTCTGTCCCCAGATCATCATCATTAGCAGAAACAGCTTGGTTATTGAGTTCTGGAGAGCAAGAAATTCGATATCAGCCCATCCAACTCCTAAATACATTCTTCCCACCAGATAGACCCCTCCCCCTCTTGGGTTTGCAAACGTCAATTGCGATGCCGCCTGATCTGGTCCCTTATTTGCCTGTGGCTTTGGAGTTATGATCGTGTTGTTGTTGGTGGATCCACCAGATTGAGCATCTATGGCTCGACAGCTCTGGCCGAAGCAAATGCCATTTTGGATGGCATCAACATTGCATTGGAGCTCAATCTATCAAAGGTGATAATAGAATTAGATGCACAAAAGGTTATCACAGACATTAAATCTTGTAAAAAGAGCAGAGATTGGGTGACCTACCCTCTGATTCATGCAATTAGGAGTCAATCTTTCACTGAAATCTGTTGGGATCCCTCGTGAAGCAAATATAGTTGCACATTCTGCTGCTTCACTTGCCAAAGAGATGGTGGGTCTTCACATATGCGCAAATGTGTCACCACCAACTTTACTTGGTGTACTGAAGACTAATGCACTACCATGTCCTCCCTCTGTGAACACCTAGCTGCTGGTCTTCTTCTGGTTTTGCTGTTTTATTTATCGCTCTAGTACATGGTACTGTTTTTAACTAGGTAGAGTTGTATAAAAAATTTCCTTTCTATCCGGTTGTACGGAGCCGCCTTTACGGGCTCTTTGGGCTTGCTATTTTTAATGGAATTATCCAGTTAACCAAAAAAAATATATATTCACAGAACAGTGTCTGAACTATGATCCACTAATAATTTTCATCTCAATTTTCAAAAATATCAAATTGGTACCTGAATTTTGAAGCGACCCAACATACATACATGGAATCATTTTCGTTGTTAACTCCGTTAACTTTTCAAGGGTAGACCCGTCCTTTCACTGTTCATCTTTTCCAAAACTCTCTCATATCTCTTTCTAGGTGTACCACACTGGAATCCAAGTATGTATAGACAACTTCTAGAGCAATCTCCAGAACCTGAAACTCAAATGAGAGATGACATTGCAAACTCAAATTGTTCGAACAATTTCTCTCTCAAAACCAATCAATCCAAGTAATCGGAAGCCCTAAAAAGCAGTATACTTTAGTAGTCTTCTCCTTCATGACCCAGTAGATGAGGATGGAGATTCCACTGAAGAGCACAACCTTCTTCTCTCTCTCCTGCTCTCTCTCACTCGTGGAGAATAAACAATGACGCGGTGTTGTTAAAAGGAAAAGAGCAGTGTGTACTGAGGTATGAAGAAAAAGAAAAAAAATCTGGGACTGCAGATAGATAAGAGAGAGTCTTGGAGAAGATGGACAGTATGTGAAAGGACGGGTCTACCCTTGAAAAGTTAAAGGGGTTAACGGAGAAAGTATGTATGTTGGGTCAAGCTTAAAAGTCCAATGACCAATTTGATTTTTTTTTTTTTTTAGTGAAGCAGAGTCGAGCTCCATTAAATATATCAACAATGGCACTGCGTCAAGCTAGAAAGATTCAAAAATCCCTCATAATACAAATCAATGAATAAATTAAATCTGCACAGAGTAGAGGTACGTAAAAACAGGAACATTACAAACTGCCCCAAGCAGCCTACTTATTACTAGCCAACAAATCTAAAAACCTAAAGGAACTGGAAAAAGAAAAAGAAAAAAAAAAAAAAAACCTCCCTATCCGAAAATGGAACCACTGTCTTGAACATCTTAACGCCTAAGACCCATTGGTGTACATCGCAACAAAGCAACATAGCCGCCACAAAAACATTCAAGGAACAAGTATAGAGCTAAAGGACAAATTAGACCACTTCCCAAACGCCAAGCCAGCCCAAACTAAATGAAGAGGAAGGAAGGGAACTGAACCGAAAAGGCCCAGTTCATTGGGCTGCAACAATACAACTCCACAGGCAGCGATCTGAGCCCCAAGGAGGCAGCCCGACCCTTTACCGCTCTGAAGGCCTCTAGCGGCTCTCCAACATCGTCGGATGCAACTTAATTGGCCGACCCGACCGGCTACCACGAAGCAAACCCCTACTGCTTCCCCTAGAACTGGATCACAACAACAGCCTCTTCGCCGTTCAAGTACATCCATGCTCCGAATCATAAAGCCCCGGTTCAGAGCACGATCAAAGTGACATCAAACACCACCGCACCCCCTGACCACAGCCTCCGCCTCCAAGACCAAAACTAGGCTTGGAATAACCAAAGTCGTTTGCCTCTGACGTTCACCGCCTCAATCCGACCCGAATTAGAGTTGGAACAAAATAATGCAACACAGTCGTCCTCCGAACCTCTGCCTCTCACAGGTCCTTCGGACTAACCGCTTGTCACACCCCCAAGATAGCCGCTGGAACCCACTGTCCGCATCGCCACCGTACTTCTCACCTCTAAGACCTCACGATCAACGCCCTACCGGGAAGGAAAGCGCCGCCGCCACTCGAAACCCTCAAAACCACTCCGAGAAGCTTAGAGTGGTTAAGATCGACCAATTTGATATTTTGAAAATTGAGGTATGAAAGTTATATTTCTTTTTTTTAAATCACACTGATTGTGATTTTGAAAAAAAAAAAAAAAAAAAAGGCTACGCTTCCTGCCATTTTTCCATCTTTGGTCTTTCCCTTTTTAGTTTTCTCTTCTTGCCACTCCAGGTTTTTTACTCTCCCACCTCCGCTTTTGTTTCCATTTTTGTTCTCTCGTCCAGCCACTCCGATCTTTTTCCTCCGACTCCGGTTATTTTCTTTTCCCAACTCTGGTTTTTTACTCCAACTCCGGTTAACTTCTTCCCGTTCCGGTTCATCCCTTACCGCTTTATATCGGGTAAGCCACTCAATTTCTGTTTTGGAAGAATCGAAGAAGATTTTTTTATTCTGTTTTAGTTTAATCTTCGTTTCATTCAGGTTCTTGAGGAGGCGTTTGATCTTGCTGAACAAGATATTGATGATGACATTTCGGAGCCCAGCAGTGAAGAAGAATGCGAATTGGAAATGGAGCTTCAGGAATTGGAACTGGAAATCGAGCTGGAACAACTGGAAGTGGAACTCCAGAGGCTAGAACGGAAATGGAAAATCGAGCCGGAATAGGTAGTTGATAGAATCGAATAATCAAGATTTTTAATCCTATTTCTAGTTTAATCTTCGTTTCATTCAGGTTCTTGAGGAGGCGTTTGTTCTTGCTGAACAAGATGATGATGAAATTTCGGAGCCCAACAGTGAAGAAGAACGCGAATTGGAAATGGAGCTTCAAGAATTGGAACTGGAAGTGGAACTCCAGAGGCTAGAACGGGAATGGCAAATCGAGCCGGAACAGGTAGTTAATTACTGGTTTTTTTTTTTTCATAGTAAATCGAATTAATTTTCATATTACTGGGTTCTTGATCATAATTGCTCACTGGGTTTAAAACAATGAAGAATGGTGAGGATGCCCTTTTCACCAATTATCCTGAGATGCCTTATGATGCGTCAGGATCTTCCCTAACCATTTCTCCAAATGCCCCGTTGCAGTTTGGTGTTGAATTGCTATTGTGGACCAGTGTGAATGACAAGTCAAACAGAACAAAGGAATAAGAGATTGAAAATTTTCTGATATGATTTACCTTCTTCAAGAACGGAGTATATATACAAGATACATCAAGACCTATTAGGAAACTAATTACAACAGAATAATCCTAAAAAAACACAAAATTCACAATCCTAATTACATGGCATGACTCACGCCAACACTCCCCCTCAAGTTGGTGCATACAGATCACGGATGCCCAACTTGTCAATTGAGTCATAGAAGGCTTTACTCGAGAGAGCCTTTGTAAGAATATCCGCCAACTGTTCTTCAGTAGGAACGAAGGAAAACAGAATGATCTGTCCATCCAGCTTCTCTTTAATGAAGTGTCGATCTACCTCCACATGTTTTGTGCGATCATGCTGAACAGGATTGTGAGCAATTTCAATTGCAGCCTTATTATCACACACTACTAGAATAAGTTTAATAGACATCATGTCTTTTAAATCAGTTAAGATTTCAACTGATGTAAATTGTTTTTCTAACATCAGTTCTTAAAAATCTGATTTCTATTCATACGATTAACATCGTTTCTTATATTCGACCGATGTCTATACTTTTCATCCAAAATTTAAAAAAAAAGGCGGAAAGTACTAAGTCTAAAATTTTGTAAGCGGGGAGCCAAATTTTCACTCCCACCCAACACTTGGTCAGATTTCACCCCAGACTCATTCCCAAACCTAACCACCGCGACAAAAACCAGCCACCGACCTCCTCTTCCTCCTCCTCCTACGACCGCTCTCCTCCTCCTTCTCTGCCTCCTTCTCTCCCATCCAGCCCAAGCCAGAGCTGAGTTCGTCGTTCTCCTTTCTCTCTCTGTGGGTCTCCCCTCTCAGGCCCTCTCTTCGACCGTCGAGGCGTCTACGACCTCTCTCTCCTCGACTGTAAGTCGGTAAGAAGTTGTCTGGGTTTTGACTTTGAGCATCTCCATAATTTGAACATCTTCAATAGATCTATCTCTGATGAACAACTCCTTGAATTTCTGGGTTTTCAAACGAACAACCTTAAACTTGATCTTGGTGCTCTCTTCCTCGCAGCAAAGCTGAAAACTTTCTGGGTTTTCATACAAACAGCCTCAAACTTGATGTCTTGGGTCTGTTCTCAATCTCTTTTTACATGATTTCTGTTTTGGGCTCCTACTTTTGATAATAGAATTATAGATTTTGCTTCGTATAGGTTGGGTACTGACGAGATTATTAACATCTGATTTGGAGGTTCTCTTAAAAATGTTGTGAGCGAAAACTGAAAGGGACCCCGGATTCAGGGCACTTACCGAGGCAAGCAACTCTACACCAAGCACAGGTCGACTTCATGTTTCCTCCATTTAAGCATGTACTACCTGATTTTGACGTCATGACATTCACTTAGGTTCACTTGTCACCAATACAGCACCCTAAGGATCCTTGATATTCAAATTTACTTTTGACATGTGTGATTGTTTATGAATGTGATTACTAGAATTATATGAATCCAAACTCTGTATTACAATATGATTGATACATAACATTTAGCAATTGAAATATATGAAGACCCAGATTGGTGAAATATATGAGTGTCCGGCAAATCAGCTCCGGCTGCAGTAGTTGGTTGTGAATGGGAGGGAGTTGAGGGAAGAAGAGCTGGGTGAGATTTGGGATGTGAAGTACCTCCTCAGAAGTTGAAGCCTGGGAGGTACTGGTACGATAAGGATTCGGGCCTCTAGGGAAAGGTAATGGATGAGCATTTGTTGTGTTTATCGTTGTTATTCTTTTGTGGATTTGTGTTTCGTTGTGTTTGTGTATTTGATTTCAGGAGGGAGAGAAGCCTGATTGTATCATTACTCCGAAACTGAATGTTGAGGGTAAGCTTTGGGCTGATGCCAGCAATGGGAACACTAATGTATTCATGAATGGCAGAGAGATCACAAAGATTAAGCTTAGGATGCTCAAGGTATGCAAAATCATTAACAAAAAGCTCACAGTTGAATGACTTATTTGTTAATCGTCTGAGCTTATTAATTCTTGCGTTTCAGCTGGCCAGTGCAGTGCCCTCCAGATACTCATTTCTGGGTGTATGAAGATGGTACATACGAGGAGGAAGGGCAGAATAACATTAAAGGAAACATAAGGGGAAAGGTTCTCTCGTACCAGTGAATACTGGAATCCTGTTTTGTGGGAGTTTAAATTTAGACAAATGAGTTTGAGTCAAATTTTTATACAATTGCAGTTTGGTTTTTGTCAGGCAGGCATCCACCCGTTTCATTTGTTCATTATTCTCATTGCCTGTACCATCTCGTAATCAAAATGGGGCAATAGAAGATCTTATGACACAACCTTCAAGTAGGTCCATCCCTGAATACTTGGATCAAGCAAGAGTTCAAAAACTTTTGTTATTTGGTCTGGAGGGATCTGGAACTATAGAGTGCTGCAGAATACTCAAATGAAGCTATAGAGTCTGGTAATTTCTTTCTTTCTTTGTTCTTTTAGGTTGTGTATATTACTACGGAAACTAATAGCAATGTTGTGGTAGCTTTAAGATACGAGAGAGCTTCATTGTAAGTGAATGCCATCAGTGATGTATTACCTTATAAAACTATTTCTTGGTCCATTGAACCATTAGTTTCTGATGTAAGAACTGCCATTACTTGTATAATTCGTACGAAATATAAACTCATGGATCAGCAGCAGCAAACTCATTGTCAACTCGTTAGCGTATTTAATATGTTTAGGAGCTGTGGACCCTGCATGCCTGTTGGAACATATTGAGCTTCAAATCGCAAGGGCAAAAAAGGAAGCTCTAAGCAGGAAAGAAATACTAGAAAAGATTGAAAAGTGGTTGGCTGCTTGTCAAGAAGAATCCTGGCTAGAGGAGTACAATAGGGTTGAGAATTCTATTTGTTTTTTTTTTCATTTTTTCTTTTTCACATATTATTGTCCTTTCTGTTTCACTTTGTCAATACTAACCACTAAAAATCTTCAAGGAATAAATCTCACTTCATTGTCCTTCCGTGTTTATGTAACTGCTTCTGCTTTACAAGCTTCTGGTAAGTCACTGACTGTGGATTGAAGCATTAAACATGATTTGAATTTTGGATGCAGATGGTTATATGCAGATTCTTATGGATGAGTGGAATATAAAACCTCCTAGTTGGGTGAGTGCTGATCCTTGTGACGGCTGGGAAGGTATTAAGTGCACCAATTCAGGCATCACTGCCTTGTAAGTTCTTAGTCTTCACCTTTTTTGTGCTCCTGGAAGTTACTTGCTTCATATTTTATGAGGATATTTCGTTTCTTTAATTGCAGAGTGTTGGCAGACATGGGTTTGAAAGGCCGGCTACCCACTGATATCGAGTTGTTATCTGAGCTACAAATTCTGTAGGTCTTCTATTTTCAATTGGCATCTTACATTAGTTATATCAATTGGCATCTTACATTAGTTATATCTGGGGCTTAATAACTATAATATGTGATACCAAATTCCAGGAACACGGTTCAGTGCTCAATGTTTCATAAGCGCTCGTTTCTTTGAAAAATTTATCATCATTACTAGAATTCTGTTTACTACATTTCAGTCCCAATTATATGATGCATTAAAATTATGGTTAATAGACATGTCAATTAGTCTTGTGGAACTCATTTCTGGTCATGTTTCATATAGGAATTTATCTTTCAACAAGGGCCTCATAGGACAACTTCGAGCTTCAATTGGAAAATTGACGAAACTAGTACACTTGTAAATGAAAATTACTGGTTTCACCACTCGTTGGTTTCTTATGCAATTGCCTATCTAACTAACTTGCTTTCTTGTTTGCACATAAGAAACCTGGTTGGTTGCAGTTTCTTTGGTCCTATTCCAGATGCTATAGGATCTCTAACGAAGCTGTCTTACCTGTAAGATGTCTGGTCTTTCTATTCCCTAGTGCCTTTTTTTTTTGGCTAATATGCAAAGTATGGCAATCTTCATTGGTTTTCTACTATAGATCTCTGAAAAACAATTGTTTCAGTGGGCCAATTCCGCCTTCCATTGGTAATCTGGCTAATCTTACTTTTATAGACCTATCTGACAACAAGCTTCAGGGATCCATCCCAGTCTCTAATGGGACTACACTTGGTCTTGATAAGTTACTTAAGGCGAGACACTTGTATGTCAACAGTAGTTAATTATAATTCTTAGCTGACTAGTTTTCTTTACCTTGTATTTGTTCTGTCCATATTTTTCCTCTGATCTTTTTCAAATACAGTCATCTTGGGAACAATCAGCTCTCGGGCCCAATTCCACCTCGACTTTTCAGCTCAACGATGGCCATGATACATTTGTAAGTTTTGTTATACTTAATAACTATGGCTTGAGGATCTAGTAAAAATCAATACCATTTGGCTACCGACAAATAGGAAATAGGAGGTATTTGTGTGAAAAAAAACATGTATCTAATTATCTCTACTTTTGCACACATGTCTTATCTTAAAGGGTATTGTCTCTGCTAGCTGCGTCTTTTTGTAATGGAATATTGGATATAATGTCTCCGAATCCTGAGCTTTCATCAAGTTAAAGGACACAATTTACTTTTATGTGTGCAGAATTTTTGACAGAAACAATCTAAGTGGTAGCATCCCTTCAACTGTTGGACTTGTTCAGACATTGCTGGCGGTGTGAGTATCTCTCTAATATTCACTAGTGTAGTTATACTACTATTAGAGATGTGGCTTGCATACAGTATTTGTACTGAATATTTTTCTTTTTCTGGTGCAGATGCCTGGATGGAAATTCATTAAGTGGGCGTGTGCCTTCGATCCTCAACAACCTTACTAATGTGTCTGAACTGCAAGCATGGGAGGCATAACCAAATAAATAATTAGCATTTCTTTCAGGAAATCTTTGAACAAATTATATTGCATGTAGTTATTGCAGTAGTGGTATCTTCTACACTAGCCTTAAAGTAGGCTAGGGGTTATTGTGCAAAACTTTTGAAACTACCTCAAGCTCTAATTTTGGATAGAAATTAATACAATTCCCTAATATTTAAAGTACATTTGAATTTCATGTTATTTGTGGATCAGCTTTCTAGTACCAAATACAGCAGGAAAAGGATATATAACAGCAGTTTGAATTCACAGACTGATGTCAAGAAATGAAAAAAACATCAATTACTGATGAAGAACTGATGTCAGAAAACAGAAATTACATCAGTTTGAAAACAAAAACCGATGTCAGAAAAGAGAAAATACATCAATTTGGAAACAAAAACCGATGTTAAGAAAGAGAAAATACATCAGTTACCAAACAAAAACCGATGTCTAGCATTACTATGAACATCGATATATAAACAAAAACGATGTCTAGTATAAATATGGACATCGAGATATAAACAAAAACTGATGTCTAGAATTACTATGGACATCGATATATAAACAAAACCAATGTCTAAAATAACTATGGACATCGATATATAAACAAAAACCGATGTCTGGTATAACTATGGACATTGATATATAAACAAAACCGATGTCTAGGATAAATATGGACATCGATATATAAAGAAAAATCGATGTCTAGAATAACTATGGACATCGATATATAAACAAAACAGATGTCTACCATAAATATGGACATCAGTTCAAACTATACTACAGAATGTAGATTGAATGTCTAGTGAAATATTATGTACCAAACACACGAAAAGCTTATGAACCACAAGCAAAAATTTATGAGAACCGATGTGTAAAATATTATCAGACATCATTTTTAAATCAGAAACGATGTTAAAATGGATAATTGTGTTGTTAGACCTATATTTCATTAAGCATCTAATACCAAAATATGAAGGTTTGACAATAGCTAAACACACCAAAATGGTGATCACATTAACGTTTTTACATCGGTTCTGAACCTTAAACCGATGTCTCGTTGCAAAATAGACATCAGTTGTGAACCGATGTCTTAGTTTTGGCGATCTTTAACATCGCCCACTAAGACATCGGATTTTTTTTTTTTAACATCAGTTGTGAACTGATGTCTATGAACTTTATCCTAGTAGTGACAATAAAGCGGCATAGCCTTTTCCTGCCTGAACCCTAAATCCCTCAGCAAATTTCTCAACCACAACAACTCCCAAAGTCCTCGAGCCATTCCTCTATACTCTGCTTCTGCACTAGAACGAGCCACCACCTTTTGTTTCTTGGTCTTCCAAGTAACCAAGTTACCACCCACAAATGTGAAGTAGCCCAACGTAGACCTGCGATCTGTAATATTACCTGCCCAGTCCGCGTCTGTGTACCTAGAAACATCCAAGTGACTGTGTTTTGAAAAGAGTAATCCCTTCTTTGGAGCAGACTTTAAATACTGCAAAATACGAAATACAGCATCCATATGAGTCTTACTGGGATTATGCATAAACTGACTCACCACACTAACAGCATAGGCTAAATCTGGTCTAGTGTGGGACAAATAAATCAACCGGCCAACTAACCTCTGGTATCTTGCTTTATTTGTAGGTACTTGATCCAAGTACTCTGCTAACCGATGATTTTGCTCAATAGGAGTATCAACAGGTTGACAGTCAAGCATACCTGTTTCTGCAAGCAAGTCGAGAACATACTTCCTTTGACTCAACACAATACAATCCTTCCCACGAGCAACTTCAATTCCCAAGAAATATTTCAAATTACCCAAATCTTTCATCTCAAATTCTAAAGATAACTGACCTTGTAACCTTTGAATCTCCTCAAAGTCATCACCTGTCACAACCATGTCATCAACATAAATAATCAAGGCAGTCACTTTACCACACCGATGTTTAAGGAACAAGGTGTGATCTGAATTGCTTTGCCGGTAGCCAATTTTCTTCATGAACTTGGTGAACCCTCTAAACCATGCTCTGGGAGACTGTTTCAAACCATAAAGAGATTTTTTCAATCTGCACACCACCTGCTCTCTGGTAGAAGTACCATATCCAGGAGGCAAATCCATATAAACCTCTTCATGTAAATCACCATGCAAGAATGCATTCGTAACATCAAACTGTTGTAAAGGCCAATTAAGATTAGCAGCTAACGAAAGAAGTACCCGAATTGTGTTAATTTTGGCCACTGGTGCAAATGTCTCATCATAATCCACTCCATACTTCTGAGTATAGCCTTTAGCCACTAGTCTTGCCTTGTACCTATCCACCGATCCATCTGAATTGTGTTTCACAGTATACACCCACCGACAACCAATTGTCTTCTTCCCGGGTGGTAATGATACTAGCTCTCACGTACAATTCTTCTCAAGAGCATCCATTTCGACTGTCATTGCTTGCATCCACTTCTCATCCCTCATTGCATCCTGCACTTTACTAGGGAGAGACACAGAAGATAATTGATTCACAAAGGCTACATACGGTTTAGACAGCCTATGGGTCGACACATAATTAGCAACGGGGTATTTAGCTTTGGCATTTAGAGTCGATTCATAGTGCTTCGGGGGTTGAGCACAGGTGGAACGACTAGGCAGAGTTTTGGTGGAAACAATATCTGACACAGAAGAAGGAACACTAGTTGACACAGCAGGAGTATTAGATAAAGAAGGATTAGAACATACCTCGGGTGATGATTGAGCAGGCAAGACCACTGAAGGAGAGGGAGAGACAGAAGAACTGTTCAAAACGGCATTGGTGACATCAGGAATTTCATCGGAAACATAATCAGAAACTTCTTCTTCAACCGACCAGTCAGACTGATCCGGTAGACTGGTTAGTAGCTGACTACCCAAATTCTCTTCTCCATTCGGTGGGCTGCTGTCCTCTTTTTCAAGTTCCGTTCCAAAACACTCCAGCCTTGAGAACTCGGATGCTAGTCTCCCATCTTGCCCACTAAACAAATCTTCATAATAACAAGACTTCTCCCCCTGATGAGGAGTCACAGGAGGCAAAAAATAACATGCATCTTCACTGAACTTAACATCCATGGTGACAAAAACTTCTGGGATTGAGGATGATAACATTTGTAACCTTTCTGATGAGAACCATACCCCACAAACACACACTTAAGGGCTCTAGCATCCAACTTTGACCTCTGATTCTTATATAGATGAACATAAGCAATACAACCAAAGACACGAGCAGGAAGAGTATTAGAAGATGGAATAAAAACATAGTTAGACAGGACCTCAAGTGGGATACGACCTTGAAGAGGGGCAAACGGAAGACGATTGATTAGATGAGAAGCACACAATACGCGCCTCTCCCCAAAGATACTTAGGCATGTTAGCACTAAGTAGAAGAGACCGAGCCATGTCCAGAAGATGAATTTTTTCGTTCAGACACCCATTTTGCTCAGGTGTCTGTGGGCATGAAGTTTGATGTGATGCCATGGTGTTGGAAATATTCATGAAAAGAATGATTGACAAACTCACCCCCATTATCAGAACGAAAGATTTAACATGAGCATCATATTGAGTACGAACAAGCTTATGGAATGCTTAAAAGCAGAGAAAACAGAATCTTTGGACTTAAGTAAAACCACCCAGGATAATCGAGTAAAGTCATCAATGAATAACACAAAATATCGCATTCCAGAAAGGGTAGAATGTTTAGAAGGACCCCATACATCTGAATGAATTAACTCAAAAGGCATAGTACTAGAATGAAAACTCGAAGGATAACTAGACCTATGACTCTTAGCCAAAGCACAAGTTTCACAATGCAGGCTAGACTCACTAACTCCCAGAAACAATGAAGGCATGGACTTCTTCATAACTCCAAAAGATGGATGACCCAAACGCCTATGCCACAACCATAGCTCACTTAATCTGTCAGAATTCAATGTCAGGGCTAAAGGCTGTTCCGGTGCTTGTGTTGGCTCTGCGTACATGCAATCCAAGTGAAACAGTCTCCCCCTCAGGTCTCCCTTGCCCATGATCACCCTGGTGCACAGATTCTGAAAAATAACATACAGGATAAAAGTTACAGAGCATTTATTTTGTGACCCCAACTGGGATACAGACAAAAGATGATGAGACAATGAGGGTACATAAAGCACATCATGCAATACAATGGATGGTGTAACCTGAACAGACCCAATACCTAAGACTGGAAAAGACGCACCATTCGCATTAGAAACATGGGATATAGAAGGGGATGACATAGACATAAAGAAGGACTTATCATAGGTCATATGGTCAGACGCACCAGAATCAATTATCCATGTATCACTACCAGTAAAGTCAGAAACATGTAAAGCAACACCAATTTTACCTCGAGTTCCCTTAGTCAAGGAAACATTACCTTGTGAGGGATCTTGCCCTGCAATGCCGTAGAAGTCAGGTTCTGGCACCAATTGGACTGCCGCTTTGCCTCTTTGACCACCACCACGTCCTCCACGTCCTCCAGTATTATTGCCTCCTCTCCAACCAGAGTTGTTGTAATTAAACCTTCGCAGCTTAGGACATTGATTCTTGAAATGGCCAACTTCCTTGCAATAGTTGCAAGACATTTGATTATAATTCTGGTTCTGCTGATATCCCTGATTCTGTGGCTGATACTGACTCTGAGATGAATCTAGGGTAGAATTCCCAATCTGAGGTTGAGGTGGAGGTGGAGGTGTAGCATGGATTGCTAAACCAGAAATTTCAGTATGAAGGTTCTGAGCGGCAGCCTTATTACCTTCATCTCTTCGGATATAGGCAAAAGCTTGTTCCAATGTAGGTGGAGTTGCAAGACGCAAGAACTCATTCTTTGCCCCTTCAAAGTGAGGGTCCAGGCCAGCAAGAAAAATATGGACACGCATCTTGTCCTGCTCAGTCCGATAGGAATTAATATCAACTTCACAAGTCATAGGATTAGGGTTTCTCTGATCAAGCTCTTGCCAAATTGTCTTCAAATTCTCATAAAAGGTTGCAACAGGCTGTCCACTATGAGTTATTTTGAAGCTTTGACATTCAATTCATGAACACGAGCAAAGTCACTCCCATCATAATATGTAGCAGCAACAGAATCCCAAATTGCTTTGGGAGAATCATAGTTAGCAAATAATCTCATTACCTCCGGAGTCATAGCCTTGAGAAGAATTCCCATCACATTAGTATTTGCCGTATCCCATTCATCGGCTTTTGGTCCTGCAGCAGGTCTTGCTGCACTACCGGTAACATAACTCCACTTTCCAATCCCCTGAATATGGATCTTCATAAGCCTCTGCCATAACTGATAATTGGTGCCATCGAGCTTTACACCAAAACTTGAATTATCTGTCACATTTTGAACAGTCACAACCTCATGGGCCATAGAGTTCACCCCTCCATTCTGAGATCCTCCAGTATTCCCGTCGGTAAGAGTCAAATCCACCATATTTTTTTTTTTTTCAGACCCTACAAATTGAAACAAAAGAATACCAAAGAACCAGGATGGATATGGACGGACACAAGAACAAAAAAAGGATGAACTGATGGACAAAGGATGAAATCAACTTGTAGAAGCAAAGATTGAAAATTTCTGATATGATTTACCTTATCCAATAACGCAGATCCTATCCAGAGCGGAGCTCCACTTTGAAATTAACTTGTGAAGTTCGAGTTTTCGGTCACTTTCGGTCCCATATCCACATCTCGACCGTTCGTTTTTTAGGTCTAGTGTATAGATCATCTCTGTAAATTTTCAGGCAAATTGATGATAGTTAAGGTATCCAACTCGCTTAAACCAATGGGACCGAATCTGTCAACCTGAACCGTACTAGCTTTAAGGCAGTTATCAATGCCTTAACGATCATCATTTGGCTGAAAATTGCAGAGATGATCTATACACTGGTACCTAAAACTGAACGGTCGAGATGTGGATATGCGACTGAAAAGTGACCCAAACTTGAACTTCACACGATTAATTTCAAAGCGGAGCTCCGCTCTGGATAGGATCTGTCCAATAACGGAGTATATATATACAAGATACATCAAGACCTATTAGGAAACTAATTACAAGACCTATTAGGAAACTAATAACAACAGAATAATCCTAATAAAACACAAAATTCACAATCCTAATTACATGGCATGACTCACGCCAACATGACATAACCAAGGATGGTGGAATTATTAAGAAGGTCTTGAAAGAGGGAGAAGAATGGGAGAGGGAGAACCCAAAAGATCTTGATGAAGTCATAGGTTAATCTCTTTTTCATGCTTATTATTGGCTTCTTGACTATGTTCTGGCCTTTAATTAATGCAGCCCCTGCCTGTGCTTTATGCACTTAAATTTGAGGCACATCTCGAAGATAAAACACTTGTAGCAAAATCTGACCCCGTGGAATTCACTGTCAAAGAGGGTATTTTTTCTTCTCAACTGGTATTCATTTTTTATCATTTGCCTTTTGATGACCTATAATCTTGCAATTGTGAACAGGTTACTTCTGTCCTGCATTGGCAAAGGCTGTGAAAACAATGAAGAAGGCCGAAGAAGTATTGCTAACGGTGAAACCACAATGTGTGTTGCCTAGAACCTCCGGTGGGAATTAATAGAAAATCAGAATAGACCATTATGATATGAGTTCTCATCCATTCTTACCTGCTTTATGTTCCAGATGGATTTGGGGACAAGGGTAAGCCTGCCTCTGGTGATGAGGGTGCTGTTCCTCCAAATGCAACTCTTCATATTACTCTAGAGTTGGTATCGTGGAGAACAGTCTCAGAATTGACAGATGACCAGAAAGTTATTAAGGAGATCCTAAAAGAAGGGGAAGGGGATCAGAGTCCAAATGAAGGAGCTTTTGTTACAGGTAGCTTCTCATTGAATTAGATATGCCTATGTTACAAATACCAGCTTAAACAGTTTCTTAATCATTTTTGTTTTGTGGCTGGCAGTGAAATTGATTGGAAAGTTGCAAGATGGAAAGGAATTTTTAAAGAAAGGTCATGCTGGAGGAGAAGAACCATTAGAGTTCAAGACAGATGAGGGTAATAATACTTCAGAGTGCTTATTTTATTTTTATTTTTTTCCTTCTGCTTTTTTCCCCGTGGTCCTTTGGTCTTTTGTTGTGCTAAGAGTTGATCTTATTGGACAGAGCAAGTCATTGAGGGGCTTGATGGAGCTGTAGTGACAATGAAGAAAGGTGAGATAGCTGTTGTGATTATAGCCCCTGAGTATGGATTTGGCTCGTCAGAGTCCCAGCAGGAGTTGGCAGTGGTGCCTCCTAATTCGACCCTCTATTATGAGATCGAGCTTGTATCTTTTGTCAAGGTGGGTGAATTGTGCAGCTTATGTGTTATCTGTCTATTCGTTTCGAGCCTTCCCCGTCCCTTTTGTTTTAATGATTTTTGTATCCTCCTTTCCCCAGGACAAGGAATCATGGGACATGAATACTCTGAATAAAATGGAGGCTGCTGGTAAGAAGAAGGAATAATGGAATGCTTTGTAAGAACAAAGTTGAACATGAATACAATTCTCTTTGGATATGACAACGTGTTATAACTTGCAGTATGAGTTATCCGAGATGAACTATGATTCCTAGTCTTTGTATAATTGTGTTTGTGATAAGAATCACACAAACATAAGAAGAAGTCCAAACAACTTGGTAACCAAGTAAATATCATCAGATAAACATATAGTGTAGCAGTTCGAATAGAATACATTAGCCTCTTATGGGGAGGACTCTAATTGATCTGTTCACTATATAAACAAGGTCCCTGTGACCTCTCTTGTTACAAGCATTCAGGTAATCTAGCCCCATAGATAGTTGCAAGTTATTAAGAGAATCACAGAAGCTCTTGTTATTCTAGAAATACTTATTCTTCAGCAATGGCTTCCTTTTCTTCTCAAGCTGGTATTGGTCTTCATCCTGCAAGACATCCACAGATTATTTTCTTTACACACTCGTATCTTGATTGATGTGTTATTCTTGCTTTGTATGTTTGTATTGTGTTTATCTAATATGCAATTGTATGATCTTTAAAGTTTATTTTCAGTTAACAATTGGTATCAGAGCTTAGGATTGCATGTTAATAAACCAGATTAAGTTTTTTGCAAATATGCAAAGGTTTATCGCAAATTTTCTGTTAAAACTATGTTTAATTAACCTGGGCCAAAAACCTTAAGCACTTGGCCCAACTCTCTCTTGACCCGGCCTGGCACAAGCGCATACGCTCGTATCAGAAAAGGAATCCCAAAATTGACCGTACAACGGTCACCCCCTTTTATTTCCAGTTTTGGGGTTTTAGGTTTTCATAGAGAAATTCTTTAATTCTGCCAAATTGCTGTCTCTGATTAAAAATTGCTCCTTGATGCCATACAAGTATGTAATCTCGAACCTTTCTGTAAGTTTTTTGTTTTTGATTACCTCTGTTTTGTAGCGCGGGAGCGTCCGGGTAAGTTTTTGTTTCAGGAACTCGATTTCATATATCTATAATTGAAATTGAATACAAGAACCTTAGTTTGCATTCCCAGCGTGCACCTAGGCTAGAGTAGATGGTGACCGGATGAAATTTAATTTTGGATTGCACATGAATTCTGATGTTGTTTTGATTGAAATTATTGTGATTGATCGAGGATTCTTGTGCTGCTGTTTGTATGTAATTCATGTTCTTGAATGAGTTGTGTGTATATCTGTGTTGTTTGCTTGATAGAATTTTAGTAAACAAGACAATCTCCCGATTAATCTTCATATATCTTGTTTAATGAAATTCTGAATGATAAGATGGTTGTTTTAAAATCTTCAGTAACAACTACTGGTTCTAGATTGCAATATTGTGTTTTGATATATGTTGTAACATCAACCTGTCATGATATTAGTCTTGTTAATCATTTAGTTGCAGAACCAAAAATTGTGTCTTTGATTTTTGGAATGTGAATGTATCTTCAACAGAAGGATTAACTTTTATGTTCTTAAAATCAAAACAGTGTATCATGAATTTTTAGGGACTATATTCAGTGATCTGACTTTTCTTCTTGCAAACATGTGTTGACTGTTCAGTGATGCTTTAGTTCCTAAACTTTCAGTTTTACAATTAAGTAAACTTTCAGTAAATGAATTATCTTTTTGCCAACAGGTAAAGTTCTTCATTTGAATGTGCTTTTGGGGCTATTTATGTTTTTTGTGATTGAATGATTGCATTCTATGTTTTGTTTGAAATCTTATATGCATTGAATTTTGAGCAGTTTGCATATTTTGTATTTTTCAAACAAATTATGTTTTGACAGAAAACTAAAATTTTTCCTTTTATTTTGTTTTCAGCTTTGAACTCTGGGATTTCATTGTCCAATATTGAGCCTTTGAATGGCTCAAACTTTAAAAAGTGGAAAGAACATGTCGAGCTTTACTTAGGACTGCAAGGAATTGATATTTGCTTGACTGAACCTCAACCTGAAATTGATGCTCAAAGTGATGAGGCTTTGGTTGCTAAGAATAAAGAGTGGTTACGGGCAAACAGAATGGCCAAACTTATCTTGAAACAGACCATGTCGCCTATTGTTAGAGGTAGTGTTGTCGAGCCTGAGAATGCCTTGGAGTTTATGACTGCAATAGGGGAAAAATTTACTGAAAATACTAAGGCTGAGATTTCTCTATTACTTGATAAGCTGCTGAGCACTAAGTATGATTCATCAGGAAGTATAAGGGAGCATATTATGAAACTCATCCAGATCACAACTAGATTGGCAAATTTAGACATTATTTTTCCAGATGCTTTCATTGTTCACCTTGCCTTAAGTAACCTACCTGCTAGTTTTGGGGCCTTGAGAACTGCATATTTTGCACAGAAAGAGCAGTGGGATTTGAATGAGCTGATTGCTATATGCGTGCAAGAAGAAGAGCTGCACAAGAGAGAGAGTATTTTTTCTGTTAATCTGATGGGTAAGCAGAAGGGTAAGTGGAAGTCTGGAACTTCTAGTTCTGCAGCAGCTTCTGGTGAGGGAACCAGTGGGGTTAAGAAACCATACCTTGCTCCTAAAAAGGCTGTAGGCAAGGGTAAAAGACCTGGAAATTTTAAATGTTTCTTTTGTAAGAAAGAGGGGCATATTAAGAAGAATTGCAAAGGTTTCAAGGATTGGCTTGTAAAGAAGGGTAAGTGTCTTCGTTCAGTTTTCTCTATTGAGGTTAATGCCATAGATAATTCATCTAGCTCCTGGTTTTTGGATACAGCTTCACCCATTCATATTACTAATTGTGTGCAGGACTTTCTAACAAAGAGGGCCCCAAAGAGAAGTGAGTTGAACATCTCAGTAGGAAACGGCATGGGAGTGGCTGTGAAGGCAGTAGGCACAGTCAAATTATCTTTAGGATCTGGTCTTAATTATTTTTTAGAGAACGTTTTTTACATTCCCTCTATGAAGAGGAAGTTGATTTCAGTAGCTTGTTTGGTTAGGAATGGATGTACTTTTTTATCAACCTTGAAGGAATAAAAATCTCCCATGCTTCTGGTTATCTTGCTTCTGCTTCTTTTGTTGATAATTATTGGATGCTTGATTGTTCTCTACCACAAGATGTTTTATCGATTGAAGATGAAAGAAACAGTTTAAACAAGAAAATAAAATTCAGTGAAAAATCTGCTTATCTTTGGCACAGGAGACTTGCACACATTTCAAAAGAAAGATTGAAAAGAATGGAAAAGGGAAACCTTTTATCGGAATTGGACTGGTCTGATTTTGATACTTGTATTGAATGCATTAAGGGAAAACTGACTAAGTCTAGAAAGAAGAGCACAAATAGAGACACTGAACCTTTGCAGCTCATCCACACTGACATATGTGGACCATTTTCCAATAGAACTATATGCGGAAATAGGTATTTCATTACCTTCATAGATGATGCAACCAGATTCTGCTACGTTTATTTATTGTCAGAAAAATCCCAAGCTTTAGAAAAGTTTATTATTTACAGAACAGAAGTAGAAAAGGAGTTGGGGAACCAAATAAAAGCAGTAAGGTCTGATAGGGGAGGAGAATACTACGGTAGATATACTGAGGCAGGACAGCAGAAAGGCCCTTTTGCTTTATACTTAGAAAAACATGGAATTCAAGCCCAATATACCACACCTGGCACACCTGAGTCAAATGGCATTTCCGAGAGAAGAAATAGATCCCTTCTTAATATGATTAGAAGTATGATGTGTACGACAGGCTTGCCTAGATTTCTTTGGGGAGAAGCTTTAAGAACAGCTAATTACTTGATCAACAGGACACCTAGCAAAACTGTTCCCAAAACACCCTATGAGCTGTGGAAAAATAGAAAGCCTAGTGTAAACCACATACACGTTTGGGGATGCAAAGCTGAAGCTAGAATTTATAACCCTCAAGCTGGAAAATTAGACCCCAAAACCATATCAGCTTATTTTGTTGGTTATCCTGAGAGGTCTTTTGGCTATAAATTTTATTGTCCCAGCCACAGTACCAAAATTATAGAAACAAACAGAGCAGTTTTTCTGGATGAAATAAACCATTCACATGCCTATGAGGATCTAGAGCTTGAATTTCAAGAGATTCCGGAAGATGAACCAGATTTGTTGCTTGCACAGCCCTTGAGCCTTGGTGTTAATACTGAACCTGTTTTACACCCACAAACTGCAGCAGTAGAACCAGTTCAAAATGACCAAAACCAAGTTAATGTAGCTCAAGAAGTTGATCCCCAAACTGATAACCTGGAAGATGCAGTTGTAGTGCAACCTCAAGTAGAAAATAACAATCAGGTATTGAGAAGATCTGAGAGAATCAGGAAACCTGCCATCAACCCTCAAGAGTATGAAATTTATTTACAAGAAGCTGATTTAGAATTTTATGATGACAATGATCCTTTTAGTTATAAACAGGCAGTTGAAAGTCATGAGAGTGTGATGTGGCATGAGGCAATGCAAGCTGAAATTAAGTCTATGTATGACAATGAAGTGTGGGAATTAGTAGAACCAGTTAAGAATCAAAAGGCAATTGGCTGCAAGTGGGTCTATAAAACCAAAAGATGCGCAGATGGTTCAATAGAAAGGTATAAAGCTAAGCTTGTAGCAAAGGGATTCACACAGAAAGAGGGGATAGACTTCAATGAAACCTTCTCACCAGTTTCTACAAAGGATGCTTTTAGAATCATAATGGCTCTAGTAGCTCATTATGATATGGAATTACATCAAATGGATGTAAAAACAGCTTTTCTAAATGGTAATTTAGATGAGGAAATTTACATGAAACAGCCCGAGGGTTTTATTGAACCTGGGAATGAACACTTAGTATGCAAGCTAAATAAGTCGATATATGGATTAAAACAGGCCTCTAGGCAATGGTATCTCAAATTTGACTCTGTGATCAGTTCCTTTGGCTTTACTGAAAATCTAGTTGATGAGTGCGTTTATATGAAGACAAGTGGTAGGCACTTTGTTTTTCTTGTTCTCTATGTGGATGACATTCTACTTGCTAGCACTGACATTGGTTTATTGCATGACACTAAAATCTTTCTATCAAATCACTTTGATATGAAAGATTTCGGGGAAGCGTCGTATGTTTTGGGAATAGAAATACACAGAGATAGAACTAAGCATCTTCTGGGACTATCTCAGCAAAGTTACATCTCCAAAGTGTTGAAGAGATTTGATATGCAAAATTGTTCTTCAGGACATGTTCCAATGTCTAAAGGTGACAAGTTAAATAAGAGCCAGTGTCCTAGAAATGAACTTGAGTTAGAAGACATGAAGAATAAACCTTATTCCAGACTTGTAGGTAGCCTAATGTATGCTCAAGTCTGTACAAGGCCAGACTTAGCCTATGCAGTAGGCATTTTAGCAAGGTTTTAGTCCAATCCAGGCCATGAGCACTGGATTGCAGGAAAGAAAGTCTTGAGATATTTACAGAAAACCAAAAATTATTGTTTGGTTTATAGAAGGGTAAATGAGCTTGAAGTAGAAGGATACTCGGATGCAGACTTTGCAGGTCAATACTCTGATTCTGGAAAGTCAACCTCAGGATATGTTTTTATGCTAGCTGGTGGTGCTATAGCCTGGAAAAGTGTCAAGCAAACTCAGACAGCCACCTCAACAATGATGGCAGAATATATTGCCATTTATGAGGCAACTTGTCAAGGTTTATGGCTGAAAAACTTTCTGGAACAAACTAAATTGGTTAGCTCTATAGTTGATAGGCCCTTGAGAATTTATTGTGACAACTCTGCTAGTGTATTTTACGAAGAATAACAAGAGGTCTACCAACTCTAAGCATATAGACCTAAAATACTACAGTGTCAGAAAGAGTCAAGCATAAGGAGCTGGAGATAGTGAAAATACATACCTTAAAACAGTTGGCAGATCCCTTCACTAAGCCTCTAACCATTGTGGCTTTTCAGACTCATGCCAAGAGCATTGGCATTCTTCCAACTCTGGATGCAGAGACTTAGTGGGAGCATTGCAGTTTTAAGTGGGAGTTCTTGACATGGAAATTTTGTTTTCAAAATTCTGAGTTTATGATTTTCTTTAGTTTAGTTATGTACTTGAGAACTGATTTTGTTTTAGTTATCATTTGAATTTTACCAATCAATAAAATTCTATTCAATTGCTTTTCTGATCAGATTATTAATTACTGCAGTATTTTTGGTTGTTGTTTTGATTCTTGTGATACTTACAATTTATGTATACATTCTGGAAATTGTATAACTTGAATCAAATGTTTATGTTGAGTTATTTAAAGTATTAAATGACTGATTGATAAGGTTCTGGCACATTGAACCATAGTGAGGACCATATTTTGATGCATCAGTTGATGATTCTGTACATTAGCATCATATATATATTAAGTGATGATTTGTGTCTCATGTGGTGTAGGTACATGGTGTCTGTAATTGCAGGGTAGTTAAGTTTTTCAAACTTGATTTTTCCTGCAGTTCGTCATGATGTATTTGCATTGACTGAGATTTGATTGGATTTTTGGAGCATTTTTCATCTCCGTGCACACTTCAGGGATTACTGAAACTGATTCAGATAACATTCTTGTCATTGTGAATTGTATAAATGTTCAAGTGGGAGATTGTAAGAACAAAGTTGAACATGAATACAATTCTCTTTGGATATGACAACGTGTTATAACTTGCAGTATGAGTTATCCGAGATGAACTATGATTCCTAGTCTTTGTATAATTGTGTTTGTGATAAGAATCACACAAACATAAGAAGAAGTCCAAACAACTTGGTAACCAAGTAAATATCATCAGATAAACATATAGTGTAGCAGTTCGAATAGAATACATTAGCCTCTTATGGGGAGGACTCTAATTGATCTGTTCACTATATAAACAAGGTCCCTGTGACCTCTCTTGTTACGAGCATTCAGGTAATCTAGCCCCATAGATAGTTGCAAGTTATTGAGAGAATCACAGAAGCTCTTGTTATTCCAGAAATACTTATTCTTCAGCAATGGCTTCCTTTTCTTCTCAAGCTGGTATTGGTCTTCATCCTGCAAGACATCCACAGATTATTTTCTTTATACACTCGTATCTTGATTGATGTGTTATTCTTGCTTTGTATGTTTGTATTGTGTTTATCTAATATGCAATTGTATGATCTTTAAAGTTTATTTTCAGTTAACATGCTTTCTATAATCATCTAGGATCTATTCATCTAGGTTATTAGAATTTGTTGATTTCCTCTTTTTCATTGTTGCCATATTATGCTTGGCTCTGGATCAACACTGAGTGGATATTTTTTTTGGTCTGCTCTTAATATTCCTTAAGGTCAAACAATACTGTAGTTTCCTATTTGATATTCTTTATAGGCATGATATGTTGATTTCCTTTTTTTACTTTTTGCCTATATGATGCTTAGCTATGGATGGCTGCTTAGGTTGGACATCTTTTGTTGTCCATTCTGACTGTCCTGTTTTGGCCAATATTACTGTGGCCTCTTAGAATTGGTTATTTTTGCAGTGCAACTTTGCCGAGGTTATCTATAATCTTGATTTCCACTTTCTCCCTGTTGCCTATATTCTGCTTGCCTGTGGACTTGCTTTTATGGCTCTTCTTGGTTTCTTTTTGTACATTCCTCTCTAGGCCGACAGCACTGTAATTCCCTTTGATATTCTTGCCTCCTTGTTGGTGTGTCTGTCACAGTGGTGTGTGTTTTCATTTTTATTTCATGGAATATAGCTTTACGATCATCTCTGCTATTAAAATGATACATCTCCATGATGATATGCTATTGATGGCCATGGATTGAATCCAATAAAGCTTTTTCTTTTGTCATAGTTACATTGATGGAGGGTCATGTACATTTTCCTGCCATTTGTCCGACTTTTACATGTTCTTTTTTCTTCCCATCAATGGCAGATGGTTTTCATGATTCTAATTGATATGTGATTGGCATGCATTAGATTTTCATAGTTACTCTGATAGGTTGACCCAATATGTCTTAGTCTTCTCATTACCTATATAGTTTCTACTTTCTACGCATATTATGAAGGAAACTTATTTTTTTGCAATGGAAATAATTCTGTTATTCTGTTATTCTGTTATAATCTACAGTGAAGGAAGGTCCAGTCCCATCTGCTGATACAGACAACCCATGCATCTGCTCAAGTCTGGAGGACTCCTGGAGATTGAGCCTATGATTTCTAAATCTAATTCTAATTCTAATTCAAAACCTTGACTTTTGGTAACGGTGTGAGCAGCTTGTGTAGATGATCATTCTTTGGTACCCCATTATTTGATAAAGGTTCTCCTTACAAGTGAAACATGGCCTCTGCGCTTCGACCCAATTTTACTTTCTGATGACGTTGTGGCAGTCGTTTGTGGATCCCTCTCTTGTGCAGGCCTGTATAGATTACAACATTATCACTTTTAAAATTACAATGGGTGATTTGCTTAATGAATACTAGCATTTTTCCACACATGCTCTACATGTGCAAGCTATTAATTTTTTTTTTTTTCAGAAAAAAGAAGAAGAAAAAAGTTGGTTATTGCAGAGAAAAAAAAGTGGGAGAGAGAAAAGTGGGTTGTGGATAATTTTTTTCAAATTTTTTAAAGAAAAATACATTTTATAAATGTCTTAATTATCCTTGTGATTTAATTAATTCTCAAAGTTTATTAATATTCTGGGGTTAATTCTGTCAAAATTTTAAATTTTGGCTAACAAACCCTCTTCTCTTAATAATAGTATAGATATATACAGATCCTATCCAGAGCGGAGCTCCGCTTTGAAAATTAAAGTGTGAAGTTCAAGTTTTGGGTCACTTTTCGGTCGCATATTCACATCTCGACCGTTCAGTTTTTAGGTACTAGTGTATAGATCGTCTCTGCAAATTTTCAGTCAAAATGATGATCGTTAAGGCATTGATAACTGCCTTAAAGCTAGTACGGTTCAGGTTGACAGATTCAGTCCGTCCATTGGTTTAAGCGAGTTAGATACCTTAACGATATTTGGTTGAAAATTTGCAGAGATGATCTATACACTAGTACTTAAAAACTGAACAGTCGAGATGTGGATATGCGACCGAAAAGTTACCAAAAACTCGAACTTCACAAGTTAATTTCAAAGCGGAGCTCCGCTCTGGATCGGATCTGTAGATATATATATATATATATATATATTTTTTTTTTTAGGGCAACGGAAGACTAATCCATTGATGGTAAATCATACGACCTCACTCGGTCAAGCATGAAGGGTACAAAACACCCCTCATATTGTAGAAGTGTTAAAATAAATGCATATAAGTTGTTAATTTTCAGCTAGCATTTTAATTTACCTGTGGCTAATATTTATTAGTTTTTCACAATCCCTTAAAACTATCTGTTATGTGAGCATGAAATTGCAAAAAGACAATAATTACATCTTAAAAGTGGTAATGTTTCATAAAAATGGTATTCCACTATGTGATACAAAATTGAACGATATAATTTCCAATTGAGTACATCATGTGAGACTACGAGAGTAAATTGTGTGAATCACAAAACACAGTCGATGAGTGATGTCGGAATTGTGAGCAAGTACCTGAGATTAAGCACGATTGAGATTAGGCTGCACAGGAAATTAGTAATGCTTGTTATGCAATGTTGATTCCACGGAACAGTTGTTTCAAGTTTAATTATCCTTCTGTGGACCTAATGATAGGTTGATAGTAGATTATTCAAAAGAAGTTTGGGAAGCATTGGTTAGTTAAAGCCAAACCGGCAAAGAATGGATGATGGGGAAAGCTCCAAAGAAGAAGCCTGAGGTAATGGATGAATGTGATCGAGTGAAGCTAGATAGAAGATAAAGTAAATAAGGAGAGAGGTAAGGTTTGTGTTCTATGTAAGATATGATTATGTTCATGAAGTTGGTAGGAAACTAGGAATTAGAATAGAATAAATTTCTGCCATTTAATTATCAACAAATTCAAAACAAGTGTTTCGAGTATCAACCTCGAACTAAAGCATAAAAACTTCTACACTAACATATATAACATAGTGCAAGCTGCTTATAGTGCCATCTCAGCCTGCAAAGCAGCTAGTTCATCTTCTTCATCAACGTTGGGCTTCTGGAGAAGAGGACGATTTGGTTGCCTTCCTGCTGGGAGGTGAACTGGAGCTGAAGAAGTTGCTGCAGGCTGAAGAAGTTGTTGTTCCAACTCGGCACTTTCCAGCTCTTCAAGTTCTGCTTCCAATTCATCCTCATCAAAATCATCAAATCCAATTGGAGTTGACAAAGCTTCCTGGATCTGTTTCATCTTATCTGTCTGCTCATGAACCTCGTCCAAGGTCTTTTCCACTTCATCTATATTCGCTGCTTTCTGCATTGCCTTCAGTGCAGCTGCTCCAGTTCTCAAGGCATCTACAGTTTCAATGTTGGCTTTCGCACCTTCTAGCATTATTATCAGATCATGGACCCGCAATTGGGAGTTTCCGTTGTTCTGTATTTTCTGTTCATACAACCTCTTCTTCTTCAGAGATTGCATAGCTGCTCTTTTATTCTTTGCATTGCTGAATCGCGTCGCCTTTTCAAGTTCAGCAGCAGCCTTCTTTTGGAGTATTTTCTCCATTTTCTCAAGCATTTCAAGATTCTCACTTAACTTTTCCAAGGTGATCGGTTCCATTTTAGGTTTCCCAAAAAGCCTGGCAAACATGGTTGGTTCTCTGCTATCTTGGAGAAAAAGATCTCGATCAAATAGGGGAGGGGAGATTTGAATCTGAATTATGAAAAAATAAATCTAATAGCTGCCTTATATAGTGCTCTAATTCGAAACCTACCAAGACAAGGAAGCCTTACTATGACAAGGAAACTTTATAAATAATTAACTGATTAAAATCATTTTTACGACAATCAAATATTAAAAAACATTATTGCAAGGAAAATAAAACCTAAACATTGCTGCATATTCAGATGAGGAAATTAAGAATGCTCTATTTCAGATGCATCCATCAAAATCACCTGGGCTTGATGGTATGTCTCCTGCTTTTTTTCAGAAGCACTGGGCTATTGTTCAGCATGATGTGTGTTTAGCGGTGAAGACGTTTTTGAACACATGTATTTTGGATTCTGAGAGCAATTTTATTCATCTGACTCTTATTCCAAAAATTAAAGAGCCTAAAATTGCAGCTAATTTCAGGCCTATTGCTCTATGTAATGTGGTGTATAAAATTGCTTCTAAGGTTCTTGCTAACAGATTGAAGGTTTTATTACCTGCAATCATTTCCCCTCTTCAAAGTGTCTTTGTTCTAGGACGTTTGATATCTGATAACACGTTGATTGCCTTTGAGGTTTCTCATTTTATGCATAAGCTTCGGTATGAGAATCAGGGTTTTTTCTCTCTCAAGTTAGATATCAGTAAAGCTTATGATTGATTGGAGTGGACTTTTTTAACGGCTATTTTATCTTAGATGGGGTTTGCACAAAAGTGGATTGATACTGTTCTGTGTTCCATTAGAAGAGTGCGCTATTCTATTCTTCTGCATGGTACACCTACAGGTTATATTACTCCATCCGGAGGAATCAGACAAGGGGACCCTCTCTCTCCATACTTATTCATTTTGTGTGTTGAAGGCCTTTCTTCTCTTATTTCTCATGCAGTTTCTCAAGGATCACTGAAAGGGTTACGTATGAGTCCTGGGGCCCCAATTATTCATCATTTGCTATTTGTAGATGACAGCTTTCTATTTGGAGAAGCATCTGTTTCAGAATGTGTTACTCTCTAGGTCCATCCTAAATGTTTATGAGCGTGCTTCTGGTCAAATAGATTAACCTGGAGAAGAGCAGTGTTGTCTTCAGTAAGAATGTGCATCCTGATTTTAAAGCTAATTTAGCTTCTATTTTAGGGGTGCAGTGCGTTGAGGATCATGGGACATATCTAGGGCAACCCCTTCATGTTGGGAAATCCAAAACGGCAATTTTCTCTTACTTAAAGGAACGACTGACAAAGAAGTTGATCAACTGGCGTACCAAAATCTTGAGTTTTGCTGGTAAGGAGATTCTAATTAAGGCTGTGGCACAAGTTATTCCAAATTATGTTATGAGTTGTTATATGTTTCCTAAAGGTCTTTGTGATGAAATGCATCAACTCTGTGCTCAATTCTTTTGGGGAGGTTCAGATTCTAATTGCAAAATTCATTGGAGGTCTTGGGAAAGGATGTGTCTGTCTAAAAGTGAGGGAGGCCTAGGCTTCAAGAATCTGCATGCCCATAATTTATTTATGCTCACAAAACAGGGGTGGAGGCTGATTACTAATCCTAACTCATTATTGTCTAAATTGCTTAAAGCTAGCTAGATACTTTTCGAATGGTTCTTTTTTGGATGCGGATATGGGGGATTCCCCTTCCTTTGCATGGAGAAGCATTATGGAAGCTAGAACTGTGCTTCAGGCTGGTTTATATTGGCTGGTTGGCATTGGCACCTCAATCAATATTTGGAATGATCAGTGGATTCCAAATATCTCTCATCATCAATTGCACAGACCACCTGATTGTGAATTTGAGTTTGTCTCTTCTTTGATTGATGCAAATACTAGGAGTTGGAGGGTGGATGTTTTGCACCTTCTCTTTTCTCAGGAAGTTGTTGATGTTATTATGTGTATTCGTCTCAGTAGCAGAAATAGGAGAGATCGCTTGAGTTGGAAGTTTGAGAAGAAAGGCAGGTTTTCTACTAAATTCGCCTATTTTGCAGCTAGGGATTTGGTGATGGGGGATTTCTTTGCTTCTTCCTCTCTTGGTGACCCTTTCAGTACTCTTTGGAAGACATTATGGAAAGCTAATATCCCCGGGAAGGTTTCTATATGTGTCTGGAGAGCATGCCATAACGTGCTACCAACAAGAGAGAGTTTAAGTAAGAAGGACTATACTAGTGATATGGGTTGTCTGCTTTGCTCACACCAGGTAGAGAGTGTTGGACATGTGCTATGTGGTTGTCCTACTGCGCAGGAAATCCTTGCAGCTCCTCCTTTCTCTTTTCAAGTTCCCATTACTCCTTTTATTTTCAAGGAATGGTTACTGGAAAAGGCATCCAGTCTCTCATCTGAAATTTTTTCTAAGCTGTTAATGATCCTATGGGGGCTTTGGAAGAATAGAAATGATAAATTGTGGAATGATAATGCTAAACAAGCACCAGTAATTGTTGCTTGTACTATGGCTTGGTATGAAGAGTTTCTTCAAGCTAATATAAGCATGACACTGGTAACCTGCAAGAGGACGAAAGCTAATGCATCCTGGTCCCTTCCCATGGTTGGTATGTTGTGTTTCAATGTTGATGGTGCTTATGTTCCTTCAATACAGCATGGAGGCATTGGAGGTTTTCTACGTAATGAGAAGGGTGAGTTTATTGCTGGCTTTGCTTATAGGGTGCCTAATGTGTCTTCTGCTTATCATACTAAGTTGCTTGCTATTAAATCTGGGTTGGTGATCATCCAGGCACTTGGTATAACAAATGTTGCTTTAATGAGTGATTGTTTAGAGGCTGTAAAGGCTGTGACAGCAGACGACCAAGATTTTTCTCATTTGGGAATTATTGTTCAAGAAATTAGAGGTTTGTTGGGTGAATTGCATTCTATAGGTGTTCATCATACTTATAGAACTGCTAACCATGTTGCTCATAGATTAGCAGGTTTTGGTTTTGATTCTGACATTCATATGGATTGGTTTTTTCAAGCTCCAGAGTCTGTTCTGGATGCCCTACAGTACGATTGTAATTGTATAAATCATTAATACAATTTCATCTTTACTTCAAAAAAAATAAAACCTAAACATTAAAGGAAACTAGAAACATTTGGTGCGATTATTTTCCATTTATATGACAATTTTTTTCTTCCAATGCTTGAAGAACTGAAATAATGGAGACTTATTAACTTGTGCTGGTAGGTGTAAAAATATATGTGCTGCTAGGCATGCACAAAACCTAAATCGATAAGCATTAGTACGTGTTCTAATTTGCTTAAACCAACAAGGAGGAGCCTTTATTCTACAAGAATCTGGAAAAAGGTGTCCTAAAATAGACTCAGAGTATTTCATCGAATATAATTGAACGGGAATTCAATTCCTTTTCTTTGATATAACTAATTTTTTTTTTTTTTGAATCAAGCCCAATAAAGCCAAATAGTATATTCATCGCAAGACAAAATAAGATGTTACATACCCTTCCACTGTCATTTAAGGACATAGACAAACAAGAAGGTAGTGGTAGTACCCACAGTGGTATGTAGAAATAGACCCACTCATAATACATTTCAGATCTTAGGGATAAAGGAGAGCCTCCTTTGGTATTACGCCGGAGGAGCTAGAGATCTAGGTTCCTAATACAAGGAATTTATTGAATTTAGACAAAAACTAAAAACATAGGGTTGGGCCAAGGGTCTAAACCCTAGTCCAAATTTAGAAGTTACTGGACTAGGGTAAACCACCGCCCAGAAACCCAAAGCCCAACTAGGATATCCATCAAGCAAAGGTCCACCCAAGGCCCATCAGCCTGCTCCAGACCAGTCCACCTACGCCAGCCAAGCTCCGTCCGCCACACGCCGACCGGCATCCATTATATAACTAATACTAATAAAATAAAAGGCACCCATTTTATTCAGTTTAACAAGGAGACCTACTCGGGCAAGAAAACCTACTAAGACGATGAAACCTTATTCTGAAGGTTAAAGAGATACTGAAGGAAACCTTATTCTGTATTAGATTCACGGAACATTTTCCTTCAACATATTGCCACCTAGAGGTAAACCGACTAATGTTTTACAATTGCACCAACATGAAGAATGAGCATTTAAAACTTCATTGTTGTCTGCACTAAGAGTACAGGCACAACAGCACACAGAAAAAAAATGCGAACAGAACTAGTATACGCCCTTGGCACTTTAGTGTCTACAGTCTACTGCTCATGAATTATTGTGTAAGAAAAACAACATCGATCACACTATATGCACGAGAGAAAATAGTTGTGGCTATCTGTTTTCGATCAGATCTTAGTAAAAAAAACAAGTTTTAAAACAGTGTAAAATATGCGATTTTTTGAATTCTCTGCTGTCCATTAGTAATAGTGATACCAATACATATGTCATCAGCTTTATACAGATCAGAAGGGGAGAATGTCAGAGTATCGATGTCCACTCTCCCATTACCCCTATTTTCACTTTCTCAAACCTAGGACACTTGTTTCTTGTTTAAATTAACTTGAAATAGTTAAGGACTTACGGTTCTATTCTAATGTGAAATATGTAATTTCTACAACGACCGATCACCCCAGGCTAAAGATCAATATATTGCATGTTTGAAATATGGTTACAACCATCACACGCTTGGTGATTGCTGTTCACATACACCTCACCACGTACCGAGTGTCAATAGCACCTATAAGAGCACGAAGACGAATACCAAGCTTTTTTTTTTTTTGAAGAAAATATATCAAGCTTTCTTAGTTGGATGATGACTTCTAGTTGCATATAAAAACACTTCAACCCCATTCAATGCAAGCTCAGCATCAGGAGCCTAGGAATAAAAAGCTCTTCAAAAACTTCAGTCGCATGCAGCGCGCAGCTCTAGTAAGGGAACAAGCTTACAGTTAGGCTTTCAACAAAAATCATCTCAGTAGTGAAAGAGTCAATAACTGATCAAATACAGATAAAAATGCAATTCTTATATGAAATTTGCACCTGTAATGTCCATCATTCGCAAGACTAACTAATATTCTAGATGATAGTGTTTCTATTCATACAGAAGATTTGACACCTTTGGTAACAGGCATACCAAATCCACAAATATGTCCTCAGTCGACCAATTTCCCACTAATATCTCATAGTACGATTTCTTAAGCACCTTAAAAGATTGATATTACTCTAATCTTAATTACCCAACATCTTCATGGTAACAAATTTGATAGTAAACCTTAGCACATATTAATCCACAACTAAGACTAAATAGTAGTTTCCACTTTCCACTATTTTAGAAAAATCTGAAAAAATAAAAATTAATATTTTTAACTAACAGAGTAAGGATATTCGGCTCTTTAAACGTTTGACGATTTCTAACTGGTTCAAACTCTTTAAACAATTAGTGGCAGTCACAGATAATCAGATCCAGATCTCATATTATTATGATTTAATTGGCCAACAGATCACAAATCCGTTGTAGTCTAGTTGGTCAGGATATTCGGCTCTCACCCGAAAGACCCGGGTTCAAGTCCCGGCAACGGAACTTTTTTGTTTCCAATTTTTTATTCCTTCTTCAAATTTGAAAGTTGAGAATTCAAATTCCCAGAATTACAAATTTGGAACGTCATGCTCTTCTCAATTTCTTGAGAGAGACCATGAGATGTCTTAGAAGAGCACAGCCCTCACTGCTGCTCAAAACTTTCCCCAATGCCAAAAACCAAAGCTCTTCCCTCTCCACCATCACAATCCAAAACCCACAACCCAATCAAAACAACCACCCCATTCCTCCACACAAAACCCACTTGGTTTCCACCAGTAACGTGACCCAGAAACTCACACTAACCCAATTTGTAATGAGTCTACACACTTTGATCCCCACCAATTTCGCAATGTCATTGCGTCGAACAAGTTGATCACCAGCTACATTCGTTCCGGGGATTTAGATTCTGCACTTAAGGTGTTTGAGAAAATGACTGTTAGAACCACAACTAGTTGGAATTCGATTTTAGCCGGGTATGCGAAAATTCCCGGGAAAGTGAAAGAAGCCCGCCAACTGTTTGATAAAATTCCTCAACCAGACACTTGCTCATATAATAGTATGCTGGCTTGTTATTTACGTAATCTTGGTGTTGGCTCTGCTATGGAGTTCTTTGATTTGATGCCTGTTAAGGACATTGCATCTTGGAATACCATGATATCGGGTTTTGCTCAGAATGGGGAGATGAGGGAAGCACAGAAGTTGTTTTTGTTGATGCCTGAGAAGAACAGTGTCTCGTGGAGTGCGTTGGTTTCGGGGTATGTGAAATGTGGGGATTTGGACTCGGCGGTGAAGTGGTTTGAGGTTGCACCGGTTAAGAGTGTTGTGGCGTGGACGGCTATGGTTACTGGGTATATGAAGTTTGGGAAGATTGGTGTAGCAGAGAAGTTGTTTAGAGAGATGCCTGAGAAAAATTTAGTAACATGGAATGCTATGGTTGCGGGGTATGTGGAAAACTGTCAAGCTGAAGAGGGTTTGAAGCTTTTCAGGTCAATGATTGGATATGGGGTTAGGCCAAATGCATCGAGTTTGAGTAGTGCTCTACTGGGTTGTAGCAACCTGTCTGCGCTGCAAATGGGTAGGCAAGTACATCAGCTGCTCTATAAGTTTGAATTATATAATGATACAACTTCAGGAACTGCATTGGTTAGTATGTATTGTAAGTGTGGGAATTTGGAGGATGCGTGGAAGTTTTTCATTGAGATGACACGAAAAGATGTTGTTACTTGGAATGCAATGATTGCTGGTTATGCTCAACATGGGGAAGGTTTAAAAGCTCTCAGTTTGTTTGACCAGATGAGGAATGAAGGAGTAAAACCAGATTGGATAACGTTTGTTTCTGTGTTAATGGCTTGCAATCATGCAGGACTTGTAGATCTTGGGGTTCAATATTTTGATTCCATGGCAAGACAGTATCAAGTTGAAGCTAAGCCAGAGCACTATACATGCATGGTAGACCTTCTTGGTCGTGCTGGTAAGCTAGTTGAAGCTGTAGCTTTGATACAGAAAATGCCATTTGAACCACATTCTGCCATTTTTGGAACTCTATTAGGTGCCTGTCGGATGCACAAGAACTTAGAATTAGCTGAGTTTGCTGCCGAGAAATTGCTTGATCTTGATCCAACGAGTGCAGCTGGTTATGTTCAACTTGCTAATGTTTGTGCTGCAACAAATAGATGGGACCTTGTTGGCAAAGTCAGACGATCGATGAAAGAAAATAGGGTCGTGAAGACACCTGGCTATAGTTGGATTGAGATAAAGAGTGTAGTCCATGAGTTCAGATCAGGTGACAGGGCTCACCCAGAATTGGCATCTATACATGAAAAACTGTCTGAACTGGATCAGAAAATGAAGTTGGCAGGCTATGTTCCAGATCTTGAATTTGCATTACATGATGTTGGGGAAGAGCAGAAACAGCAGCTGCTATTATGGCACAGTGAAAAACTAGCAATTGCTTTTGGGCTTATACACGTGCCTTTAGGGATGCCAATTCGCATTTTCAAAAACTTGAGAGTATGTGGGGATTGCCATCATGCAGTCAAGTATATATCAGCAATTGAGAAAAGAGAAATCATTCTCAGAGATACTACAAGGTTCCATCATTTCAAAAATGGGGTTTGTTCTTGTGGTGATTACTGGTAGCATACAAAAAACTGCTCCCCTGGAAGTCTTTTTCAAGTACATTAGGAAGGTAATAAGGAAAAATGAGGCTTGCAACAGAAAAGAATCCGCTGAATGAGATCACCACATGTCATGCCAGTCAAGCTGGCATGCCAGCTTTAGATCTGATTAAGTCTGCAATCTTCTACTCAGAGTAGAAGCTAGTGTTGGATCCAAACTTCTAGTGTTGGATCCAAAAAAAACAAAGGCAAGCTAGTTATGCTTCAGCAACATTCTGTGTCCTCAATCTTTCATGCCAGTAGCTTGGGGACATTCTAATTCTTATATCGTGCATTGGATTCGTAAGGATAGAATCACCTGATCGTTGTATTATAAATGACACACTCCTCTGCAATTGTCGATTGGCATGATAGAGCCACCACCAGTTTCTGGCATACCATAATACCATTGAATGCTAAGGTTAGCGCTATCACTCGTGAAAATACATGGTTTTGGCCTAACTCTGGTATGCTGTTAAACATCCAGGCCACTATGCCTTCTTTTCCCAGAACTTCAAGGATTCTATTCGAGTTACAGTTCTCTATGGCTCCTACGTGGATATGTTTGAGATTACATGGTCACATGGTACATTGGCATACAATTATTCAGCACCTCACTCCATCCTGGGAGCTTTGTTCTTCGGTTCACTATTAGAAGTTTGGAACTAGATTGGCCAATGTTGACTGCATTACTGTACTGAGAATATTGGTTACTTAACGCCGTTTCAGCTTTTGGTAAATGATAGCTTTCTTCCCCTAGGATAGGCTTGAGACTGATCAATTTTGTACAATGGTTGCAGCTTGCTTGCAAATAGGAGAAAACTACAAGGGTTTCAGAAATGAAGCCTAGCTTTGCCCGATTGCATTGTTCTCATTTGTATTACTTATTAGAGGTCAAATGTACTTTTATTTGGTACACGTTATACAATTCGAAGGAGATACTGAGATTCAGATACAATTCAATCTTTCCTGTATCTGCTAGAACTCCAGGTTTCAAAGGCAATTTATATATGCCATAAAGTCCAATAGCACAAACACAGGCCAGAGGTGATGCCGGTAGAAATATACAGATTGTGGCAGGGTTGCATTCACCAAGTTGAAACTTCCACATTTATTTCATGACCAAAATAAAGAATAGTTGCTACCGAGAACGAGTCATGCATCTGACAAGAATTAGGAGAACAGAACAAGGCAAATACTGCTATTCACCAATATTCCTAATTTTTGTACAAAAGTTTTTAAAACAAATACATTGAAAAGAATGGAAGGCTTTAACAAAGTGCTGACCACTGACGATAAAAGAAATCTTCATATCAAAGCGTTAAGATAAAACTAGTTTTACATTTCACGAAAACACCCATAAACATCCCATATCCCCCACCAGTTTTTCTTTTCCCTTTAAGAAGAGCAGCAACCAGACTTTTGGTTCACAGGCTGTCCACGAATCTGCACTGTTGGAGGCCTGGCGTTGTTCATCGGTTGGCTTGCCATCCTGCAATAGAAACCAAAACATACAATTATGGTAAACATCAAGGATGCAATACATAATTGTTTCAGCATCTTAATCACTAAAACGGTCACATTTGATAGAGAGATAAAAAGTCCAGTTGCCATCATATTTACAGCTTATTGATCAAGCAATGACAAGAAAAATAGAGTACCTGTTCTTAATCTCAGCAGCCATAGCCATGAAGGCCTGCTCAACATTGGTGGAATTCTTAGCACTGGTTTCCATAAAAGGGATTCCAATTTCATCCGCAAATGCCTAAACAAAGTAGACAAAAATTTTAACCATTACTCTTGCACTCGTCTACTACACATGGGTAAAAGAGGTGGGTCAACAATATACAATGGAAAACCTGAACATGGTCATCAATTTACCTTGCCTGTCTCAGTGGACACAACTTTATTTGCTGTGAGATCGCACTTGTTTCCAACTAGAAGCTTGTTCACATTTTCACTTGCATAACGGTCAATTTCGTTCAACCATTGCTTAACATTGTTGAAGCTCTCTTGGTCAGTGACATCATAAACAACCTGCAAGAACCCAACAAAGATACATCATAAAGAGCAAGGTCAACAAAGTCTTAGAAGCACAAATAAGAAATAGTGAACGACCCACTTACAATGATACCATGAGCACCACGGTAGTAGCTGCTAGTGATTGTCCTGAAACGTTCTTGGCCAGCTGTGTCCCACTGCAATTCCCAAAATGTGAATTGAATTAACAGCAAGAAACCAATGTTTACAAAACTTATTGACAGAACCAATCACAAGATTTGTTAGTGTTCACACTGAACTGCTCCAAAACAGTTACAATTCTATCAAGATAGACAACAACTTCACTAGAATTAGCAGAGAATTCATATACTTACAATTTGAAGTTTGATAGTCTTTCCATCCTGCTCCACAGTGCGGATTTTCTAAACATAAGACGCAACAGAAATCAATGAGAACCGAACCTTGAGATCACTTTCCTATCAAAAGTCAAATGAATCACACTTCGTAAAACCTAAGCAATGCTTACAAAGTCAACTCCAATTGTGCTGATGTAGCTATCCAAGTACGAATCATCCTGGTTTCCACAAACACATAGAAAGAATCAACCTCAATACCGCCTCTATCGACGATTACAATCCCCGAGATAGAACAGTAAAATACAGGAGAAAACTGACTACAACTTACAGCAAACCGCAGAAGTAGACATGACTTGCCGACACCAGAATCACCGATCAGCAAAAGCTTAAACAGGTAGTCACTGCATCCAATTTTCCACAGAAATTAGTAATCGCGTGATCTAAACCAATAATCAAACTACTAACATAAACAGCACCACCTCACTGATCAAAATTACTATCCAATCATCAACTATTAACCTAAACAGCCCCGATCCAACAACTCAGTCCATATTACAAGTCTCAAAAATTGAAATATATTCTGAATCTAAAACAAAACCTACACGGATCTGATTGCGCTACATCTAGATCTAAATTAAAAAAACTTAAATTCGAACAAACAAGCATTTAGAATTCTCCATGAATTAAAAAAAAATGAAAGCCTCCAAGCAACCGGGGCTCTGAGATCAGATATAATCAAACTCCAAACACAAAATCGAATAATGAAAATCGGACTCACTATTCGGGATTCATGGCTGGGCCGGGGAGTGAATCACGAGAAATCGGCGAGAAGTTGGATTCCGGCGAGAAAATGCGTCGGAAGTGAGAGCCTTCGCCGGAGTGAGAGACAGAGAAAGTGGAAGAAGAAGAAGAAAAAGGAGAAACCGAGGAGGAGGAAATATCGAGAGAGAGAGAGAGGTGCGTTTGTATTATAAAAGGACCCCTAAAATGCCGGAACTCTTTATTAGTGCTTGTGACGTAGTAACTGGGGACTAGATTCCGCCACGTGTACCAACCCACTCTGATTGATTGTTGGTGATTTTACGGTTTTGGTCACATTTTCACCTATCATGGAAGCGCACTAGAAAAGCAAGTCTAATATTGTACAATTTAGACTCGAGGTTAAAATAGGTTTCCAATGGCATCTGCATCAACGACTAAAAGATACGAGTCATACAACAAACAGACCTAACTGATCTAATATGAAAGCACTAGTTGTTGTATTGAGAGGCCGAGAATAATCTCATACAAAGCCATAAAGGCATCCATAATATGATCGGTACAATAATATTAGCAATAAAATTGACTTCCTTTAAAAAATATAGTTAAAATTGAATTTGCAAGTTAGCTCATTCTTTATTGGTTAATTAAACGAAACTGTTTGAAAACAATCTTCCAGCTATTTCATTGAATGTTTTCGATCAAAGAAAGTGTGGGAGTTATTAAAAACTTCAATAGTTGAATGTAAATAGTACCTGATTCGGAGGGAGTCGGTTGAGAATTTCTTATTTTTCCCACTTCAATAAAAAAAATCATGTGAAATTGTCTTTGTATCAGAAAAATGAAAAAACATAAACAAAAAATAATAGTGACTTGGACCTCAACAACAGCACTTAATGGCATTGTGTGTGACATGATAACCCACTAAAACCTTATCAAATCAATTCCTAATTTTACGAGGACTGAAATTTAAGGGAACTATAAGAAAATTATGAGAAAAAGAAGAAGAAGAAGGGTGTTTAAGTCATTTCGTAAAACATAAAAAAGTATTTAAATTCAAAAAAAGGCCAGAAAAGAAAATGGGTGAATCAACCAAAGCGTGGAACAGTTGTCTCCGGGTTGCTTCGTCAATCTTCATGAGGTAGTGTGTTTGTGCTTAGAAATCTTAAGCCCAAAGGCAAACAAACTCAGAGGGATGCTGAGCTGAATGAAATGCGCGTCAAAGCAGTGGCGTCAACACAAGGGTAAGGCAAAGCCAATACGTGCGCGTTCGTGTTGAAGCAAGCTGGCATTGCGCCGCCTGCCCTTTTCGTCCGCGTTTCCTTTCCTCGCCTTATTCTAATCCAAGACGAGATCTCATTTTGCAGCACAGTGACCAAAACGACACGTTCTTAGAGGCCAACAAGGGGGGGTGCCCGATCATTGTTCCAACTTCCAACTCCCCCACAATGCTTTGGAGCTCATTTTTACATTTTATATGCTGCTTTAAATATTCATTTTATGCAAATTACCCCTTTCCATAAACATTTCACCTTGCTTTCGTGTTTGTAGTGTTTCATCTTTTTTGTTTTTTGGGATTCATCCATCTTTCCGTCTAAACGACAACATGTGGTTGGATCAATGTTGGTCTTCCGTCTAAATCACTTCAAATGCTATACAACGGCGTGTGCATTTCTCTTTCTCTATTATAATGTCAACTTACATCAGTTCAAAATTAGAATCAACATAGAGTGATAAAACACGCATATACGACAGTAAGAATGAAAAAATTAGAATGAGTGTTTAATCAAAAGCATTTAAAATGCATTGACTCCGATAGTTGTAAAAACAAAAAAATGTTAATGACATTCAATAACAATAGTATTGTAATAATATTGTGCGTGTTGTTTTTTTGTTTTTGTTTTTGAGAACGAATCAAATTCATTAATGACGCAAAAGATTGCGACGCATTGGAATGAACATTTATGACCTCAACACTACGACATGTATTTTAATATCACTAGTTACAAGTCTGTCACTGTTAGTGAAATCCAAGAGTCGAATGAGCTCAATTCAGCACCAAATTTTACGCCCATAGCCGCGGGTTATAATAATGGAAAAATATCACAAATGGTGTATGAACTTTAAGTCATTCTACATTTTGGTGTACCAACTTTCAAAACTATTAGAATGGTGTATCAAGTTTGCTCCAATCTTTCATTTTGGTGTACGCCGTTAAATTTTCCGTTATCTTTACAAAAAAAAAAAAAAAAAACTGACAAAGCTAAAGGAAAGATAACGGAATTTTTTTTTTTTTGCAAAGATAACGGAAAATTTAACGGCGTACACCAAAATGAAAGATTGGAGCAAACTTGATACACCATTCTGATAGTTTTGAAAGTTGGTACACCAAAATGTAGAATGACCTAAAGTTCATACACCATTTGTGAAGATATCCCTATAATAATAGGTAATCAATCTTGGGTGTCACATTACAACTTGATACACCATTCTGATAGTTTTGAAAAGTTGGTACACCAAAATGTAGAATGACCTAAAGTTCATACACCATTTGTGAAGATATCCCTATAATAATAGGTAATCAATCTTGGGTGTCACATTACAACCTCACGTGTGATTGTTTCACAATCTATTGAATGTTTTAGTGTCATGTGCCATTGTTACACATATTGTTAATAATTTTGACCGCATAATATATAAAAATAATAATAGTTGTATGGTGTTTGCCGGGTGGGACCCTCGATCCAGAAGGTATGCCACTATCTATACATGTCTGCCTCCCTTGAAAGCTCTTGGTGCTGCGACTATCACCGGTAAGTTGCGTCGGATCAACATGGGGATTAGAATCGACTGCAAAAGCAACTAAGTCAACGCCCATTTGCTCTGGCCCGGACGCTTGAATCTATTCCACCGCAAAGAACCGAATATACTACTGCAGGATCTTCCGCAGCTTCTGTTGTTATTGCTCCCACCTGTCACTACGCCACCTCAGCAGCTTCTAAAAAAGTAGGGCTAAGTAGCGCATTTTCCTTTGTGAATTGTGAATATGGAAATTAATATGGAAATTATTCTATTATTTTTAATAAACAAAAAATGTATTTAATGCAATCTAACCATTCATTTATGTTGGTGTAAGTACACGGCGGTGCTCTGAATAATCTTTCTTGTGAATAAGCCATTCTCATGCACCCGTAATTGCTAGCTAGCTAACCAATCTGGAGTGTTATGATACAGCCTTGCGTGCGATTGTTAATCTAATCAGAATGTTATAGTGCCATGGGCGATTGTTACACGGTCAATAATATTGACCACACAATAAAAAAATTACCGGACTACGGTAATTTTCTATGTTCCTTTAACCCACCAAGACAATTCCTATAGTCCTATCCTTGACCAGAACACGCAAAGCAAAGATGCACAGATACGCGAGTGCTCCTCGAGTCTCCGGGGACTTCCCGGTCAACCCGTCATCAACTTCACCGCAGCAACAACAGCAATCTTCAACCACCGCGACCCACGACTCAGAGCACCACCACGATCAAGATCTTCCCACATACGATCCCCTCTCTCATGCCGCCAAGAGAGAACGGTCTCGCATCAAGTCCGCAGAGAACGCCATCCACTTAATACCTCTCGTCCTCGCTCTCTGTGCTATCATCCTCTGGTTCTTCTCCAATCCAGGTACACAATTACAATCTTTCCCATCTTCGTCATGTCTTGCTTCCATGGACTAATATGGATGCCTGACTTTCCTGGGTTGTAGTTGTAACTTTGTGATTATGCTTGAGATATGGATTGCAAAGGTCCAAGATTTGTGGACTTAGTTATGTAGATAAGTAATGCATCAATCTTTGGTTGTTTTTTAGTTCTAGTTGGAAGTTAGAACTTCAACTGTAGCTTGAATTGTTAGGCTTCAAAGATTAAAGCTTGAATATGGCTGTTTGTTTTTTTTTTTTTTTTTGTTTTGGATAGTTCATCTCTGGACCATTGGACTCATATATATATATATATATATATATATATATATATATATATATGTCACCAATGTTGTTCATAACTGTGACGTATCTCTTTTGTCGAAGAAATGAATCATTGTTTATAGTTCATCATTCAGCTTCGTGATTACCACGAATTTGTTCTGTTGGAACATACTTATGTTCTTCATCAAAGTGTGTGTGCCCAATGTTTCATTATAAAGGAACTGTGTTCATGTGTTTTAGGCTTCTAGTGCTTGTCGTGAGCTTTAAAATGTTTTAGGCTTGTGGTATCCCTTGAAATAAGAACTTGCTTCCACTGCCGTCGCGAAACTGTTACGGGCATTTGTCTGTCATTATATCAGAATGTAGGGAACATTTGGAAGCTTCATTGCTTCTAGTTATTCATAATTCAACTGGCATGGAAAAGTTTTTGGATTTTTTCAGTCATTTTTCTTTGGTTGCATGGTGGCTTCTATGAGTATATCCTTAGTGATTTAAGTGACTCAGTTGTTGCAGCATGAAGGTTATGAAGATTGATGGTGATAGTGAAGGAGCAGCTTGGAATTAAACAATCCATGCATCTATAAGCCCTGCAAGATTATTGGAGTAGAAAAACTAACCGGTCCCTCTTACTCAAGAAGAGGCTCTTGTCAGCAACTTATATGAATGTAAGATAAGATGACCCAGATAATTTAGTTTGTGTTTAACAATATTTTTATTATAGGCTTTTCACAGTTGAATCAGAAAGTAAACTATCAAAATAGCTATTTATTCGGGAATTGCAGAATTGTATTTGCTTGTAGCACTCTGAAGTCTCTGATTAGATGAAGCACTATTTTTATTTGATCAGTGAAAAATCTTGCTATGCCATTTAAATTTTGATTTGTTTCATTGCCTACTATCCTAAGGGATTAATTTCAAAGACTATGTTAGCTTACATGCTGCGTTTACACACTTTAACATAGGGCTGGATTTGGTACGGTTACCGTTTTTTTTCATCTGAGCCGAATACCAACCGAAACACATCGGTATATTGAAAACCGATACCACTACCGTACCGGAAAAGTCGGTAACCGTAACTTTCAGTTACCAATATTACGGTCAGTTTTGTCTCGGTTAGGGCCCAACCGAAGAGGATGATTGGGCCTAATATTGATAAACATTTATATAGGCCAATCACCCATTCTGAGCTGTTTTTAGACCATTTTTCCTGTTCAGTTTTTACCAAATACATAAAAGCTATTACATACATACTTAACTCTACAATTTCCTGAATAATACATCTTCATCAAGTGTATGTCACGTTGTCTAAAAGTTATTGAATATTACAGAACCTCAAATTGAAATAAACAATGAATATTACAGAACCTCAAATTGAAATAAACAAAAAGCTGCAAGTGATTTGAGTGTTCCAAAGACTAAACAAACAAAACAAAAAAACACAGCAGCTGTATCCAAATCTTCAAGTAGACTCCAAGACTTGACCAAAAATGCACAGCAGCTATATCTTCGATCTGAATGTTTACACCATCCAAATCTTCAAGCAGTACTTGTCGTAGACGAGTTCGCATCCCAAATGCAGCGCAGCAGTTTCTTCAATGTTAAACCACAAAAAAAAAATACAAATAGCCAAGTCAATATAGAAATAAGTTGATGTATTAATAAACAAAAATTTCAAGTAAGCTAATATTTCCAGATTATACATTTCTGCAGTTCTTCTAGATCCTTATACAACATACAATTAAATGGCAAACGATACCTTTCCAGTTTTGACAAACGATAGCTTAAATGGCAACATACAATTAAAAGCAACAGATGCGTTTCATACTTTCAAAGTTTTGCAATCATGTTCAGTTTATACTTAAAAACAACATACAATTAAAAGCAACAGTTTCATACTTTGCAATCATGTTCAGTTTATAGTTATACACACAGAAAGTCACAAATAATTAATAAGAGAACAAGCAGAAACTTATTCACACAGAAACTCTCAAAGTCACTACTAATTAATAAGAGTACAAGCAGAATAGAAACTTCATGTTCAAATAATCAAACACCATACACAAAGTCACAAGCAGATACTTTAAGTTCAAAGAATCAAAACCCAACCAAGCACACACAAGTTTAGACGTTTAGTTACCTAATCAAAGACCTCGATCACCTCCCGCCTCAGGATAAACTGATAAAGCAACTAAAATCCATGGTCATACCTTCAAGCTTAAAAGGACTTTCTACCAAAAACATATGAACATATATGTTAGATAACCACGATCAATTTCAACCATGAAATTAACAAAATCAACAACAGATTCCTTTTTTTTTCATACAAATTAGAGCAAAAGGAGTAACAAGAGTAAAAAACTAAAAGGAGATCGATTTTACCTAATTATTTGTGCTCGGAAACACCAATTGAACACCGTATAAGTCTCTGAGCAACCACTTCAACCAAGCAAGTGAAGCAACTGATCTAGGGTTGGTCGAACGATTTGGGGATTTCAAAAATCAAACTCAATCTGGGTCTCAGCTTATGTTAGTGAGGTTCGCATCAATGATCGATTGTTGTTTTTGGGATTGGATTGGGCTGGGTTGGTTATGAGAGGAAGAGAGAGGAAGAGTCTAGGGTTGGTCGAACGATTTGGGGATTTCTCAAATCAAACTCAATCTGGGTTGAAGCTTATGTTGGTGAGGTTCGCATCAATGATCGATTCATTCGATTGTTGTTTTTGGGATTGGATTGGGGCTGGGTTTGGTTCTGAGAGGAAAAGAGAGGAAGAGAGGGTCGAGACTCGACAAAGAGAGAGGCTGCAAATGACCTAATCTGAGTGACCCCTGTTAGGTTAACCCAATCTCCACTAAGATCCAACGGCTATCATTTACCCTCCCTAGAAATCAAAGTATTAAAAATAAATAAAAAATAATACAAGTATATATGTACGGTTGGTACGGTAATACCATATAATTGATATTAGGGTACCGATACCGAGCCGCGTACGCGTATACGGTACGGTAAACCGAACCGGATCTTCCGGTTACCATCTCAGTCGACACCGACGGCGGCGGTTCGGCCGATTTTCGGCTGGTTCGGGAATTTCAGCCACCCCTACTTTAACATGAGCAGTTGCTTTATAAATCTCTAACTTCCTAGTACAGAAGAATATGGAATAGGCAAACAAACAGCTGATGCACACTATAAGACGGAATATACAATTACAGTGGGACACTTCCAAGCATTTTCCTTTACCCTGTAGGTTTCAGTGACCTCTAACTTCAATCAGTAAAGGGATGATAAATTGCCCCCAACATTACACAACTTGATTCTGGAGAGGTTGGCAGTCAAAATTTGTGTGTTCCAACATTGGTCCTAGCTTAACAAGCTTTGGGATAATGACATTGTTCCGGACAGAACACACAACAGGATTCTCCCACTGCAGTAGTGACCCTATGAGATTTGCACGTATGGTTAGAGGAAAAATTCGAGGCCATCTTGCATTTCCATATGAGCTGAGAGCATCTTCAATGGCTGCTGGTCCTGAGTCAATCGCCGCTGCAAGCTTTCGTGCCAAAATTACTGAATCTTCCAAAGCACAACAAGCGCCTTGTCCAAGATTGGGAGTCATTGGATGCCAAGCATCTCCAACCAGCACAACTCTTCCTGCTGAAGCCGGAGGGCTGATGGATGGCCACAGCCACCGGTCTACTAGTGGTGTTCGACTAATTGTGTCATCCGGGGTATGGTCTATAATGTCCAACAGGTCTGAAGGCCAGTTTGTTACCAGTTCTCTAGCTAGCTTCTTTAGCACAGCTGGGTCATTTATTTTTGGACCTGTAATAAAATATCGCACGCTGTAAGAACACGTATAGAAACTCAAAGATGGAAACTTCAGAGTTCAGAATTAGTAATTTACCTGGAGATGGCCTGTTGAAGCAGACAAACCAGTAGACTTTTGTAGGAGAAATAGGAACAATTCCAGCACGCTGCCCTCTTCCATAGATTTGATTCAGTTTTGGTTCAAATTTATGGCCACCGGGAAAGAATGCAAGGCCTCGAAGACCACAATGCCCTGCATACTTAGGCTCAGGGAACCCCATCCACTTAGCTATAGGAGACCGAATTCCATCACAGCCAATTACAATCTGTTGGAAATTCACAAAGATGAGAGAGATACTTGGTACTTTCAGCCATGAATTTGCTAGTCAAAAGATTGATTTACAACCTTAGCAGATAGCTGAGTACCATCCACAAGTTGCAGCAAAGTGTCTCCGTCTTCACTCTTCTCAATCTTTGCAAGCTTTGAAGAGAAACGAACCGCTCCTTGGGGTAGTTGATTGGCAAGAGTCTCCAGTAGTATTCTCCTTTCCACGGCACGCACCTCTTGGCTGAAAATGATGATTCAGTTATAAGAACACAACATTGTAAACTGAAATTTGCATGTTTGAAGCTCATTACCTTTCATCTTCCTCTTTGAACTTGAAGGAGCGTAGCTCATTTCCCTCGGCTGTTGTTACTACCATCCTGCACAACTGATTCCATGAACCAGATCAGGGCAACTCAGTAGTTTGAAGAATCCACAGCCTTATTCTAGTTGAAACTTTAACAAGTAGTTCATTCTAAAGAACTGCTTCTGTTTGTTAATCTATCAAACTATTGCAAGATTAAGCATGTACCATGTACCAAATGGCCAAAATAGACAATAGTCTATATATGTTGACAGACTGATAATGTAAGACTAAGCCTGAAGAAGGAAATGAACATATCCATACCCTTGAATTTCAAGAAACTGGGTTCTGAGATCATCTCCAACTCCAATTGCATCCAAAACCCTCCAGCCATTTTTGAAGAGGGTGAGTGAAGTTCCACTGGTTCGAAGTGACTCTGCTTGCTCTAGCACCACTGATCCAATTCCAAGCCTAAAAATCCAAACAATTAGAAAGAGTATCCACTCTTACAACTTGTAATTCTTTCAAGAAGACAATAGCCTCGCAAAATGGAAAAATTTTCTTTAGCGAATTAAGTTTTGGTAACTGTGCAGTTTAGATTGACAGTCCCTCAACATAACTTGTCTTGCAGAAAGAGCGTTACCCGAAAGGCGAAACCATGTTACCTGTGAAGAGACAGAGCAGTGGCAAGGCCGGCGATTCCGGCGCCAACTATGACAATCTCCTCCTTGTGGGCACCAGATTGAGCTCTTATGATTGATAAAGAAGTGGGTTTTGTTCTGGTTGTGGTTGGAGCTCGAAACCAATTGGATTGGCCAAGAGGATTTCTAGTTTGAGAATGGTATGGTGACACCAGTGAGCTGTGAAGCACTAGGGAAAAAGAGACAAAACCCATTGTTTATGCAGTAACTTGCAGAGTAGTGATAGCATGGGAGAGTTTGAGAGTGAAGGAGGAGGTGTTGGTCAGCAAACCTGCCATGGAAAATTAGTGGCTATGATGAAAAGGAGTGGCATTTGGATCCGATTTTTCCCGGGAAAGATATTTCTTTTCAGAACCCTTTTGTGTGTTGTGGCTTGGAGTTGGGTTTTGGTCTTCGGCTTGTTGGACCTAATGTGAGGCAAATGGTTATGGATTGTTGCCCACCAATTTTGACAATAATCATAAATTATGTATGACAATAGACCATAAATCATACAAGAAAAGTAAGAACTAAAATAACCTCGCGTAAGTATTTTCTCCAAAACTAGATTTAAAAAAAAAATTTATTTTAGTAGTATCTGTCAGAGTATTTTTAGAAGAATCTCGATCTTGACTCTCTAGTAATTTTGGAGAACATGTGTAGTTTTTTTTTAATCAATTTTAATAGCTGGATCAAGTTTTTTATTTTTTATTTTTTTTTAAAACCACTTTCTCACCCCACCCTTACATATGTCAATGAGAATCAAATACATAACATTTACAATATTGGAATTATAAGTTACCAACATGTCACCACTTGCTGACAACTAGATCAAGCTTCTAAGTTTCTCTCTATTTTAATTTTGGGTTTTTGTCCATTTTCTCTATTTCTAGGGATTTTTTTCCCACTTACCCCATTAAATTTTTTTAATTCTTCCATATCCAAAACACTCTAAGGAAGTCTTCTCTAGTACCCCATTAAGTTTTTTTTTTAAGACTATTTTACCCTCATCCTTTTGTTATTTAGAGAGAGAGAGAAAAAAAATGGAAGAGAGAGAAACCATAAGAGACTTCGCTGGAGCCCCGTCACGGGCCAACTTTCGCCTAAATCAGGCCAACTTTCTCCGGATTTTGGTCGTCGGATTCCTGTCACCGGCCGCCGCCCACAGGACTTTTCTAAAAATCTCGCCAGAGGTCCCCAAAGAGGTTGTCGGAGATTTCATAAGTCGCGGGAAATGTTTATTGCTCCCAATAGACGTCTATTGCCCCCCAATAGAACTTTATATAACCGGAATGGGAACTAATCGTTCTAAAATTAGATAAATAAAACTTTAATTAAAGAAAAAAAGAAGAGATTATATCAATTTAAAAACGTCTATTGCCTTCCAATAGACGTTCAAAACTTTTTTTCCCTTTCCTTCTGCCCCATTACTTAAAAAAAAAAAAATCTGATTTGGGCACCCAAGTCAACAAATCAGAATTCTCTCTCCTTGCCTCGCATATCTGGTCAGTCCAAGACGCCAATCTCGGCTTCCTGCAAGGCATCCCTGGAAGCTTCTCCAACCAAACCGGTCACCACCGTCCAACGCCGCCGTAGAGAGAGAATTTTGATTCCTAGCATACCGGAATCGGTCCTGCAGAAAACTCGTCTTTCCTTCTCTCTTGCTCTGGGTGATTTCCATTACAACATCGTCAATTCTTTCTATATGCTCTAACCATGACCGGCTGCAGATCGAGGAACTAGTCGACCTTGATCATCAGCGAGAACGAGGTCAATGGTGAGCTCCGGTGATGAGTGGACTTCGATGTGGTTGAGGAGGAGAGGGATGAGAGAGAGAGAGAGAGAGAGAGAGGAGAGAGAGTCTAATCAGAGATGGATGAGAGGGAGGAGGAGGAGAGAGAGAGAGAGAGAGAGAGAGTCTGATCGGAGAGAAATGAGAGAGAGAGGAGAGACAGAGTCTGATCGGAGATGGATGAGAGGGAGGAGAGTGAGATCGATGGCATGAATGTTGTTTTTTAATTAAGCTGAGGGCAAAATTGTCATTTTATTTGAAATAGTGTAAGCGAGAATAAAAATCTGTTGCTGGGTAAGTAGGATAATTTTGGCCAATTTTGGTGCTTTGGGTCAAGAACCATTTAATTTTTATTTATCTTGCTGCTAAATATAAAGAGCGAGATGATGCTCTCTATTATTTTTGTTAATTAAAATATTCGTTTTAAGTTATTTTATGTAATTTATAAATTTATTTATACTTTTTCTTCTATCAATAAATAATATAAATTCAAAACAAGCTCAGATAGAGAGGACTGATGCAGACGTAATTTAAAAGTGACTAACCAAAATGGCTTTTTAGCTACTTTGACTAAAAAATGGCTAGAATTGCTAAGATGCTATCAATTAGCGTAAAAGTTCAACCAAAATACATAGTAAGTCATTTTTAAAAGCACCACAAATATGTTCGATACTTAGAACTTAGAAGGTCTAGGTAATGAAAATGACATAGTGGTTCCTTGTTTTTAATGGCCAACAAGGATATCCCTAATGGTTTTGGGTGGTTCCCCGACTATAGTTCCTCTAAATATGTGTTTATATACTTCAGGAGGTTTCTGGCTGGGACAAGTAGTGGCGGGTTAGCTTTTTGGACTGGTGGAGTTGGGTGCACAAAATTTGCTGGTTGGCCCACTTGGGCTTTATTAAGACACTACTAGAGAAAACCCATTTAGGGACGAAATCAATTTGTTTCTAAAAGCTGAGAATTCGTCCTAAAAAAAGATTTGAGACAAAATCATTTTGTGGCTAAAGTCGTCTCCTAAAGCTCGTCCCTAATTATTAAAGGCAACGGTTGATAAATTCCGTCTCCTAATGCATTTGGAGAAGAAATTAAAATTATCTCCTATTCAACAAAATTTCATCCCCCATTCTCATTCAAGTTGGCGGGAAAATTAACTATAAATGGCGCCAATCAGATGAATAGGGGACGAAACTCATTCCGTCTCTTTCTATTTTCAAATTTTAAATTATTTTCAAATTTAATGACACCTATCAAACGAATAGGAGACAATTAAAACAGGCAAATATTGAATTTGACATAGATTCAGATACACATGAGCAAAGACAAACCCCGATTCCTTTATTATAGACAACAAACGTTCAACACTAATAGGACAGCGACATAGTTTAAGATAAGACCGTCTACAACACAACACACCAGCAACTGAATACAATGTTTATCTGAAATGCATATCCAACTCGAGTACAATATTGCACTTGCAAAACTTGAGGTGTCACAATCATTTATTCTTGGCATTGAAGAGGCCCCCTTCTGCTCTCTAGAGTTAGTCCTAGCCAGCTTTTACCTTCCATCCACCTGAACATATTTTGATTGCAAAGAATCAGAATTTCATGCATAGAACTGTAATAACATATCAAATGCCCAGAAAAAACAAGGAAGAAACTCACCTTAGAAAAGTCCTCAATGAACGCATCCTTGTCCTTCTCAATGGCATTTAATTCCTGCTGCAGAACTCTTATGAACTACATGTGCCACAAAACAATTTGGTATAAGTTCAGCAAGCTCAAAATCATGTATATAAACAGAAACAAAGAAATATCAGAACTAGCATATTATCTCCAGTACTATATATATTCATTCATAACTTCATACAATACGGTTCCAGTATCACAGACTACAATCTAATGCACGCACCAGCAGCATTGAAACCCAAAAAGTTCAGTGACTTAAACGAATGTGTCTGGCCACATACAACTTGTAGTATCGTAAAACACTCATTATATTCACCTACAACATTCTTACCTATGTCATCTCCAAGATGTCTGCAATCACAGCCAACAAATTGGAGATAATCTGGGATACCAGATACTCTAACCTGCAAAATACAGATCTCTGCATTTTATCCATAAACATGACAAACTTTTATTCAAAGCTGAGAGCTTAACGATGCAAAGTTTTCACATAGAGTGTGAAGCTCAGCAAAAGACTTATTCAAGAACAGACAGTGAAGATAAGCCAATAAGATATAAATAATCCTAAGTAGCAATGAAAAATAGACAGTGAAGATATCAAGCAATTAACTAAAGATTGATTTCTACTTGAAGACATCAAATAATTTCAGAGACACCGAGGCCGAAGTCGAAGCCCAAGGAACCAGTCTTTCAAGATCAAATTCAAGAATAGAAGAAGACCCAAGAACCGGTGTTTGAAGTAAAACTGGATCGGGTTCAAGAACAGAAGAGGGTTGTCGACTTCCAAGAACTACTACCGGTCTTTGAGGTGGAGAAGTGAGAGAAGAGAATACCCATTTGCGGCTGCGGCGGCAGAGAGATCTCAGAGCCGGCGTCGGAGGTTTGCAGCCTGCAGAGCGAGAGCGTGTCAAAGACTAATATAGCAATCCTAATACAGAAACGATTTGATCGAGCTTTAAATCATGATGAGGGAAGGAACAAAACAGGTTCCAATGAGAGAGAGGATGAGACCAGAAGGATCACCACCTAACTACCCACGAGATCAAGAAGATTTCGATCAAAAACCCTAAGCCCCAATTTCACATAGTTACTCGACTCTGAGCGCGTGTAGCGCGTTCCATTCGGTCGTTTCCTCTTTTCTTTTGTTTGAACAGATTTCTATCCTTGCTACCTTCAATAAAAATCAAAAGATCTCTTTTTTCTTTGTAATTTTACTTGTTTATCCTTTTTCATGTACGTAGTTCTCCTAGTATCTATATAAGGGATATTTACGTAAAAAACTATGCTTTGGTTAACAAACTCTATTATTTTAATGGATAAAATAATTAAAATAAAAGAACCATAAACTCTTTTCATATAGAAAATGATCTAGATTCCGGATTTTCAAAAAAGTTCTCTTAAGTTCTTAGTAACAGTCAGCAATGCAAGTCTTCTAATCGCGCCTCTAACCTTACTACGACATCAATAAACAAAAATTAGCAGTACCAAAACTAAAAAAAGATTGAAATTCTGCAACATTGAAAACCCTAATGCGATATTTAGAGTACTAAATGAGAAGAAGAGAAACTAAGAGATGCGAGATAGGTGAGAGGGGTTACATGATAGAGACACTGTTGTTGGGAGGTATTGGTGTTCGGATGTTCGTATGGGCAAGTCGCAAAGCAGTGATCATCAAATAGTTCGAAGAACTGAGACTAGGGGAGAAGAAAAATAAATGGAGAGGCTATTTATATGTGAGATCGAAAATACATCATTTCAATCTCAATCAATCACTATACACTGTTTATTTTTGCCAAACTCCTCCGGATAAAAAGTTAAAAAAAGAAAAATACCGCCAACAAAATTAGAGAAGAAATTTTTTGCTCCTAATTCTTTTTGTCTAAAATTTGAAATTTGGCGCAACTAACTACTTAAATTTTACCAATTATTTGCAAAGTCTAAAACATTTAGGAGACTAAATTAAATTTCGTCCCTAATTAAATTTTGGGACAGATAGTTTTTGTCTCTAATTGAAACTTATTTGTCTCTAAATAGTGTCGAATGAAGAGTTTTGAAAACAAAATTTTTAGGGACGAAATAATTTTTTTTGTCTCTAATCATGTGTTTGGGGGACGAAAAATTGGTTCGTCTCGAAAAAATTTGTCTCCAAATGGGTTTTGTCTAGTAGTGAGATCAATATTGTTGAACCTGTTCAAGTAAATCAAGAATATGTGTACAGCTCAAACTCTAGGTTACTTGCTCTAGTTGTAAGAGGGTTTGTATTAGAGATAATATCAGAGAATCTTAGTATATATCCAATCAATGTACGATTATGTTTCCATGTACAACTCTATCTCTATGCTTGTAATCCTCTATATAAAGATGCCTCTATTATCAATGAAAGCACGACTCAATTCTCTCCCAATTTCAATTTTCCTAAAACACGTTATCAGCACGAAGCTCTAACCCTGAAATCCCAAAAACCAAAAATCCTAAAACCACAGCACGTCACACCGTGCCACACTGCTGCCACACCAAAACCCTAATTCGAGGTATTTTTTTACTTAAAGTTCCCCTTTTTGAGTTTTTTTTTTCTTTCAATTTCTCTTCTTTTTCTCGGGAACTTGCAACCTCCCTTCTTCTACCAAGCTGAACTGTGGGGGTTCATGCTCACTCCAAGCTTGGAGCTTGTAGAGTCCTCCAAACTTAGAGTTTGTTGAGAAATTATGATCGACCACAAACACATCATTGTTTTGATCTAATCCAATACCTCTTGGAAGCAACTATGCTTAGAAATTCCTAATTTCTTGGAAGCAATTACGCTTGGAAATTCCTAATTTCTTCGGAGAGATTAAGCTCAGAAATTTCTATTGTTTTCGTGGTAGCTTTTTCCGCTTCAAAACTAACTGTTTTTCTTATTCTCTTTTCAGGATGAGTAAACTGAACAAACTGGACTTTGCTCCATTAGGAACAACTGGCTCTGGATATCACAAGTGAGTCCATGATGTCCGCCATCATCTAAAGGCCGAAGGAATCCTGGATATGATTCTTGAGCCTAGCCAGGACGTGTTAACTGTTGAGCAAGCTCAAGCTTGAAAGCAAATAGAGCAGCCTCGAAGGCAAGTAAGCAGAAAGACATCATCCTAATGACGAGTCATTTGGATGATTCGCTCCAGTATGAGTATATGAATGAAGAAGACCCTAGAAAGCTGTGGGTCTCACTCGAAGAAAGATTTGCAACGTCCATGACTCCTGCTTCCTGACCTAGAAGTGAAATGGCATAGCCTTTGCTTATGTGATTTCAAGTAAGTTCTTGACTACAACTTAGAAGCACTTCATATTAAATCCTAAATGGAACTCTGTGGAAAAGATGTCACAGATGCGATGTTGATTGAGAGGACTCTCTCTACCTTCCCCGACTATGCTTTGATGGTTGCTAAGAACTATCGAATCGATGTTACTGCAGGACGGATCATAAGGTTTCATGAGCTCATTGGAGTTATGAATGTTGCTCAAAAGCATGACAACATCCTTGTGAAGAACTATAATTTGAGGCCCATGGAAACAAAGCATACTTCGGAGTTCAATTATAGTCGCGCTCCTAAGAGAGGGCGCAAGAGCGAAACCCTGAATCTAGGGACATTTCTGGACGTTTTGGTCCATATTCTTGCTCTAATGAGGAAGGTAAAAGCCAAAATAGGCGAACACGGAACTGAAGAGGTCAACTTGGAAAGAGGGAGGGAGGCAACGCCTCTGGTCACTGGTCATGTTGGTGGTGCCATCTACATTAAGAGCCATCCAAATGACGCTTTCAAAGCGCCTCAATAAATGGAGTCTGAGCATAGAGATGTATGTTCCCGATGTGGAGTATCCGGTCATTGGGCACACATTTGTAGAGCTCATGAAGATATTGTCATCGCCTACAAAGCATATTGTGAAGCAAGAGATGATCACTATGTGGAACAAGAAGATCAAGAAGGTGATCTAGAGTGAAGGTTTAAAGACTTCAAATCTGGCTGAGATCAATAGATAGTCTTTATTTTTTTTCAAGAGATGTAATGGGCAATTGCGTTATATTTTGTACTAAATGTCATTAGGTTTATTTTCTCTTCAAACTAAGCTCATCCAAAGTGAGTATATGTCTAGGAAGGTTTTGAGATAAGTGATACTTAAGCGAGTTTTGCTCCACCAACATCTCACTACTCACCTGGTCATATTTATTTTGGAGTTACCAAAAGAAGTTAAACGACTACCATTGTTTTGCATTAGCTAGTACTTGGATTAGATTCTCTTAATGGTTAAGAAACAATGATGCACTATGTTGGCTTATGAATAAAATTTCGAGTTCTTTTCATTATGACTCCATTTTGATTCTGAGCAAATTACTTTGTGACTACGATGGCTGGGCCATGAGGATTTTTTCAAGGACATGGAATAGCCTAAATTCTACTTTCGAAATGGCACATTGATTACTGTCACAGAATCTCTCTACGCTCCTAGGGAAAGCCGAACTCTATTGAGCTATTCGAGTCAATGGATTCCATGCAAAACACATGAAGAGAATGGAAAAGAGTTCCTTTGAACTACCTCTAATCATTGCGAATAAAGACGCATCTTAGAGAAATGTATGTGTCTCTCTAGTGGATTTTATGTCACCACTATTCAAGCTATTAAATCTAATAAAGTTATGAGAGAAGATCTCTTGGATTTAGACACATATTGGCTTTGTCACAACAGGATAGGTCATCCTAGTCATGATATGACGATCTGTCTATTAAAGACTTCACACGGACATCCATTCTTTCTAGCAAAACAAAGCAAGAATCAAAAATTAATTCCCGGATTAAGTGTGACAATCGCTGCCACCGTCCTCCTTGATGACGCCATAGTAGGCGCTACCCAGGGCCATGTCGCCATGGATTCCAACACCCATGGACATGATGTCATGGATGCCACTTCCTATGGTTATGACGTTATGATAGGTGATGTAGTCACAACTTTTCTTTAAATAGCATTTCAGATGCTAAGGCCCAACCAAAATCCTCATTGGTTGCTTCTAAGGCCTCTAGCTAGTTTTACAAAAACCGTTCCTTTGGAAAATTAGGACTAAGAATGTCCTATGCAAAGGATATGAAAATACTCATTCTGTTCTTACATAGAATCTGTGGGGATTCTGTGGACTGATTTAACCAACTTGCGGACGTTTAAATATTTCATGATGTTGGTTAACACGCAAAAACCCTGGTCACGTGGTGTGCCATTGTCCACCTGTAAATGCTGCCTATACCACACTCCTAGCATATATCATATGACAATGGGCTTACTCCCCAGATCATCATATTCAGTCAATTAGACTTGACAATGCTAAAGAGTTTACATCGAAGACTTTCGATGGTTATTGCAATGAGGCTGATGTTGGACATCATATTCCCATATACACACCCAAATGATCTCACAGAAATGACTACTATGGTAGCTCAGAAATTGGTAATGCGTACCAATCTCCTTATATCCCCTTAGGGTGATGCAATATCTCATGCAGCTATGCTAATTAGTCTACGACCCACAACCTCAATCTACCTCTACGTTACAGCTAATGACTGGGTACCAGTATCTCGTACTTATGCATATTTGAGTGTGCCATTTACGTACCAATTGCGCTGCCACAGCGCACTATGATAGTCCTTACAGACGAATGGGCAACTAAGTTGGATTTGAGACTTCAACAAATCGTCTGCCACTTAATGCCCTTGCTAGGCGATCTCTTTACCGCTAGATTTGCTTCACTTTGATGAAACAGTCTTTCTGTCGTTAGGGGGAGATAAGAACACAGATGTTCAACATGAATGACAGGAGTTTGTTGGTCTGTCCCTACTATGTCTCATTTTGATCCCCGCTAAAGTGATGAGATCACACATATCTGCTGTAAACATGCCTGCAAGGATGGACGTCCCTATGAGAGGACGTAGCGCCACCCTACACGGAGTAGGCATTGCGCCAACGCCATAGAGAGTGGCACTCTGGTGTTACATCCATGGCCCTTGCTAGGATGCATGGGAGGCCTGTTGGTAAGAAGGATACTTTGGCATAACTCAATCTTTTGATCATCGACACTCAAAATTCGTTTCATGAGAACCTTCCGGATTATGGTTATTGTTCGGGGACGCCTCAACGTCAAAACCTATTCTTGAGAATATAGAGCTCTCTGATAATTACACCAGTGTACATGAGATGTGGGATAGAAACTCCATCATGATTGATGATGTAGTCACCCATTTCACTGCGCATGAGTTTGTTGAGTTTGATGATATCGAAGCACACTCTGTTGATGAATGAATGCCAACATAAAGAAATTTGGCCTAAATGGAAAGATCGATCCAGGTTTAGTTGGACTCTCTAACGAAGAGGAAGGTTTTCGAGCCAGTGATGCCAACACCTCCTAAACATAAAACTTGTTGACTAATGGGTATTTTTTAGAAAGCGTGATAAGAAAAAGATATGGTAATCTCACCTTATGGTGCAATGCTTCTCACAAAACACCCTGGAGTCGACTACGATGAGATACATTCTCTCGTAATGGATGTCTTTGCACTCCACTATCTTGTCAGTTTAGTAGTTTCCGAATAACTGAACATGCAGCTTATGAATGTGGTCACTACGTATCTCTACGGGAATCCAGATGTGGAATATGCATGAAGGTTCATGGTGAACTTTATTTACCCAAGTCAAGTGGCTATAGAACACAGAGCGCGTTTGCAATGAGGTTGAAACGCTCACTACAGTGACTACTTGATTGGGAAGGGATATGCCCGCGTGTTTTCATGACAAGTTTTGGATTCTATCGCGGATAATGTTGAACGTGATCTTTATTGGAATCCCTTAAAGAGTTAAGGGAAACAGCTGAACACTTGAAATTCAACTTTGAGATGAAGGATCTTGGGAGAACATGATTATGTCTCGATTTGGAACTTGAACATCGTGTCGATAGATGCTTAGGCATTTTGACAAGGTCAAGCCTTCAAGCACACCCATGATCGTCCATAATCTTAATCATGAAAAGGATCCTCTTCGTCCGAAGGATGATGACGAAGATGTGCTAGAGGCAGAAGTTCCCTCACATTATTGTACTTACCCTAATGCATAAGACCGAAAATCTCATTTGCAGTGAACTTGTTATCTATGTATAGCTCTGCGCCAATGCGACGCGATTGGATTGGTGTAAACGATATCTTTCGATCCTTGAGATGTACAATTGATATCGACTTGTTCTATCCCTACAGAGAGATGATGGATTCGGACCATCACACACCAAGAACGCCGCCAACACTGGTCTGTGTTCTTTATCCCCATCCTAAAACAATATTGGTGTTTTGGAATGTTATGATAATGTTGGGTATCTCTTTGACCCACACAAAGGTCGTTCTCAAACTGGTTATGTGTTCACCATGGGTAAGACAGCAATATCTTAGAGGTCCATAGAACAGACCATGGTCGCTATATCTTTGAACCATATAGAGATTATTGCTCTTCACGAAGTGGTTCGTGAATGTATATGGATTGGATCCATAATTACGCATGTTCAAAGCAATTGTGGTTTGAAATCTACCACAAATGAGCCTACAAGCATTTATGAGGATGATGTCGCTTACATTGAACAAATGAAGCAAGACTACATCAAAAGCGACGAGACCAAACATAATCAGCAACAACAAACTCTCCTCAAGATCAAAGTGAACTAGATTCGATCTGAGGACAGTATGACAGACTTGTTACTAAGTCATCACCTAATTCCACTTTCGAGAAACATGTTGGTAGCAACGTTTGCGGAAGTTATCCGAACTCCCATAACCGTAGTCATCAAGGGAAGATGTAGACATTAGGGGGAGATGTTTACATGTATGGTCTCGAAACATGAAGGGTGTGTTGTGTTCTTTTTCTCCTTCGACCGAGGTTATTTTTATCTCTCTGGGTTTTTGTTACTCAGCAAGGTTTTTGATGAGGCAATGAGAGGAGCACCACATTTGGGAGACACAAGGGGGAGTGTTCAAGTTAATCCAGAATATGTTCTGACCCAAACCCTAGGTTATTTGCTCTAGTTGTAATAGGGTTTGCATTAGAAATAATCTCGAAGAATCTTAGTAGATATCCAATCAATGTGAGATTGTGTTTCCATATAGAACTCTATCTTTATGCTTGTAATCCTCTATATAAAGAGACTCCTATTATCAATGAAAGCACGGCTCAATTCTCTCCCAATTTCAGTTTCCTAAAATAGAACCAAAAAATTATCTAATTTTTTATAGCTCATATTTTGTGAATGGATGAAACATCAATACATACTTTGCATGAGTTCTCCTTTTAAATTATTTTAACCCCTTGTATCTTTTTATACTCCATCATCCTATGAATTGCTTAGATTGTAACTTTTTCTACTGCAATTTTTAAAGGGTAAGCCATTATTTATAACTCTCGACCTCGTATTAATACTAACGTTTTCATTTGAAATATATATATATATATAATTTAAAAAAATTAACTATTTTGGGATGAGGATCACAATATTATCATCATGTCATCTCTGATTCTTTGAAATGATCATCTTTAATTTTGAAAGTCGTAATTGGTAATCAGAATCTTCGTCTTATTATCCAATTCATCGTATATTATATCATTAGAGCGATAGATCCAATGAAGACCAAACTCAATAAAAAAAAAAAAAAATCATCCCTAGTTTAAGCATCTCTAATGGGCTACCTATAAGAGATCATAAGTTAAAATTTAGTGAAAAGCTAAAAAAAGTTGCCTCAATCACGTTCCCTAATATGCTCCTAAGATAACAATGTCACCAGGAGCTCCTAAATCCGAAGAGAGAGAATATGATTCCAGCGCATTGAATAATCTAATTAATATTTATTTTTGAACACTGACATAATTTTATTTATTTTATAAGAAATCTTTTTTCATTTTTTTGTTAATGAATATTAATTTTAAAATAAAATAATAACTTACTAGCTCCTTAACATGTGCGCAATTGATTTTTATTTTTATTTATTTTTAATTAAAAAAGTTACAGTAATTTCTCTCCTGATTTGAGGAAGCTTCTTCTTTTTCATGGGAGGTATTGCAATTTTTTCAAATATGACGTAGTCTATTGACTATCTTATCTTCGTGTAGAAATAATTTATTTATTAATATCTATATTATGTGAGGGCATATATTGTAGTTCAAAAATTTAACTATTCTCTTAAGAATTGGCTTAATTATATAAGATATGTATAATATTTTGAGCATGGTTAGAGAAGCATTTTCGAATGCATTTTTAGTACGCTCTGTTTTAACTTTTTAGCTATTTTAGAGAATAAGTTTAGATTTTATCTATATTAGCTCTCTAGCAAACTCTAAAGTGGCTCTCTACTTTAGTTTTTAGCTATATGGTTCCTAAATGTACAGAGCGATTAACCGCTCTCTACTATTTTTGCTAATTTGATACATTATGTTTTAGTTATTTATGTAATTTTTAGTTATTTTTAAATTCCTTTCTGGCTTTTTGAAATGTCCTGATTCGAATCACCTTACAGTGTGTTTGGATGAGAAAATTATGAAATACATAGGAATTTATAAGTAATGGAATCTACAACTCCATCAATAAAAAATTTCATTAATTACAATTTCTGTTACTTGGTTGTATCCATTTAGGATTTACAATGTCTAATAAATTAAGAAAGTTTGAAACAAATAAAAAAATAGAATTGAAAAAATAATAAAGAACTAAAAATTAAATACCACAAAAATTCAAAAATGGCACTTATTTGCCCAGTACTATTTGGTCTAGTGACATAGTCTCCCTTTCATAAATGGGAGGTTGTGAGTTCGACTCACGAAAGAATAGTAGTAGAGTTTGAGTTGTTTATCTGATAAAAAAAAAAAGTACACATACTTTGGTGTAAATTGAAGTGAGAAATTAGGGTAATTAATTCCTTATTTTCTTTCCAGAGAAATTTAAAATTTCCAAAGTTGAGAATACCAAATGACAAAATTGACTTTTAGAAATTATGAAATCCTCACTTTCAGTTAAACTCTATCATTTTTTCCCCTCACTTAAACACATATTTTGGGTTCATTTAGCACCAATTTTCTTTGAGCTAAAATCATTTTACCTTCCTGAACTTTACACCTAAAATCCTTTGTACTCCCGAACTTCTAATTTGATCGCGTGTGCCTTTGTCCTCTCCAATTTGATCGACTATAACCAATCCTTCACTAATGTATCAATTTCTTCATATATTGTTGCCCCCTCAAATTAGTTTTTAGCCTTCATTAATCATGCAAGAAACAAAGGCCAAGGCTAAAAATTTACCCTAAATGGTCATGGATTGCCACTAATTTTATGAAGAAAATGAGATGTTGTAGAGAAACTGAATTTGAGAGGAATTTGCTGTGTATTCTCATTGATAATAGGGGCCTCTTTATATAGAGGATTACAATGCATAGAATCTCAATCATACAAGGAAAGTAATTCTACATTGATTAGGATTCTAGATCCTTCTAATTAAATCCTATTACCACTAGGTCAAGTAACCTAGAGTTTGGGCTAAACACAAATTAGGTTTTCCTTCAACACTCCCCCTTGTGTTGCCCAAACGCGGTGCTTCTCTCGTTGCCTCGTTAAAAACCTTGCCGAGTAACAAAAACCCAGTGGGACAAAAATAACCTCGGTCGAAGGGGAAAAAGAGCACAACACACCCTTCACATTCGAGAGACGAACATGTAGACACTCCCCTGATGTCTGCACCTCCCCCTGATGACTACGATCATGGGAGTTCAGATAATTTCCGCAAGTCAATTCTTGCCACATGTTTCTCGAACGTGGTATTGGGCAATGACTTAGTAAACAAGTCTGCCTCACTGTCCTCAGATCGAACCTAGTTCACTTTGATCTCGAGGAGTGTCTGTGTTGCTGATTATGCTTGGTGTTGTCGCTTTTGATGTAGCCTTGCCTCATTTGTTCAAAACAAGTAGCATTATCCTAAATGCTCGTAGGCTCATCTGTGGTAAACTTCAAACCACAGCTACTCGAACATGCGTAATTATGGATCCAATCCATATACATTCACGAACCACTTCGTGAAGAGCAATGATCTCTTGCATTGTTCGAAGATATAGCGACTAGGGTCTAATATGTAGACCTCCAAGATGTCCGGTCTTTTCCCATGGTGAACACTTAACCGGATTGGGAATGACCATTGTGTGGGTCAGACAGATACCCAACATCAGCAAAACCTTCCAAAACACATGTCGTTTTGGAATGGGGATAGAGAACGCAGGCCAGCGTTGGCGGCGTTTCTGGTGTGTGATGGGTCCGATCCATCATCTCTTCGTAGGGATAGAACAAGCCCATATCATTCATACATCTCAAGTATCAAAAGATATCTGTTACACCAATCCAATGGCGTCGCGTTGACGCAAAGCTATATCTAGCTAACAAGTTCACAACATACGAGATGTCCGATCTTGTGCATTGAGATAAGTACAATAATGCGCCTATTGTACTAAGTAAGGCACTTTTGCCTCTAGCACATCTTCGTCATCATCCTTTCGACGAAGAGGATCCTTTTCAGGATCAAGACTACGGACGATCATGGGGGTGCTTGAAGGTTTGACCTTGTCAAAATGCCTAAGCATCTATCGACACGATGCTCAAGTTCCAAACCGAGACATAATCGTGTTCTCCCAAAATCCTTCATCTCAAACTCGGATTTCAAGTGTTCAGCGGTTTCCCTTAACTCTTTAAGGGCTTCTAATGAATACCAACATGAACCGCAATAGAATCCGAAACTTGTTATAGAAACGCGTGGGCATATCCCTTCCCAATCAAGTAGCCACTTTAGTGAGCGTTTCAACCTCTTTGTAAACGCGCTCCATGGTCTAGAGCCACTTGACTTGGGTAAATGAAGTTCACAATGAATCTTCATGTATATTCCGTATCTAGATCCCTATAGAGATACGTAGTGACCACATTTGTAAGCTGCATGTTCAGTTATTCGGAAACTACCAAACTGACAGGTAGTGGAGTGCAATGACATCCATTACGAGAGAATATGTCTCATCGTAGTCGATTCCAGGGCGTTTTGTGAGAACCTTGCGCCATAAGGCGAGATTACCATCTCTTTTTCTCACTACGCTTTCTAACGAAGACCCATTAGTCAACAGGTTTTATGTTAGGAGGTGTTGGCATCTCTAGCTCGAAAACCTTCCTCTTCGTTAGAGAATCCATCTTAACCTGGATCGCATCTTTCCATTTAGGCCAAAAACTCTCTACGTTGGCATTCATTCATCAACGGAGCGTGGTTCGATATCATCGGACTCAGCAAACTCATGCACAACAAAATGCGTAACTACATCATCAATTATGATGGAGTTTCTATCCCACGTCTCATGTACACTAGTGTAAGTTTCATAGAGCTCTATATTCTCAGGAATAGGGTTTGACGTTGAGGCGTCCCCCAACGATAACCATAACCCGGAAGATACTCATGAGACGGATTTTGAGTCATGATGATTAAAGGATTGGAATGTGCCAAAGTATCCTTCGAACCCACGGGCCTCCCACGCATCCTAGCTGGGGCCATGGCCTGTAACGCCAGAGTGCCACTCTCTTTGGCATTGGTGTCATGCCTACCTCCGTGTAGGGTGGCGCTACGTCCTCTCGTAGGGACATCCTTCCTTGCATGCATGTTTGCAGCATATTTGTGTGATCTCGTCACTTTAACAGGGATCAAGATGAGACATAGTGGGGATAGACTACGACAATTCCTGTCGTTCCTGTTGAACATTCGTGTTCTTATCTCCCCCTAACGACGGGAAGACTGTCTTATCAAAGTGACATCCGCAAAACTAGCGGTAAGGAGATCGCCTAGCAAGGGCATTTAAGTGGCGGACGATTGTTGGAAGCGCAAATCCAACGTAGTTGCCCATTCGTCTGTAAGGACCCATCATAGAGCGCTGTGGCGGCGCAATTGGCACATAAATGGCTCACTCAAATGTGCGTAAGTACAAGATACGTGTACCCAGTCACTAGCTGTAACGCATAGGTACATTGAGTGGCGGTAGGTCGTAGACGAATTAGCATGGCTGCATGCGATATCGCATCACCCCAAGCGGATGTAAGAAGATTGGTGCGCATTACCAATGTTCGGACTACCATCGTAGTCATTTCCACGAGACCAATTGGGTGTGTACAGGGGAATGTGATGTCCAACATCAAACCCATTGCAATATCCATCGAAAGTCTTCGATGTAAACTCTCTAGCACAGTCAAATCCAATTGACTGAATAGGATGATTCGGGGAGTGAGCCCGTTGTCACATGATATGTGCTAGGAGTGTAGCATAAGTAGCATATATATGGACAATGGCACAACACGTGACCGGCGTGTTTGCGTGTCAACCAACATCATGAAATATTTAAGCGTCCGCAAGTTGGTTGAATCAATCCACAAGATCCCTACGGATTCTTTGTAAGAACAGAATGAGTATTGTCATATCCTTTGCATAGGACGGTCTCAGTCCTAATTTCCCTAAGGAATGGGCTTTGTAAAACGAGCGAGAGGCCTTAGAAGCAACCAATGAGAAGTTTGGTTAGGCCTAAGCGTCTGTAGCGCTATTAGAAGCAAAATATGTGACTACATCTCCCATCATGGCGTGGGAGCCATGGAAATTAGCATGTAGGTGTCATGGCCACAAGGAGGAACAACCATGGCGTTATGCCCATGGTTGGTGCCATTTATGGCAGCATCTTGCTTCATGTTGCTCAAAAGGAATGATGTCCATGTGAAGTCTTTTGTAGACGGATCATCATATCATGACTAGGATGATCTATCCTGTCGTGAAAAAGCCAATATGTGTCTAAATCCAAGAGATCTTCTCTCAAAACTTTATTGGATTTAATAGCTCGAATAGTGACATAAAATCCACTAGAGAGACACATAAACGTCTCTAAGATGCGTCTTTGTTCACAATCATTAGAGGTAATGCAAAGGAACTCATTTCCGTTCTCTACATGCATTTTCGCATGGAATTCGTTGGCTATTCGTAGGGTACTATTTGCCCTAAGAGCGTAGAGAGTTTCTGTGACAACTGTAATCAAGGTGCCATTTGGCAAGTGGAACTTGGGCTATTCCATGTCCTTAAATTAATACTGATGGTCTAGCCATCGTAGTCACAAAGTCATATGCTCAGAATCAAAATTGAGTCATAATGAAAAGAACTCGAAATTTTATTCATAAGCCAACGAAATACATCATTGTTTCTATGATCAAAGAAAATCTAATCCAATAAAAAGGAATATGGCAATCGCCTACATCTCTTGGAAAATAAAAAGACTTAATCAAAATCGCCAATTTCTGGGTCTTGATCCTTGTAGTCTTCCACCCTTAGATCACCATCTTGATCATCTTGTGCCATGTAATTTGCTTCCCTTGCTTCACGATACGTCTTGTATGCGTTTGCAACATTCTGGGGTGCGGTACATGTTTTAGCCCAATGTTCAGTTGATCCACATCGAAAACAAACATCATCATGGTCAGGCTCCCTTGATCGAGGCGCCATTGGGGCGCGATTTGAACGACCTATCCTCTTGGTGGCATTACCACCATGGTCGGAGGCTCCGCCTCTCTCTCTCCTCACACGTTGACCTCTACGGTTCCGTGCACGCCTCTCTTGGCGATTTCCTTCCTCTTTAGGGCGAATATATGGACCAGAACGTCCAGAATTGTCCCTATCCTAGGGTTTCGCTCCTTGCGTCCTCCATTGGGGGCGCGACTATAGTTAGACTCCGGAATAGGCTTAGTTCCCACGGGTCTAGCATTATAGTTCTTCACAAGGATATTATCGTGCTTTTCAGCTACGTTCATGGCGCCAATGAGCTCATGAAACCTTGTGATACGTCCTGCATTTACATCAATCCGATAATTCTTTGAAATCATCAATGCAGAGACGGGGAAGGTAGAGAGAGTCTTCTCGATCAACATCGTATCAGTTATGGCTTGGCCACAATACTCCATCAGAGACTTGATACGAAGAGCTTCCGAGTTATAATCAAGCACAGACTTGAAATCACAAAAGCGGAGGCTATGCCATCACACTTCTAAATCAGGAAGCAGGGAGTCACGAACGTTGCCAAATCGCTGCTCTAGTTCTACCCATAGCTTTCTTGGGTCTTCCTCATTGAGGTATTCATTTTGGAGCGCGTCATTCATGTGCCTTGTCATGAGAATTATGGCCTTAGCTTGTTTTGCTTCAAAGCAGTAGCTTGCTCGATTGAGAGCACGTTCTGACCAGGCTCTTGGATGGTTTCCAGAATTCCATCAGCCTTAAGATGTTGGCGCACATCTCGGACCCACCTATGGTATCCTGCGCCAGTTGTCTCGAGTGGGACAAAGCTCAACTTGTTCAGGTAACTCATCCTGAAAAACAACACAAGATTAGGGTTAGTTTCGGAGCGAAAAGGCTACCACGAAAAACTATTAAATTTCTGAGCGTAGTCGCTTTCAAGAAATTAGGAATTTTCTGAGCGTAGTTCCAGAAAATCCGATTCCAAGAGGGGTTTTGGATTAGATCGAAATAACGATGTATGTGGTCGATCGTTTTCTTCTCAACAAACTCTAAGTTTGGAGGACTCTACAAGCTCCAAGCTTGGAGTGAGCGCGAACCCCCACAGTTCGGCTTTTGGTCTCCCCTATGTAGAGAAAGGGGGGTAGAAGAAGGGATTTTGGAGGTCCCCGAGAAAAGAAGAAGAAATTGAAAAACTTCACAAAAACGGGAACTTTTAGAAAAATTTACCTTAAAAGATGGTCGGAAAAATCATCGCCGGAAGTTACTGTAGCGGCCGGAAGTTACTGTAGCTGCCGGAGTACTGTAGATGCCGGAAAAAGTCGACGGAAGTTGGCCGGAAAAGTCGCCGGAAGTCGGCCGGAAAAGTCGCCGGAAGTCGGCCGGAAAAGTTGCCGGCGGTGGTTGACCGGAGGGTTGACCGGCGTTGACTGTGGTTGACCGGCTGCTTACGTGGCACAGGGGGCTGACGTGGCTGCTGACTGGATGTCTGCGTGGCTTGCTGACGTGGCAGTTTTCTGGCGGCTCGGCGGCTTGCGGCTTGGCTTGCACGTGGGCTTCGCTGGGCCTGAAGGCGGGCTTGGGCTGCAGGCGGGCTTGGGCTCGGTTCTGCTTCTCCCCTTTTTTTTTTTTTTTTTTTTCTTTTCTTTCTGCCGGTTCGGTGTGAAGATTTTCTGGTGGCCGGTTCGGACGATTCTAGGCCGGTTCCGGTGGAGGATTTTGCGGTTCCGGGTTTCTGGGATGGAGGTGCTGCAGGGATACCAGTATGGCTGCAGGGGGTGGTGAGGAAAGCTTTGAACCGGGCAGGGGAACTTTGGCTTCTTCCGGTGGCCGGTTCGGTGGTTCTCCGGCCGGTTCTGGGGATGGGGCCGCCGGTTTCGGACTCCTGGAGTCGAGATCTTTGAGTTGGGCGGCTGAGGTTTCTGGGATTTGAAGGTTGCGAATTTAGGGTTTCAGGGTTAGGGCTCGTGCTGATAACGTGTTGTAGAGAAACTGAATTTGAGAGGAATGGAATTTGCTGTGTATTCTCATTGATAATAGGGGCCCTCTTTATATGGATTACAATGCATAGAATCTCAATCATACAAGGAAGTAATTCTACATTGATTAGGATTCTAGATCCTCAATTAAATCCTATTACCACTAGGTCAAGTAACCTAGAGTTTGGGCTAAACACAAATTAGGTTTTCCTTCAACAAAATTAGTTTACTAATGATTATAATTGATCATATTGGAGAGTATAAGGGTATATGTGATTAAATTAAAAGTTTGTGGGTACTTTTGGTTAGCGAGGAATTTGGCTGTAAGATGCAGCAAGATCACAATGCACATAATTCTAAATTCCTTTTAAAGTCTTTTGACAATTGTCGCGTTGGCATCTTACAGCTAAATAAGTGCATCAAAAGACTTAAAAATAGGAATTTGGGACTATATGTGATTATGTGTGTCACGCCCTGAATTTTGAATAAAGAAAATTCAAATCCAAAACGCGAGAAAAACTCAAGAAAACACACATAGAAAATTTTTTCATTTAAATTAATCAACAAACAAACTGAGCTCACAATGTCAATACCGACTCGTTCTTTAGAGTCACATATTACATTACAGATAGTTTACAAATTAAACTGAATGACAATTCAATAAGTAAACACACCCACCACAACTCACTACACAGCGGAAGACTTAAAACTAAGAGTACTCTTCTACGTCCACGCTACTGAACGTACACCCTAGCTTTGATGACGATTAATCGATATTCTAACATGCACAATAACCCCTACACCATAGAATAGGGCACCGGGAATGAACAAAACAAACCAGGTAAGCTTTTCAGCCCGTATGAGTAAACTCAATTAAAATGACTCACGTCACTCATGCTTATAATTTCTCAGCTCGTGAGATAATTAAAGCAACAACATTTAACTCCACAAAACACAACAAAACATCAAATTCATATCATATCATATCATGCTCACGTAAGTTAACTCATATCAAATCAACATGCTCTAACTCTCGACTCATGCATCCAATTTCACAATACTCCAACTAAACAATTAAATTCAATTATGTTTTAAACATTTTAAAACACAACGAACTACAAAATCAATCTTCATTTGTCTCAACAAAAGTAGTTGTCACCTTAGTGACGTTTCAAAACATTTTCCATCTTAACAACAAATCTACGAAAATCACACTCACTTCCCCTCAACATAAAGCATTTGTCAAAACGATAACCTCACGACTCATTTCACAACTCACTATAAATCTCAAACCACAACCGCACTCACAATTGAATTAAGTAAAATCAGTAATCCCTGCATAGAAACTTAGTTCAGGAGATCACATTAAAAACAAACAATAGAAGTCATATAAATCCCTGCATAGAGTTTAGTTTAGGAATTTACGTTAAAACATACAATTCAGATAGCGGTAATCCCTGCATATAACTTAGTTAAGGAGATTACATTAAAACAAACAATTCAAAAGACAGTAATCCCTGCATATGACTTAGTTCAGGAGATTACATTTAAAATCAAACAATTAGAATGACACATAAAATAGATAAAGAAGTCAAACAACTCACACCAGAGTCGATGATCACTCATCAACACCAAAGTCGATGATCACCCATCAACTCCAAATAAATCATCTCACAACATGACTCGTTTTCAAAACTCGACATCCTTACCTCTTAAGGTAACATACATCACAAAAGTGATAAAAATCATATTATCCCAACTCACCCATAATATGAAAATCAAGTCCCTCTTGAACAATAAAAGAAAGAACCCACACGACACTCTCAATTAAAAACATGTATTCAAAGGCTTCATGTAACCCTCGTGTTACTCCCCTGAAATACAATGGCAGACAGACTAGAGCCCTAACTGAATCGTAGCCTGTCACCTCAGCCGAGGTTCAAACCTACGATAATAATTGCCTCTGTCACTACTTGTGACCTGGATCCGTAGACCGGAAAACATTTAAAGTCCCACGTGACTCAAAACGATATTATGAATAAATCACAATTCACTCATATCACAAAATCATCTTTTATTTCCAAAACCATATATTTTCCTCAACATCACATTGCACAACAATAGTAAATTACACACTCAATTCCACCAAGATATATATTTCACGTAAATATATATATATATATATGTAGTCATCCACTCAGGGATACCACTAATACCAACTATAGTTTTATAAATTATACTTCTCGAAAATCATTTTATATCAAAACATTGTTTTCACTTACCCATGAACCATTGTCGATCAAGTTCATATATTTTAAAACAAATAATTTGTTTAGAAAATGATTTAACAATTAAACAAGTAATTCCAAGTAATAAATAAATCCATTCGTAAATGAACCACATGAGATTTACTCACCTCTAAATCCAGCTGCGTCTTCAATAGAGCCTAAAATCACAATCACAACTGTCCGCCCAACCAAAACAGTCAATCACCTAAACAAATACGATCCTAACTTAGCAATTGATTCATAACACACTTAAATGATGATCCAACGGTCGGATTCTCACAGATCGCCCTTGGGATCATCCTATTAAAATTATACAAAGATCCAATGTTGGGATCCTCGCGGATTGCAAACCGAAGATAACTCATAAAACCGAAACCCTAGCATGCATCAACTTTCTCCAAACTGACCTTATAATATAACAAAACGACCGTATCGATGCGTAGATGAATAAACTAAAAACAGAACACAAAAATAAGGCCAGACGCGCCGCCACACCCCTCCACAAGCGGCGGGTCAGCCGGTGGTCAACGCCGGATCAACCACCTCCGATGCAAAAGTCATCAACTACAAACTTGTTCAAATTGAAAAGCTGAGCAACTTCATACCTGGAGCTAAGTCTGGTTCAGCCTAGATCGTCCTAGATCAAGCTTGGAAGTTGGATAAATCTCGGCCGTCTGATCACGTTTCCAGATCCAACCAGAACCGTAGAAAGCTTCAAACCTTGATCTTTCGCTCCATAGGTAAAATCATCCTACAAGGTAGGTATGAGAATGATCAGAGGAAGTGACGATTCCAAAACCAGGATGGATCGAACAAGGGGATACCGGAATCTGTGAAATCCGACCGGATCCGTTTTTGGGTTTGTGGTTGCTCCGATCTCCAAGTTCCGGTGGCTTCTGCCGTTATCGAGCACCAAGGGAACGACGGCGAGGAGGAGACGAAGCCGTCTACGGTGGTCTCGTCATCAACTGACGTCGGACTGAGGAGATCGAACCAGGTCAGGTCATCAGGTAAGGTCGGGTCGTGCGAGGGTGAGGAGAGAGAACGGAGCGTTTCTAGGGGAGGAAAATGGGAATTTCAGAACTTTTGGGATTTCTGAATAAATCCAAAATTTTCCTATATTTATAGAATTTTCCCAAAACTTCGATCCCTCATAACTTCTTCATACGAACTCCAATTTCCGCATTTCACATATGCACTAACTCGTATCGATGAGCTCTACAACTTTTGTGAAGGAATTTCTCACAAAATCTAAACATATAAAAAGTCAAACTTCGTAACGCCCCAAAATGTGGACTTCGAATAATTATTGGTCCGAAAATAATTCCACTCCACCCTCAAACCACGAAATCATACAAACGAACACTTTATTAATCCCAGGAAACATTTAGGAATTAATAACAAATTTTCGAGGTCTTACAATGTGCATACATCTCTGTTTTTGAGAAAGACTTAAAAAGAGGAATTTGGGATATCTCTTTGTTTTTGAGAATAATTTTCTTTCTAAATGAAAAACTAAGATGGAGACTATGTGGAGTATATAATTGATCATGCAAGTTTCAGAAGTTAAAACCATAATGTAATATTGACAAGGTAATTGCACCGTAACAACTTTCTATTCTTAAATATAGTGCATACATTCGAAGTTACTTTAGTTATCGATGCAAACATTTTTTTTTTTTAATTTTACCAGCATATACATTGGCCTAATTAGTGAGTCACTACAAGAAAACTAAAATACTTGTTTTTCTTTGTTAGTTTATGGATTTGATTGATTTTGAGTGTTTTTATTCATACCTCCAAAATTGGTATTTGGACCTCCATACTTTTTATACCTCCAACTCTCTTTTTTAAATAACCAATATACTAAGTACACCTCCCTAGTTTCTCTGAATTGGCCTTAGAACATCTTTAGCAATGCTAGTCATTTTTTAGTCAAATTTTAGTCAAAGCAGCTAAAAAGTCATTTTGGCTAGCCACTTTAAAAATACGTTTGCATCAGTGCTCTCTATTATAGCTAGTTTTAAATTTTTATTATTTTTTAAGCAGAGATTAAAGTTTAAATATATTTATAAATTACATAAAATAACTCACAAGAAATGTTTTAAATTATAGAGAGTCTCATCTCGGTCTCTATATTTAGGAGCGAGATAGATAAAAGTTATAATATGGAGAGCCACTTAGGAGTCTAGTGCAGCTACTAAAATAGATTAAAAAAAAACTAAACTTATTCTCCAAAATAACTAAAGAACTAAAATAGAGAGTCTACTAAAGATGCTCTCGCACCTTTGTTTTATTTTTACTCCATCCAAATTGAAAATCAAAATATCCAAATCAAAACAGTAAAACTATGTCATCATTGATTTATAAAGGGAATTTAGAGCACCGATGTGCATTTGTACCAACAAAAATAGATGGTCAGATAACATTAAGTGACATTTTTGGTTATTAAAAAAAAATGTTAACTACAAATATCAAGGGTTGAGATTATCTAATAAGTGTTGGGTCACTTGCATTGCAGGTGCATAAAAGAATTTTCATCGATGTATTGATTTGAACAATCAACAAACTTTTATTCATCCTTTATAGCAACAATATCCAATTTTTTGTTATACTTTTTTTTTTTTGAATTAATGGTAATTCATTGATAAAACTCATGCCAAGAAAGCCATTACATATCCATCCGCTACCTCACAATGGACAGAATAAGGCTTCGTGGTGAAACCACAGTGATACATAGGATAGACCAACTATATTCGAACTTATCGCTCAATTAAAAGCGAGCCTATAAGCTATGAAAAAAACATAGTGAATAGACAAGCAAAACTACACTCGTTAGGGCTCATTAAGTAACCTAACCTAACAAGCATAAGGCCCTAAAAAATAGAGAATTATTTAGCTAAAATAAAACTAAATAGTAAGCACAAGGGCTTGGTCCTGGCCCATCATCCCCTAACGCCATGTCGTACACTACAAACCCAACGCCTCCGCCCGACCCGCTCTACCGATGACCAGTGTCGCCCCAATCTACGCTGCTATGACCTCCCGCCGCTTTGACCCAAACCACCACACCCCACGCCGGTACAAATCACACCGTTAAGACTTGATCCCAAATCATGCCGGTCTAGCGCCTCACCATCTGCACCACCGTTGATTCAGAACCCATGCTGCAAGTCCAGATCAACAAGACCAAGCCTCCAATCTTAGTTAGAGATGCTACCAGAAAAACACAAGCCAATAGCCGTCTGGAACTACCTAAACCGCAAACCACCAATGGAGCACCCCGAAACATATCGGATCGAATACCTGTCAGGCAGCAGACCCCAAGATGTCGGCTAGGCCAGAGACCAGCACTGGTTAGGGTGCCGCTGGACGGGCTCGATTACTCAATCGAAAGAAGAAAAAAAAACCGGTTTTAGGGTTTCTCGAGGAAGAGAGAAAACCTATTTTATTAACCATATATGCATTAGGGACCAATTTTGTTATACTTTTCTTTCATAAGTTATTTTTTAAAACAATATGTGAATAGTGGTTGCTAGTTTTGTAGTAGGTCATATTGTAATTGTTCACCTCAAGGTTACAAAATGTCATATTCTGAATTTCTTTAATTGAAAATGTAATTTAAAATATTTCAAGCGGAGGTAGAAAATTTAGAAGGTTGTTGTATTGTCATAAAAATAAATGTACTTTGTAATTAGTGAAGTGATTGAAACCTCCTTACCGACTAATTATTGATTTTTCTATATTGAAGAAACTTAGATTTGAATTTATTGTTGAATTAATTAGTCAGACAGCTACATAAAGCCTAATTTTGTAAGCCCCTAAAGGACTCCGGCCCCTTCCCCAAAAGAAAAAATAAGAAGAATGTCATGTTATCCTTATTTATGTTTGGGATTACAACTACAATTACAACCTGACATATGACAATTTTGTCAACTACATCTTGTGCCCCCAAAGTAGAGGGCAGTTAGTAGTTGTTAATTAGACCCCAATCCAATTTTGCATTTAATTAGGTGAACGTCACACCATTCGCATACCAACTTGTTCACATTTATGGCTGGACGGTGGTGCATACCTATCATCTGTAAAGTTTTCCATCACATTTTCCTTTCCTGTGTACCTCAAATTTTCTCTCTTAAAAGTTATAGTAACAATAAAATTGAGAAGTAAAGATTCATTTAATAGCAGACCTAGTTCGTAACATCAAACATTTAGTAACATTGTTCGACAACTTTAACTTCAAAGTTCAAACGTATATGTAAATATAAAAATCCTACGACAGAAAAAAGAACATATGTACAAAATAGTATTAACGAATTTGAGGGTTATATTATATGTGGGTATATCGCTTAATTTTAAATTGGACGGTTGTAGTTTGAACTTCTTGCTTTGTTGATGATTTGAAGATGATGGTTATGAAGGGCCGTAGAGGCTTGATCTTACTCGGATTTCGACTAGTGAGCGTTTTTTGGCTTTGTGGGCGGATTAATCAGCACATATACTTGGTGCTTGTTGATTCTCTACGAGGTTGATGAAGAACTTGAGTATTTGACCTCGTACAGGGTTGGTATAGACTTATCACGACGTGTTTGACTCAAGGGTGATAAATACTTGATCTTGAATCACGAGTGCGTCACGAGGTTTGGCACGTGACAAATGTTCTTCTAGTTGTGGTTGGTGAAGAAATTGACTATTTGGCTGCTTGATGATTCTTTACAGGTTTGACTACTTTTGAACTTTTGGATAATTTTTTCTATCTGTCTGAAGTCGGTAAAGGAATTGGTTATTTGGCAGCTTGATTATTCTTCGCAACTTTGGGGACTCCTAAATTTGTGGGGTGATACCGGTGAGTTGTGACCTGTTGGTAAGTTATAAATTCAACATTGTACGTAATGTCATGACTCACTAACATATGTAAGATGTGGGTTGGCTAAGGTTTTTTTTTTTTTTTTTTTTTTTTTTTTAAGTCTATTCTCTTGATTTGAGAAGAGGTAGTTAGAGTGTTGGCATCTCCATTAATTTGGAATGTATTTGATGACACTGCATTATTTATTTACGTTTGTGAGACCCACGTGCCAGCTGTAAGCATCTTTAACAATGCTAACTATTTCTTCATCAAATTTTAGCCAAAGTAGCTAAAATGTCCATTTACCCAAATTTGAGCTACACTAATCTCATTCACTCAAACATCTTATAAGATTGCCTACTTACCCAATAAATTACATATTTTTTGCCCTAAATTTATTTTTTTATTTATTTTTAATACAATTTTGCCCTCTCTCCATTTGTCACTTAGAGAGAGAAACTTCGCCGGACTCCTATTGTCGGCTGTAAGAATCTGACAATAAAAAATCTTGTGATCGGATACTGGAATTCGGCAACCGGTGACCGGAGTCCAGCATCAGGTTTTATTGCCTACCAATAAAAATTCATGAAGTTTTATTAGGGGGTAATAAAAGTCTCCACGATCTCTTTGCGAACTTCTTGCAATCTCCGGATTAGTGACAGGAGTCCGACGTCCTATTTTATTGTCCTCCAATAAACTTTTATTGTCCCCCAGAAATACATAATAAACATTTTATTGCCCCCCAACAAACTTTATTACCCTCCAATATAAATGTATTGGGGAGTAATAAAAGTCTCCTGCAACCTCTTTGAAAAGCTCCAGCAATCTTCAGTCGATGACTGAAGTCTCGCGATAGGTGACAAGTGACCGGATTCCGACGAAGTCTATAATGACTTCTTAATTATTTGAAGGGCAAACTTGTCTTTTTACATTTAAATTGGGTATGTGGGCATACAAATTTTTTGGTGGAGTAAGTGGGCATTTGTTAGACTCAAATTGGATATAGTACATGAAATAACTTTAAAAAAAAATGTTTTAAATTAACAAAAAATAAGAGAGAGTCTCATCTTGCTCTCTAAATTTAGGAGCAAGATAGCTAAAAGTTAAAATGGAGAGTTACTTAGAAGTGCAGCGCTGAAATTAATAAAAAGCTAAATATGCTCTTCATAATAGCTGAGGAGTAAAGATAGTGAGTCTGATAAAGATGCTTTAAGCCTTTTTTATTATTTAAAAAAAAAAAAAAAGGATCAAAGGGTTTCACTCATGCCCCCATAGTGACTCGAACCCATGACTTCGTACATAGGTAGTGGGTGCTCTAACCATTGAGCTAACACCACTTCGTCAAGTGTGTCATTAAGCTTGGTTGGTTATAATTTCAAGGATTAACCAATTCCTTTAATGAATTTTATTTGCATTAAATTTATAATTCTACCGTACATTTAAAGTGGTAAATGTAATAAGAGATGCGGTGAATGCAAAAAAGGGATTAAGAATACAATATGAATAATTTACAGTTTACTAGCTACATGTACAAATAATTGAATTAAAAGAAAAAGTAGAGGTATACTTAGTTTGATACAAATGTAGACTAGTTCGACACAGAAGTAGAGTAGTTTCATACTAGTCTACCGATGAGAGTCTATATCTTAATCAAATTAGTTTACTTGATATATTGGTACCTTGATGTACGATAGACAAACTAGAAGCAACCACTAGTTTCAACTCCAACTTCTTCAATTCTCTTATCTTCTTTATTAGTTGATATTGAAGTTTCTTCATAGTTAATTTTACTTTTATATGTATATCTATCAATTTGATTTTCTATTATTGGATCTTTTATATCTTAATTGGTTATAATTTGACCCAATTTTTTTTTTTTATATGTATTCATTTTTTATACCCAGCATACTCCAAGCACAAACGTTGGAGTAATACGCCAAATCGGCCTACCAAGAGCCCACCGTCAGCTTATTGGGAACACCCCGGAGCTGTCACAGGAGGCCAAATCTGGCCACCGACAACCATGCCAACAAAACCAAGCACAACATGGACATATATTCATCTTCCTACAAAGGGAAAAACTAATTATCCCACATTGAGAACTAAGGGAACACAACTCCCAATAAGTGTCCACATGCTTTCAAATTAGGTAAGTCTAAAACTACATCTTCGTACCGTTACTTTATCTATATTGGCACTGATACTGACTTAGGCACAGGAGGGTTTGAGACCGGCAACTCCAGTGTCCCCATAACCTATTATTTTTTTATAGGTATCAAAGTGCAAGGAGGCAGTATATTAGTGACTCAAGATTGTCGGTGATTTACCAGGCGGCCACACAAAAACATTCATTTATAGTGCTCTGCAATCTTTATTATTATTATTTATTTTTTTGTGAAATGAGAATTTATTGAATTGGATCTAAGTATACAGGAGGATGCATAGTCAGTTGGTCATCTTCTAAAGCAAGATTTGGCACACATCTCGGGCTATTTAGATCTGGCAAAATACTGTGTCATGTCGTGTTCTTGTTGTATTAAGTTCGTTTGATATATTTATCGTGGAACTCGATAACAAACCATTAAGCTAACATTTTTGAGGATGCTAAAACCAAAACTAAATCATTAAGTTTCTTGTTAACTGTTAGAACACATTTCGACCCATTAAGAAAATAAATAATTTTGAACTTACAAAATCTTATAAACTTAGAGTAACACAAGAAGCACACACAAAAAGTTTATACATTTGGGTTACCTTTTTCTTTTTGAAAGTTAAGAATTGAGGTTGTTTTTGTGAAAATTGAGAAAGAGGTTACAATGAATTAGAGAGATGCATTACAGTTTCTGATATATATTAGATTGAGAAAGAGGCAAATTTACAAGAATACCCTTATGTAAATGGTTCTTATCTTGTTAATGGATTAACACTAAACCAGACCATTAAAATTCGTGTTCTTATTATGGTGACCCTATATGAGACCAAACCAATAAAACTCAAACCGAATCCTTATAATTTATTCGTGTTCGTGTCATGTTATCATGTCATGTGCAATTTTGCTAGGTATAGGGCCAATGACATTCAATCAACCACAATAAAACATCATCAAACCAAGTACTCTAGGAGCATAAGTTGAGATAAATGAAGTAAAAAGGCTCATCAACTTCTTGATTCCATCCAAAAGATGCCCATCAACAATGAGACTCGCCTCTCCATATAGCATCACCTATACAATTGCATGCGTGTATGACTCTACCTTTAGATGAAGATATCCCTTTGTCAATGCTAGATGGGTTGAAATTGTGAAGATATTGGTAATGCCATAGAGAGGAATGGTGTTGGCTGCCGCAATTTTCACTTTGTCATTTCGAATAGTGACACCAGCACCACTAGTCCTTGAAGCAGATATAAAATTAAGCACCATCAGTGTTTAATTTCCAAATACCACTTGAAGGAGGGTTTTTTTAATGAGAAAATTAGATATAAACCCAAAAATATAAGCTTCTATTGAGAAAAATCCATAAATATTTTTCTTTCAATTTACACCCACTCTACATAAGCAAACCTTCCATATAGAGTATATGTATATAATTAATGGTTTTTCTCATTCTTTTGATATATCTAATATGCCCTTCTGATTATAGAGGGTTAAATTAAGTAACTTGCTTAATCTTATCATTCATTTGAATTTGAATTTGAAATATTAAGCTAAGAAATCAATCATAAACAATTACGTCCTTAATTTCTTCCTTACTTTATATTTTGACTACTGACTTGAGTATATATTTCTATATATGCTCATTACAATAGTAGTTCATTTCTAGCACAAATTTCAATTATTGTTTTCCTTATATGTAGGTATTTTGTTTTCGAATAGATTTTCAATTTTCTTTTCCTTGATGGGGTTGTTTCAAAAGATGAAAAGAGATTTTGATTCAATCACTGGGAGAAAATGTTTTTCTTGCTTGAAAGAAAGGGCGGGGGGCAAGCAGGTATGATACTTCTCTCTTGTGTCTATGAAGAACGACTAAAGAAATGTTCTTAAAGAAAAGAAAAGGATTCGAGATGGGGTCAAGAAATGGGAAAAAAGCTTTTGTTATTGTGTTTTCACTTCTAAGCTCACACTCGGTGGCTCTCTATATTCTCGAAAGATTTCTAATTATAAGGTATGTATCTTGTTCTTGGATAACTTTCTTCTTCTTTTTAGGTATATTGTCATATTAATCTCATGATAGCTTTCTACTCTCAACTACTACATTTCTAATTCACCTACTGAGTAATTAGATGTAAGTGAGGCTTGAATACCATAAACCTTCAAGCTAAAAAAAACTCATATCTTCTACGATCATAGGTATAATATAATAGAAAACCTAATAAAGAGGTATGATACAAAAAAAAAAATGATTGTAATATAGACGTGTCTGTGTCATACAAAAAGAAACCTCCTATATATATTAAATACATACTTGAAATCAAATTAACTAGAAAAAGTGTTCTGATGATCAAGTACTTTATTATATAGGTATACGCATATATTATAGAGACTTTCAACCAAATAAACATGGTCAACTGACAATGATAGAATACCTAAAAAAGAGGCTGATGTTGAAAATGATTCTAATAAATAGGTTGATATGAAGATTTCTAGAAATCAAGTTAGCTAAACATACCTGTCTAATCTTTAGGTTGTAATAAAAAAAAAAAAACAATCTATTAGTTGGGTTAAAAACTTTAAACCTCTACCTTTCAGTTAGGTTGTAAGTAAAACAGAAAGTTACTTTTAAAATAGAAAGTTTAAATTACCGAAAGTAAATATCACATCACTTAAATCATATAACCTTTGAATTCAGAAAATTATGTAAAAAAGATCCATAATTTTAGCAATCATGATGAATTTAATGAAAATTGCGATAATATGAGACCAATAAAAAAGATCTACAATTAAAGTAGTTTAAAGATGACGTTAATTTTGCTAGTTGACTTATGTTTGTCAGATTTAAATTATGGCAATTTGTGTAATTCTTCAACAAATGAAATCTAATATTTTATCCTATTTGGCAATAATTGAGTGTAAATTGAAAAGAAATAATAGGTGGGTTTTTTCTATTAGATCTTTTAGAAGTTGGGTGTATAATGAAATGCGCCCTTTTTACTTCAACTAGGTAATTGATAGACTCTTTTTTTTATTAAAAGAAAAAAAATTAAGAGAGGCGGAAGGGGGGATGTGAAGCCAAAACCCCTCAAAGAAAAGAAAAGTTCCAAAGGCAATCCAAAATATACGCAAGATTGGCACTGCCTCGCTAAATCAAAGATTGAGACGCACAGTAGGTGTTCGAGTTCCAGTAGGGTATCGCGAACTCGTTTGGCCATCTTGTGTAGTTTTCAATTTCTTGTGATGAACTTTTGGGAGAGTACGAAGAAAATTCTCTTCATCCAAAGTTGCTCTCTCTTCATCAAGCCAAGAATTATCAAAATTGAATTTTGATGTAGTAGAACAGCGATGCCCAAGGGGTTCTTCATTTTCCAAATCACCCCAACAAAATTTGGTTTGAGTTTGAGGTATTGCCAAAGTAGATTCTATATGATCCTCTGCTACAACAACATTTGTTTACCTTTGAAACATTCTCCATAACCCTACATGCATTCTCCAAAGGAACCATTATTCGCTCTATGAGCACGTGATTATGGTCTTCTAAGACATGCTCACTAGGCTCATCAGCTAATATATCAAACCTGTTTTCAGTTTCTAGAGAATGGGAAACCAAAGGGTTAACACAAGGAGTGTTCCTGAGTCCATATTGTTAGGTGACCAGGACATTCTCCTCAAGTTACTTCTCAATATTAACCAGTGCATTCTTCTCCCTGCTAGGAGCAAGATCCATTCCCACTTGAAAAGTCATCTGATTAGTGGTGACTGGTGAATTTTGAACAAAGGAAGGGCCCTCACCACAATCCATTATAGGAAGAGGTGTAGGAGCAACAACCACAGCATTGTCTTTGGGTTGCTTAGGAACATAAACCTTAGATATAACCCTCTTCCTCTCATCGTTGTTACGTCGCTTACGTGATAGACCTCTACCACTTTTTGACTACTCAACTAGCTTAGAAGTAGTAGGTTGAACATGCTTGAAGGAGGTAACTCGATGCCCCACATTGCCACAATGTGAGCAGAGATTAGGCTGCTTCTCATAGTCTACACTTTGCACAAAAGTTTTCCCATTTTTGCTTTTGATCACCAATTCAATAGGAAGGTCAAAAGAGAGATCAACGTCAACTACAATCCTAGCAAAAAAACTAAACTTACGATCCAATATACTGGGATCAATTTTCACTAGAACACTGATATCACTAGCTATTTCGTACAAGGTCTTAGCCTCCCAAAACTCTAGACCCAAATCCCAAAACTTCACCCACCCATGAGCATTAGTATTGCATTAATTGGAAGGGGAGAAATTGGGAACCCATTTCATGAATCTCTTCATTCCAGGTTTCAAAAAATTGCACCCTGTGCACAAACCCTAGAGACTGACTCCTCCGAAGCAAAACTGAAAGTGGAGAAACCTTTTCCCATGGGAATAATTTTCCAGCAACCAAGATTGCTCCAAAAAAGACTAAGTTTCCACTGTAGATCGATAGGACTATAAGGCTTGTCTCTGGAGGCCAATTGAAGACGTCCCAGAAGCATATGTTTGCATTTATCCAGGCCTGCTTGATAACCTTCCTCTGAAATGGTGATTGTTGTTTTCCCATCATTGACCTTAGGCACGGGAAAAACTGAGATGGGAATGGCTGCCTGATGTATGATAGAAGCATAAGATTTGGGCTGCGACGTCCCACCCTCAGCCAAGAAGGGCTACGAATAGATCGGTCGTGAATCGATCATAGTGGAAAAGGAATTGAACTCTAGTACCATGGGTAAGAAAACCCTAGTATCAGGGCGGCGGCAAAATACCCTATCTTTTAGTCTTACCAAACGAGCAATAACTACAGACCTTTATTCTATTAGACGCTTACCTTTTACCCTATCTTTCACCTTTTGTCTTTTCATCTCTTCTGCTTCTCATTTACTCTCGATCTTGTTCAAACTGTGACAATTTGATACTCCTCGTTCTTTACTTTCGGTTCATTAAATTTTTTATTTTATTTTTATATTGATTAGTTTAAAACAAGAGTTCAAACTTTTGTCTTTTGGTCAATCAAAAAAGTAATTTCAAGCGTGAGCTCTCATAATTAGGCTGGATTCCAAATAATATTGGCATTTCTACCTGTTGGGTAATAACCCTATGGATAATATCCACTCAAAAATACTTTGTAATGGGTATTACCCACAAAATAATTTGTGAGTATGAATATTTGTCTAACCCATTTTTAAACGGGTAAACCCTACTCAACTCATTTACCCGTAGTTTTTTTTTTTTTATTATTTTTTAAAAGGCCTATTAAAGAAATTTAATAAATTTGCACGAAAATCCTTTCATGCCATGATCCTTCTTTTCCCGACGAACTTCTATCCAACGGCAACGGCGGCTCCACCTTTCTCCTACTCCCCAATCTCAAAACCCCATACAATTTATCAAACTCAAGGGAGGTTTTGATCATCACCCTCACCTTGATCTTTCTCTCTTACCTTGATCGTCACCTTCACCTTCACCTTCAGTTTACAATCCATGTACAGAACCAGCTATTTCACATCTTATCTATAATCACTTCTTTAATACCAGTCAATGTGAGCTTGTTCGTCGGAGCCAAACCCGAATCCGAGATCCAACAAGAACAAATCAGAAGGCATGGTGGTCATCCGGTGTCAGATCGGAAGAGACTCGAAATCCTCACTGAAATTGCTACTGTTATCAGTCGGACGCCAAGTGCTTAAGAGCCTTGAGGCAACTGTAGAGATCGGAGTCTTCGTCGGATTTGGTTTTTAGAGAGAGAGAGTAGAACGGACACCGGATTTGATTTTCAAAAACTAAAAACTCTGGGTATTGGGTAAAATATAGGTACTCACCCAAAATCCGGAAATAGGTACCCATACCCGTAAAAATATACCCAAAAGGAATAGATACCCACGGGTACCCATACCCATGGGTTACAATGCCATCCCTAGTTGCTAGTTCCAAACCTCTATTCTTCTAAAAAAAAAAAAAAAAAAAAAAAAGAAGAAGAAGAAGAAGAAGAAGGAGGAAGTAGGTAACTCGGGCCTCCAAATTATTAAATGTATTGAAAGCCTGAAAGGTACTGGCCTAATTCTACCTTCTCAACAAAAACCCAAAAAGAGTAATTTTGTTCTTCAATTTTAGACACAAATGGGAATTGTGTGGATTGCATAATGTGTTGAACAGTTGAACCTCGTCTAGTTGCTATCAAACAGTTTTGAGTGGCTAGAATTTAAGGGTGTTGCAACAAAAACAAGAGGCTAAAAGCTCTTCATGTGAACAATGAAGCATATCAAAATGTTTGACAAGAAAATGGGAAATCAAGCACTTTCCATGCATATAAATATGGGGGATTTTAGGTAATCTCAATCTCGACCACTCCCTATATCTGCAGATATTAATAGTGTTTATATTGTCCTTTTGGTAATACCTTTCTAGCAGTTCCTCTCAAGATGACATTGTCCAATGGTGTCACCATGCTCCTCCCAGAAGCACACATTGAATCCGTCCAGTCTGTAATGCCCTTCAAGATCACCGATCCGCGCCCAGCACGCCAAGTTTCGGCCGCAGGCCCCGTCGGTTTGGGAATATTCCAACAGTGCCTGCACATAGTTCTCTACTACACAAAAGCAACCGAAGAGGACTCACGTTGGCTCCATGCTGGTTGGATCAAGGAATCACTTTCGAGGGCGTTGCTGGAGCAACCACTATTTGCTGGCCGTTTACGCACGAGTGATGGGGGAGAGTTGGAGATTGTGTCAAATGACAGCGGCGTTAGACTCGTCGAAACTCGTACTCCGATGACCATGGCTGAGTTTCTGTCTTACAAGGAGGATACAGAAGATAAACTTGTGTTTTGGAAAACTATTGATGAACGAAGTCCTCAGTACTCTCCTCTCTTTTATGTTCAGGTACTTGGTACTGGATTTCTTGCTTCGTTTTTGTTTTTGGGATATATTGAATTCACTACTATCTTTTGTTTTGTTTTCAGGTGACATATTTTCAGTGTGGAGGGAGATCAGTGGGAATTAGCTGCAGTGTTCTTCTAGCAGATCTTTTGTTCAAAGAAAATTTTCTCAAAAAATGGGCTAACATCCACCACAATCTGCTTTCAGACGAGAGTCTACCTGCGACACCCTTTTATAACTTCCCACATGTTGAAAAAAGTGGAAATCCCTGCAAGAATATATTTGTCTCTGTTCCGAGCAAAAAATGTGGCAAGACAATGATCTTCAATGTTGCAGCTGAGAAGGCGGACTCGGAGAACGATGATGCATTGCAACTTTGTGTTGAAGAAGCAGAGAGCAAGTTTGGTTTTGGGAAATTGTTTGTGAAGATCAACATCTCATCCTGCAGTGCAATCAAGGTTGAGAATTTTCAAAAAGAAGGACTTGCTAAGCCGAAACTGAGCCTAATTGCTGAAGCGGATTGGGATTATTTCGGGGCAAAGGAGGTCGAGTTTCGTGAAGGGAATAAGCCGGCTACTGTTTCGTATTGGTTTGGATTCATTTCTGGTGGACTTGTTATGGCAGTGCCATCATCAGCTGATCAGGAGGGTGCTTCAGTGATTGTCACAGTTCCTAATTAGGAGGATTAATTCCTAGTTAGTCCTGAATATCATACATTCTGTTATGTTTCTGTTTCAATCTCATTAATCTATCTGTTTGATTTGATTTATCAGAATTCATGTACAAGTTGATGGAAATGAATAAATGTGGACATATGTTATAGTGGCTATGGTAGTTCAGAAACAAGAAATCCTCAGAGCCATTTTAACAAACATGTGTGCGCAGAATTGTTACTTAAACTGTCAGTCGACAGTTGGTGGGTAGCTTAGATATATTTAGTATAAAATGCTCACATTCACTGGGTGAGTACTATTCACATGATGATGAAAGGATCTATATTGACAGTCCACATTAGAAGTCAAGGATAACCAAGGACGCTAAGGAGAGGATCTGAATCCCACATTTTGATGAATCAGTCATCAAGATACATTAAAGGAATCAACTCGGCCATTAAAAGGACTTCAATAATAGACGCTAGTGGATTCATTACTTCAATTATTGAGCCATATACCTCAAGTGTGAAAGACCATTTCAGCTACTTGCATTGAGTGACAGCAAATGCTCCTCTCACACAAAGCTTATGGAGCAGAAAGTTTTGTCTACCTTCTTCAGCAACTTAAAAGGATTGGTTAAGCAATTATAACCGATAACTAGTTAGTTCTAATTGAAGGCTACGACTTAGTTTGGATCTCACCGTTAATCTATATTGTCTAGATTTGTATGTGCTTGATGGGATTAGTCTGATGTCAATTTACCATGTATCATCATCTTCTGATAATGATGTCGAGCCGCTTGCTTGCTAACTTCCATTCTTTTGAAATGTATCTAGTTCATATCTAAATATCTAATGTGTACTTATATAATTTTGAAAATTAATTGATGATAGTGAAGGTCTTGGAGGATGTGGAATACAATTAAACTTAGCGTTAGCGTTAAGACATTTGATCCCCTCCATTTTGACTAAGAAATTGATGAAACCGTACACGCTCAAACGTGGCTTTATATATGTGTCGTTTCTTAGAGTGACCTGATTAACTTAGGTAACCTAGCTAGCTAGAGTTTATGGATGGGCCTAGTTTGAGATAGAAACAAGAAAATTAGAGAAGAATTTGATTTTTGATTTAGCTTTTTGCCTTGGTCTAAATCTCAAGCACCTTCATTAATAACCTACTTAATTTAGAAGCTCGAGCTGCAAAAAATTACTACGCATGAATGCCTTCGATGCTCAAGCACACGTTCATTCGTACACCACGTTTTGTAGACCCTGTCCTTCATAGAATTGATTCATCACAAGTTCATAACTCTCCCATCTTCTCTCACCAAAATGCAATTGATTCCTCACAAGTCATAACTAGGGCTGGGCATTTAAACCCGAAAATCCGGACCGAACCGTCAAAGCCCGACCCGAACGGGCCGGGTCCAATTTTTTTTTTAACCAAACGGTTCGGGCCCGGGCCTTGATCTTCAGACAAACGGTTCGGGCCGGGCCTTATTTCAAAGCTGTCAAAGCCTGTCAGACCCGTCATATATTAAAGAGGACAGATGTTCACGTAGTATTGGTTCTCATATAAGCCTCAAAATTTTTATAACAGGATTATACACACAGGATTGCATTCTCACTCAAATACCTAATAACCTAAACCTAATCCTCATTCCTCACTCCTCAGCCTTCATTTCCTTCGTGTAGCCCGATCTGAACCAAATAGCAATGAGAGGCGGCCGCCTCCTTCTCCTCCGCTGAGACGCTCAGACCCCCGTCGCTGAGACGCCCGCCGCTGCTCTCTCTCTCTCTCTCTCCCCCCCTACTTCACCTGCGGAGCTGTAGGCCCGAGAGCTGGCCGCCTCCTTCACCGGAGAGTTCACATCGCACCAGAGGCCGCCTCCGTCTCTCAGTTTCTCCCTCTCCTCCGCCATAGCTGTGAGGCCGAGACACCAAAATAGGAGCTCGTTGTTCTTCAGGTCTGCCATCTCGTTTTAGCTTCATGGGTTCCTCAGTTTATTGATAAATTTGATCTCTTTATGTGCTTATATGCTTGTGAGTTGTGGTTCCTGAAAATGAGTTTTAATGTAGCTTGTACTATGTGATTGCAGGCTTGTACCACTGCTGAACACAACGATCTGTGAGTTTCTTTTTCTGGGTTTTTGCAACTATTTGTTCAGTTGTTGTGATATTCTGATACAGTGATTGTTTTTGCGTCTAATTGAGTTATTGATGTGTTTGCTGATAAAATGAGGCTAAAATGTGATGGAATTGTTGCATCCTAAATTTAAATTTTTGATTTTTAGTGACTGCAAATATGCTTGTGAGTTGTGGTTCCTGGTATTTGATTTATTGCCTACTGCATTAATTTTTACTTGCTTGCTGCTTATTGCTATTTTATTTGCTACCTGCAGTTTCTGAAATGAATGAGTAAAGTTGATTATGTTGAGTTGCAATTTTTGTATTTGTTTCTTATTAGAGATTTGCAGTTTCTGGTATTTTTGTATATTGACTTGTTGATAATCTTGATATTGGTATTGAAGTAGCTTCTGTGTGTACTCCTAGTTGAGTAAAGTTTTGGCTCTTGAATGGTTCTTTGTTATTGAAGTAGGTTCTCTGTGTAGTGCTATTAATGGTAAAGTTGCAGCTTGAATGGTTCTTTGTTATCTAAATCTATTTATGGGATTGTAGGGAAAACTATGGAAGCCAATTGATGGATGGCCGCATTGCTGCTGGATAGGAGACTGGAAAAATGGCTTGCTAAATTGCTGCCTCTGAATTAGGACTTTATATTTCATTGGATATTTGTATTTGAATCTGGACACTTTGAATTTGAATTGTACCTTCAATTGTTCTTAATGAGTATTTGAATTTGGATGAATTGTCTTGATGAGTATTGAATTTGGACACTTTGTATCTTGATATTGTGTTTTGATTCAAATCTTCAACAGCTTGAAATTTGCAGCTATATATGAATGAAATCTGGATATATATATATATATATATAGGCATAAGCAAATGGTCAAATACAGGTTTTTGGGCCCGAAAGCCTGCAAGCCCGGCCCGAAATGAAACGGGCCGGTTCCGGGCCGGTCCCTGTTTTTGTCAACACGGGCCGGGTCCGGGCCCAGTGAAATTATAGTTGGGCCCGGCCCGTGCCCAGCCCTAGTCATAACTCTCCCATCTTGTCTCACCAAAATGCAATTGATTCATCACATGTCATAACCCTCCCATCTTCTCTCACCAAAATGCACATGGAGAATTGGAGATGGACTTTTCTAAATATAAAACAAATCTCTATACAAACGAACTATTATTATTATTATTTTTTTTTAATAAAGCCTTAATTAATGAAACCGTCGAATACAAAAGGGGACATTGAGCCTAAACCCCTTATAGTTAAATTATATTTAAGTTAAAAAATTTATTTTTTTATTAGAAATCTCAGAAAAAAAAAAAAACAAAGTCCAAAAACGTAAATGAGGGTATATTGTCTAAACACTAAAAAAAAATGTATTTCTAACAAAAAAAAAAAAACAATTTTTTTTCAAATTATATTTAAGTTAAAAAAAAATCATTTTTTATTAGAAATTTCAGAAATTTAAAAAAAAATGAAAAAAAGTCTAATAAATGTAGTTTTTTTTTAAGTTAAAAATGATTTTTTATTGTAAGAGAATGGAATTGTGTCTACTATTGATAATAGGAGCCATTTAAATAGGGAGTTACAAGGTACCCAAAAAGGTAATAGAATCTGATTACAATTGAATACCTATAACACATTCCTATTACAACTCTAAACCCTAGTTTCAAGAGGCACACATTATGTCAATATCCTTCAACACTCCCCCTTGTGCCGCTCAAACTTGGTGATGACGCTTTGATCGTTGCCTCGTTAAAAACCTTGCCAGGTAACAAAAACCCTGTGGGACAAAAATAACCCTGGTCGAAGGAGAAAAAGAGCACAACACGTCATTCACTCTTCGAGATCGAACATGTAGACATCTTGCCTCCTCCTGATGTCAATATCTCCCCCTGATTGCTACAATCATGGGAGTTCGGATAACTTTCTCAATCTGGTGCTCTTCACATGTTTCTCGAAAGTGGATTTTGGTAACGACTTAGTAAATAAGTCCGCTACATTATCTTCTTATCGGATTTGGTTCACTTCAATATTTAGAAATGCTTGTTGTCATTTTGATGGAGGGGAGGAGGAGCACGGAATGTGGCATTTTGCCTTGTGGGGTCCGATCCCACACTTCCGTCATCTCTTTTCTCTGTAGGGATAGAACAAGCCCATATCAATCGTACCTCTCAAATATCGAAAGATTGTCTTTATACCAATCTATTTTTATTAACATAATTGGATTGGTATAAAAATAACCCTTAACTTTCAAGGGTTCCAATTATGTTTATTAACATAAACTACGACAATTTTAAATCCGGAACTTGTCATGGAAACGCGTGGGCATAGTTCATCACATCCCTTCCCAATCAAGTAGTCATTTTAGTGAGTATTTCAACCTCGTTGCAAATACGCTCCGTGGTCTAGAGCCACTTGACTTGAGTAAATGAAGTCCACAAGAACCTTCATTATATTCTCTATCTAGATCCCCATAGAGATATATAGTGACCAAATTCGTAAGCTGCATGTTCGGTTATTTGGAAACTACCAAACTGATAAGGTAGTGGAGTGCAATGACATCCATTACGAGAGAATATGTCTTCTCGTAGTCGATTCCAGAGCGTTGTGAGAAACCTTGGGCCATAAGGCGAGATTACCATCTCTTTTTCTCATCACGCTAACTAACGAAGACCTATTAATGTCAATAGGTTTTATGTTAGGAGGTGTTGGCATCTCAGGCCCGAAATCATTCCTCTTCGTTAGTGAATCCAATTCAACCTGGATCGCATCTTTCCATTTAGGCCAATTTTCTCTACGTTGGAATTCTTCAACGGAGTAAGGTTCGATGTCATTGGTCTCAATAATTCCACGTCCTCATGTACACTAGTGTAGTTCGTAGAGATCTCTATATTCTCAGGAAGGCGTCCCCCAACGATGTCTCTTGGACATAACCACAATCCAAAATATTCTCATGAGACGGATTTTGAGTATCAATGATCAATGGATCAAGTTGTGCCAAACTCGCTCTCGTCTTATGGCGAGAATCCATCGAACCTATGGGTCTCCTACTCTCTCTAGCGGAAACCATGGCCTATGACGCCATTATGCCACCTTTGTGGCGTCACCATACCACCATCTATGGTGGTGTTGTCGTACCCATCTTCTGGGTGGCACCATGTCCTCTTGTGGGGACATCAATCCTTGCAGGCATGTTTGCAGCAGGTATATGTGATCTCGTCACTTTTAGGGGATCAAGATAAGATATAGTGGGGACAGACCACGACAATTCCTGTCGTTCCTGTTGAACATTGACGTTCTAATCTCCCCCTAACGACGGGAAGACTGTCTCATCAAAGTGACAATTCGTAAATCCAGCGAAATAGAGATCGCCTGTCAAGGGTTCTACATAGCGGACTTATAGTTAGAGACTCATGTCCAACAAATATATATATATATATGTATTCGTTGCAATGACTCATGTTGATGCGTTGTGGCGGCGCAATTGGCACATGAACCGCACACTCAAATATGCATAAATACGAGATATTAGACTTGAACCCAGTCACTAGCTGTAACGCAAATAAAAGTTGAGTGGCTGCTATGAGTCGTAGACGAATTAGCATAGCTGCATGCGATATTGCATAACCCAAGCGGAAATATTGGTGCGCATTACCAATGTCCGGGCTACCATCGTAGTCGTTTAATGGTGGCTTTTCCGCGAGACCAATTGGGTGTGTACATGGAAATATGATACTTGATACCAATACCCAATGATATGCAATAGTCATCGAAAATTGTCGATGTAAACTCTCTAGCATTATCAAGTCAAATTGACTGAATGGGATGATCTGGGTAGTGAGCCCGTAGCCATATGTTATGTGCTAGGAGTGTAGTATAAGCAGCATTACGAGTGGATAATGGCACAACACGTGACCAGCGTGTTTGCTATCAACCAACACCATAAAACATCTTATACGGTCCGCAAGTTGGTTGATCAAATCCATAGAATTCCCTTAATTCTTTGTAGAATGGAATTATTTCCTCAATCTCCTTTGCATAGGATGGTCTCAATCCTAAATAACAGGCTTTACAGAACGAAACATGGGCTTTATAATCAACCAATGAAGGTTTTGGTTAAGCCATAATGTCACAATAGACTTGAGAAGTAGAGAGAGGAGTTTATGGCGTCAATGCCATGTATTTGCCGCAGGGGGTAGGCGGTGCCGGCCATGTATGGCAGGTCTTTGCACAATCATGGCGCCATGAGGCGCATGTGTAGCTCCTCAAACCAATTCTTGGTTTTTACTTTTCTTTGTTCTGAAAATGGATGTCCGTGTAAAGTCTTTAATACACGGATCATCATGTCAAAGCCTATATGTGTCAAAATCCCATAAGTTGTCTCTCATGACATGGTTGGATTCAATAACTCAAATAGTAGTTGCATACAACCCACTAGAGCGACACATAAGTTTCTCTAATACTCGTTTATGTCAGTAGTCATTAGAGGTGATGCAAATGAACTCTGTCCATTCTCATAATGTGTTTCCACATGAAAATCATTGGCTCTTATATAATAAAGTTCGAATTAAGGTATGTCCAAGACATTAAGTAAAAGAATTGACACTTTATTAATAGCCAATGATTACATCAAAGTTTCCAAAATCTAATCCAAAATAAAATCAATCTAAGACACATTGTAGTCACTCTATCCATTTGGTAACTCCAATCAAATATGACCAGGAAAGTAGAGAGAGATGTTGGTGGAACGAGGCTCTCTTAAGTACCAATAATCTCAATGACTGTCCTAGACATCACATTTTATTGGGTCCGGCCACATAAGAAAGAGTTAATATAATTGTCATTTTATTGACTAAGGAAAATTGCCATTACAAAAGTTCTTGGAAAAATAAAAGGACTAATCTAATCAAAGTCTGCTGCATCCATGTACACTTCATCTTCAGCTTTGAAGTCCTCTATGGTGAGATTGACATCTCCACCATCTTCTTCTTCTTCTGCAAGGTACACTTCTTGCTCTCTCAGGTCTCTGTATGCCCTGTATCTTTCATATAGTTCCTCGCTTGCCTTGCATTGCTTGAACCAATGCTCAATTGATCCACATCGATGACACTCATCATTGTGGTTGCCTCCCTTTAATTGAGATGCACGTTGTGCACGTTGCAGGCGTTCCCTAAGAGGGTTGGTGCCACCACCACGACCCATGGCGCCACCATTATGGCTAGGGATACCACGATCTCCTCTCCCACGTGTGGCATTACCACCACGTGTATCCACACCAAATTTGCTGTTTCCTTCCTGGTTAGGGAGGTTATATGGGCCCATATGTCCCTCATATCCCCCATTCTTAGGGTACCGCTCCTTAAGCTCTCCTTTGGGTGCATTATAATTCGCCTCATGAACGCTCTTAGTTCCAATGGGCCTTGAATTATAATTCCTCACGAGTATGTTATCATGTTTCTCAGCTACAGATATAACATTGATAAGCTAATGAAACCTCGTGATCCGTCTAGCATTGACTTCAGTACGGTATTGCTTTGATACCACAATGGCTGAAACGGGGAAGGTGGAAAAAGTTTTCTCAATTAGCTCTTGCTCAGTGACAAGTTGTCCACAAAACCTCAACATGGACTGTATGCTAAGAGCTTCTGAATTATATTCAGCAACAGACTTGAAATCAGCAAAGCGCAGATTGTTCCATTGAACCTTCAAGTCAGGGAGGAGGGAATCTTGGACATTGCCAAAACGCTCTTCTAGCGCTACCCATAGCTCTCTTGCATCTTTGATCGACATATACTCCAATCTGAGTGCCTTGTCCATATGGCGTCGCATCAAGATAACTGCTTGAGCATGTTTTGTAGGTGTTCGCACGAACACAAGATCCAGGTTAGGTGCCTGGATTATGGGTAATATTCCCTTTGAAGTGAGATGGTTCTCAACATCGGTTACCCAACTGTGGTAATCCGAGCCTGTTGAGTCAAGCATGGGAAAGTCGAGTCTAGGTTCATTCGACATCCTGTAAATAAGAAGAGAAGATATATTAGTTTCGGAGTTAAACTTCCACGAAAACTAAAACAATAAGATTTCCGAGCTATGCTACCAAGAAATCAATTTCCAAGAATCACTTTTGGATTAGACCAAACAATGATGTTTTAATATGGTCACAAATTAATGCTTACGGACGCTCTTAGTCCAAACATTGTGAACGCTCTTAGTTCACACGAAGACTCTTAGTTCGTTTAATTATGAACACTCTTAGTTCATACGAACACTCTTAGTTCGTTAAGCGTGAATCCTCCAATTCCGCTTTATTAAATATCAAAATCATTTGGCAACATATATTCCAATATTTGCAGAAAATAAAAGGAATTTAAATACAATAAGGCAGGAACTTTAATCGTAAAAACTTACTTGGTAATTTGAAGCTTTGCTTCACGATTCTTTATACACGCGCTTGTTGATGCAGGCGTGTAGCTAAATTAGAATTGCCGGAATCTGGTCTGAAATTGGCAGTTGGTGGACTGCCCTTCTCCCTTTTTTTTTTCTTTTTTTTCTTTCTTTCCGGGCCCAAGCCTGCTGTCCCTTCCCCCTTTTGTTTTGTTTTGTTTTTTTTTTCTTTCCGGGCCCAGGCCTGCCCTTTTTTTTCTTTCTTCTTTTCTTCTTTTCTTCTTTTCCTTCGCGTCTTCTACTTCTGTGCGTTTCTCCTTTCGTTTTCTGTTTTTTTTTTTTCTTCTTTCTTTCGTGGGCTGCAGTGGCACATGCAGGTGGCAGCGTGGTCTGCAGTGGCGCGCGCAGGTGTGCAGGCTGGCTGGTGCGCAGGGCTGCAGGCGAGCTGGTGCGCAGGCAGGCAGGGCGCGGGCGGGTTTGCAGGTGCTGTGCAGCTGCGCAGGAGGCTGGTATGATCGCAGGTGTGCTGCACGGGCTGGAGGCCGGTGGAGTTGACGGTAGAAAAGCTAGGGTTTTTTGTTTTTCTTTTCTTTTAGGCTAGGGTTAGGGCTCGTGCTGATAACGTGTTGTAGGAGAATGAAATTGTGTCTATTATTGATAATAGGAGCCCTTTAAATAGGGAGTTACAAGGTACCCAAAAAGGTAATCGAATCTGATTACAATTGAATACCTAGAACACATTCCTATTACAACTCTAAACCCTAGTTTGTAGAGGCACACATTATGTCGATATCCTTCAACATTTTTAAGTGTTTTGACAAATATACCTTCAATTTTAACGGCTTCTAACGGTAAAATTAACGGCAGTAAGTTAAGTGAAAGACGGATGTAAAACTGAATGAGTTAAGTGATATTGTTGAAAATACAGTGAGTTAAGTGTCGAATAAGTCATAACCTAATGACCATTGGTGATATTTCCCTTATTTTTTGTTGACGGAAAGTGAGATCCAATTTGAGACCTTTGCCAATACTTTATTGAAGAAAAATGTCTTACTGCACCACTAACTTAAAAGGTTATGGATCCGCTTCTACAACCAAGAAGTTTTCTTGACGTATTGTTCTTATCTGACTCTGCCGGTCTAAAAAGAACCCTTTTGTCCTTATACCATCTCAGGTAGCCAGACGTTCACCAGCAAGCCGAATAGGGGATGAGAAGGGGTAGTATGGATTAATGGATGCTCACTTGAAACTTCCTCTAGAACATATCCTCATACAGTGTCACTATTTCCACACCAGTATCCGAACGAATGGCCTAGTTCTACCAAAAACTCGGGGCCAATAACCAAACTCAGGAGCCTAGCGTTCGGAACTAGAGGAGCTGAACAGTCCTTCACCTAATTGTTGCAGTAGAAGTTGGCATATCAAACCCGAACCTAAATCATGGGTGGGCAGGGATGTTCCATCCCGGGACAGTGTCCATTGTGTACTTTGGAAACTTCTGTACATCGATTGCTTACAACTATAATGATCAGCACATAAGAGAAGTGAAAAAGCTCTTAATATATGAGGTGGTAACATACCAATTTATCATTGAGCAACTGAAGCAGGGCAGCAAATTAATTCAAAAAGGACACAGTCCTGAGTAAGCATCACTTGGCTGTACAGCAGGGTGCAGCCAGTTATTATCCAAAGAAAACTTAGCGAGTAAAAAGGACAAAGTTCATGGTTATGGAGCGCAGAAACAATCACTCTCTTTATCTATCTTAAGACAGAAACGTGCAATAAATCTCGTATTTATAACCATTAACCAACCCAGAAAGCAATCATAGATCCCACACAAAGATGGAATGAAAATGACCATGGATATTTTGTTGAATTAATACTATTTTTCAATTGCCTTCCACTAGTTACTTGGTAAACATCAGTTTATTTGAAATATTGGAATTTCCCTCTCGAAATTAGGTAAAAGCACTACGTACGTAAGAAGTTTTTAAGCTGTAAATGAGCAACATAATCTGAATTCCAATATTTGTTGGTAACTGGTTCACTTGAAACAAACGAACACGATTTGGACAAATATAATCCTAATTTTATAATAACAAAAAACTGAAGCAATATGGAGCAAAGAAAAGAACAAACAGTCCATTAACCAAGAAAAGGACCTCATCTTGCATGAACTCAGCTGGTGTTGCGTTGTTGGTAATAGAGTTGAGAAGGAACAGCTGAAAAACAGCACGATACATCCAAATACAAGCTAGATAATGTGTTTTAATGCTAAATTCTGAAGTTATTTCTTTCGTAGCAAGCTCTGACCCTCAATTCTGTCTAGTTGAAACTTGAAAACAAGCTTACCATGAGGCCCCATTTCCTTCCAACACTTCACTACCAAATATAGTCCATCATATATATAATATTTAGTTCTTCCATCTGATGATTCAGAACCACGGATCATTCTAACAGGAGTCTTTGCATGCATGCTATTCTTCAAAGCAAGGTTTCCCCGTTGAAGCTTTTGATCTTCAGGTTCCTTACCCGGATGCATCACATTTCCTCCTTGGCCCGTGTAAGTCAAGGAATTCAAATTATGCAAATCATCAGCATATCCCCCAGATGCAACAATACTAGTTGCAAGCATCTTCCCACCAAAAGTTGCATAATCTATACCACCTTGAGTTGGGTGATGTAAGCCAACAATATTAAGTTCAATCCTGTAATGAAATTCATCGCCAACTTCAACACCGGGGACATGTCCCAAGATTTGTTTGCCAGTATTTATATGTTTTCCTTCCTTCTTGAGAATCTTTGCAGCTTTAAAATCGACCCTTCTGAGTGGAGTTCCTCCTTCCTTTGACTTCTCATATTCCAGTTGTCTACAAAGAGCTTTGAAACGACCCAACGTCTCTGTCACCTTTTTTCGGATGGCATCCGTGTTATTATCATGAAGGCTGCTGCTAGAACTAGCCTGACCAAAACCAGTAGTCTTCCCTGCTATTGCATGAATATTCTTTTTAGAGTGTCCTCCAATCTCTGAGCCAACTTTTGTCCTCCAAGCATCTTTAGATCTTTCTAGCTGAAGCTTTGAATCAGGTTTCTCTCCCTGTCTTTCACTCATACCTCCTCCTGGTTTAGACTTGTGGGCCACTTTTCCCTTCCACCAGGAAGGATGTGATGCAGGCTTCAAGTTCGGAATTACTTTATTCAATTTCAGTTCTGAACTCTCAACATCTTCTTCAAGCAGATGGTTATGAGAATTAGATAAATCAAAAGACTTCTCCCTTGGACGTTCCATCCTCCGTTCCATCATATTACTTAGAAAGTTGCTACCATTGACTTGAGAAACATCTGCTTTCAATTCACTGTAGTGAAGCTCTTCATCTTGAACATCCACTTCTGATTTTTTCACATCATCAAAAGCCTTGGCCTCGAAACATATATTTATTCCACATTGAGGTGGGAAATCCCGAACATATTCTACTATTCTTTGAGGAGGATATTTTTTGGCCACAGTCATGTCCATACCAATGCCATTAGAAGTACCAACTGAAGTTGCATACCGTCCACACCCAGGAGGGAAGTCACGAAAAGCAGACACTCTGGGTCTCTTATACTCGGGCCCATTTTCCAAGGACAATCTTCCCAATCCTTCCTCAGAATGGCTACCGCTTAGCTGTTCAATTGTTCTCGATGATTCCAACTGCTGCAACCCCATTACAACCCTCATTCCAAGTTTCCAACTCCCAAAATGAAACGCTCAAGAACCTGAAGACAGAACAACCACTAAGGTATATGTATTCACAATGGTATAACATAACAAATTAGGTAAAACCTAAAGTAGTAACAGTTCATCTAATCATCCAACAACTTTGGTAGTGACCTAAAATGTGGAACTTACAGAATTCCTGAAGCAGAGGACTCTGGCTTCGTAGCTGACACGACCAATACTTTGCAATCTGGAAGTTATAAATGCCTGTGATTGTCAAGGTTGTTAACGCCTGATAAACAAAGAGTCTATTGTTAGAAACAGAAGTTATCTCAGAGTTCCTAGGGTAAACGAAGGTGGTAACTAAATGTGATCACAATAAGCTCTTACTTGTGCTTCTAAATCCCCAAAACAAACACTTCCTTTCTTCACCACAGTCAATAGCCTACAAACAAAGACTTAAGTTACTTATATCAACTACGAAAAGAAACACAGAATTACAGGCATACTAATCATAAGAACAAATGGTGTCCAGATCAGGAAGTTCCCCAACTTCTACAAATGCAGTAATATAGCCTGGTCTCAAATCGAGCATTGTGGGACACTTTGCTAGAGTAGAAATACTAATCGAAAACTCAGATCTTAACCCCACATACAGTGATACACTACTCTTCTGTATAATCAGCAAACAAAGAACATTACACATGTCCCCAAAAAAAAAAAAACATGAACGAAATTTGGACAATTTATGCACTAATCTTGGACAGTTATTCCACATTATCAGCCAAAAATGAAAGCAAAAATTTACTAAGAACAAAATTTGAGCAGCATAAAGATTGAGAATGGAAATTGAAAACAACCCCTTTGTTGATGACAGTAAAAGCACATCCTCAACACAACCCAATTCTCTGTTCATGTCAAAAATGCAGGAAACCAAAAGAGATTCTTAAATGCAGTAGTCCATCGATTCCCAAATTCTCAAAAACCCAACTACAATTTCACAAGGTTTACACATTCTCACCCAAAAACCCCAACCTCAAGAAAGACCCATATTCTGTTCAGGTCGAAAATGCTGGAAAGGAAGACGAAAGGGGCAAAGGGGACTCACCGAAAATTGCAGAGAAAACGAGGCAAAGAATCTGAAGAGGCATTTGTACTGGTTGCCAAAAATGGCAGCTGCAGTAGCTTTTGTACACTCCAAACCGACCCTGTGACTCGATTTTCTGCAATAAACCAGTAAATTACTTGCGTACGAAGGATTTCAGCTTTGTCTGAACCAATGGGCCGGGTCATTTTGGTCATTTGAGCTTGTAAAATGGGAGACCGGATTGACGTGGCGGTTTTTCATTGGAGGTGAGTGGAACTGGGTTTGTAAATTTACTGGTTAGTACATGAGTATAGCTAGGCCCCTTTATTCTTTACTTATTCATGGAATAATGCTACCTAACTTTCAACGCTCTTTATTTAGTTCATAAATTTCTCTGCTTTATGAATTTTTGTTTGAAATTTTATATTTTTCGTTTAGACACGACATTTCCACCTTTGATCTACCACCGCGTAGGGTCGCCATCACTTGCATTTGCTACGAACCCACATTTACCATCACCCCAATTTTAGACGTCATCACCTTATTCTAACAAGTAAGTTTCAAAGAAAGTTTACAAAATAATTATATACTTTTAGTGGGATGTCACTCAATACTTCCACCAATATGATGTGGTGAGATACCCCTCCCAATTTAATTTTGTGGCATCATAAGAGTGACTTTATGGGGTATTCATCAATTTAAGTTGCTTTAACTTATTTTGTATGGTTCTTGATTCAAAAAATGTGTCACCTCCATAACCATACTATGTTGAGTTGGTGTATGGTGAGAACCGTGCGATAATCCCTCCATATATATATATATTCTAATGTCACATTTTGATAGTGACATTCTGGGTGTCATCAATATTGGTTTTGTTAACATATATACTTTGTTTGGTTATTGATTCCAGAGGTTGTTGCCTCGCTAACCATGCTAATTTGGTGTGGTGATATATTCTTTACAATTTTATTTTGTCGCATTGTAGTAGTGACATTTCGGTCTTCTTTAATTTAGGTTTCAATAACTTATTATGTTTTTTATTTCCACTAAACTCATCCCTAATGCCAATGAAACTTGAAACCGTCACCTCCACAGTATTAATTAGGCTAGTTAATCAACAAGTTGTAACTCACTGGAAACTTATGTTGTATGATTCTTGGTTTAAAAGGTCTGCTGATTTGGTCCCCTACCTCATTATTTCATGTTCTTTGTTTAATATATTGGAGTGTTAAGGAGGCTATTCCTATCACTCGTTTCATCAAAAGAGAAAAAGAAGAAAGAAAAGAATCCATACTAAGTTGGTGATCTTATTCCAAATGTTTATTTTGAAACTAAGTGTTTGAACCAAAAATAACATTTTTTCCCGACAAGGGGGACTTGGAAAAAATCGGGCCAATATCCGTGGCCCGAGCTATTTATTTGCGACAAGTTCGGAATATATTGTTTAGAGGCTAAATAAAGCCTACTTGGAGGCCAAGCAATCTTGGAGCAAATCTGAATATTCTTTGATTTATTATTAATTATCAAGATATCTGATAATTAATGGTGATTTGTTTGCTTGATTGTCAAGTACTGTGCAAGCGAGCAGATTGGGTTGATCAATTAAGGAAGGAAACAATTATCCTTCGTTGTCCTTCAATACCAATATACATGCAAATAGTTAAGATTCTCATGCAATTGATGGCATGGTGGACGTGTAGAAGGAGCATGCAATGGCAATAATCAAGGAGTATATATAATTGCTAGGTGGTGGGCCAACTGAGGAATATATATATATATATACATACATAATTACATATTGCATGGCAGATGAGTCAATTAAGGAGTCTCTGCGACGAGTGCTCGCGACTATATATATATAATTAATGCATATCCTACAGTTCGCTGAAAAGGAAGATTGCATCCAGGATTCTAAAAGGTAATTAACTTTGCCTAAAAGATTGATACGACAGAGTCAATCTATTATTACTTACGATAATATCAAAACTATTAAGAGTTTTGATTTGATTCAAGGCCAATAACTGTGGCCTAAAATATAGTATTTCATTCATATTTGGAAGGAGAATCTGCAGCAGCCTATATATAGAGGCTAAAGACAATACAGAAAAGGATCTCTCTCTCTCAAATCAATCAATCCCAGCGATTACAAAGCCTCCCCGGAGCAAACCTTCAACCTTGTTGAAACCCGGTGACCGCCCGCCAGTCCTAGTCTCCTCCCGAGCCGACTGTCAGCCCCACCAGATCAACCCGGCGACCGTACTTCCAGTCCCAGTCTCCCCAGGAGCCGACTGCTAGCACAACCGCCACTGTTACTTCCAGCGAAGCAAGGGTAACGCCCTCGCAACCCAGCGTAGCTAAAGTCACGCTTTAGCAAACCCGTGCTTCTCTCAACTTCCCAGTGATTGCTCTGCTTAGTCTACAACACTAAGTATCGATTCGGTGAACGCGAAGAAACCACAACCAAAGTCCTTATCCGTAAGGCAAAAGTCATTTCCCGGAAGGCAAGAAAAGAACCCTGTGATGAGGTTGGTGCTCTCCTCGTCCACAGAGCTTGAAGAAGAAGTCAGGTCACGGGACTACCCCAACAACTGCACCCCGCGGTGCTGGCACGCCTGCGCAACCACACGCTCAAAAGAGACTGTTTGCACACCAGCTGGTTTTGGAGCCAAACATTTTGGCACACCCGGTGGGACAACAAACTAGTGTTTCTTTGTGAACGCAACCATTGGGAAGTCTAGCGATAACCCCTACCAAAAGGGCTACGCTAACTGCTCAAAACATAAGACCTCCAGTTACAGACCGCATTCTCGTGCGGACTGTCGTGGTCTCTGTGAAGAACAAGTGACGCAACGGTTCTCTCTTCAGCCCCAATCACCCGGTATGTCAACTGCACAAGAGGAGAATCGCTCGACCGCGACTGAAGGTCAGAGCGTCAATGTTAATCAGGCCAGCGAGCCTGTTATTCCCGCCACTGTCAACACTGCAGTGGAAGATGGTGAAGAAGAGGCTTTTGTTTCGAAGCCTATCCTGGAATGAGCAACCATTGAGGAAACACTCGCGATCCTCATAGAGAATGTCGACAATCATCGCAAGAAGATGGACGCTGATTTTGCCAGAGAAACCGCAAAATCAGAAAAGCTCCTCCGCGAAATTGAGCAGCGTATGACTCTACACACGGAGAATACCCGGCAGCAGATTACACAAACAGAGAGTGCCTTAAAGGCGCAAGCTGTAACCATCCATCACTGCCGAACAAGATCAGCGTCATAGGAAAATTTTGAACGCTATAGCGGAGCATACCAAGCAAACTGCGTCGAATATGGCAGATCTTCGCAAGGATGGGGCCAACTTGGCAACTGAGGTGGCTATGCAGAGAGCCGAGTTGAACCAGGCGAGAGATGTAATGAACAAGGCCTTAGGGGATCCTAATGCTATCCTTGGCTCTCTTGGCCAGCCATCCTGTTCAGGTAAGTACGTGCCACCAAATCAGCGCGAGAAGGCCAACCAAAATGCTGGTTCTTCCTCAGCTACTGTTGCTACTGCTCCATCGAAGAACAAAGAACAAGCCTTGGTTATTAATGGCAGCAAAGAAAAGACTACTTCATCCAGGGTGCGGGAACTGCGTCAGAACCTGTGACTTTCGTCCAGTACGACAGCGACGGAGCAGAAGTGGTATATCAAGAATTGCCGGGAAGTTATTATGCGCTCGACCAGACTGGCGCCCCGATCAAGATAACAGCTTTGTCGAAGGAAGAGGTGTTGCCTGCAGTAACTCTCCAGCAACAAGCTACTACCCGCATTGTGCATGTTGGGGAAGGATCGACAATGGTAAACCAGGCAACCCCTGGGCAAACTGCTCACCGAGCTGCGGTGATGCCTCCGCTGCCTCCAGGCCCAGAGTATGTGAGACGTGATGAGGTAGAGGAGATGATCAGATTGGCAAACCCTAGAGCCCAGCCGGATGGGGTTTATGAGGGGCCTTTCCCGCCACATATCATGCTCGCACCTTTCCCTCGAGGTTATAAGAATATCATCTTTTCTACTTTCTCAGGGGAGGACACAGAAGATGCGGCAACACACCTGGCCAGATTTAGAGTACAATGTGGCCAATACCAGAATGATGATGTCCTCAAATGCAGGATCTTTGGCACTTCGCTGTCCGGCGCTGCCTTCAGATGGTTTTCTAAACTCAGACCAGGGACAGTGGCGGATTGGCCGGCGATGGAGCTACTTTTCCGTGAGACATTTGGGAACATTGAACCCGAAGTAGACCTGGCCTCTCTCACTCAGATGGCCCAACAGCCTACAGAATCGGCAGTCGCTTATCTTCAGCGCTTTCAAATCCAGAAGGCCAAACTAAATGTCATCCTGCCCGAGAAGGAGTTGGTCAAGTTGGCGGTCAAAGGTTTGGAGCCCCGACAAAGAAAGAAGCAGCATGGCAGCATGATTCAGTCGATGGGAGAACTCATCACGGAGGTGGGTAGTTTTGAGCATCTCCTCAGAGAAACAGATGCAAGGAAGAATGCTGCCAGAGGGACGTACGTGCCCGGTAAACACCGTACTGTAGCGGCCCTGAGCTACCAGCCAACCACTTACGACCCTTATTACCATCACAACACTGGAGAAGCGGTCCAGGATGACGAAGAGGATGAGGATAATGATATAGCAGCCTATGAACTGACTGGGAAGAAGAACCCGTCTTTGAAGCAATTGAAGATCTCAAAGGAACCTGTCAAGCTCAAAACAATGGCCTTCACCAAACCGGAGTTCGCGGCATATACTTATGATGCCAACAAAGCGCACGAGATCCTCGACGAGATGATTGCTACGAAGATGGTGAAGACTGATTTTGGGCCTTTTCCACGGCCAGAGCAGTTGAAGGGAAAGAAATACTGCAAGTTCCACAATCTGTGGAACCACAACACCGCGGATTGTGTAAAGCTCAAAGACCAGATTCAAGTATGGCTTAATAACGGCAGTTTGCAGGTAGAAGCTCCGGTCACCGCGGCGGCACTAGTGGACGTGGATCCCTTCCCCGACACTGGGATCAATATGGTCAATGTGGATTGGAACAAGCAGCAGCAACGGAAACCCACGCTGGATTTGGTTCCGAGTAAACAGGGTCATAGGTCCATCGCGGATGAAGCGTCCGTTAAGGGTAGAATTGAGGCGACCAACCAGGCCTCACCCGTAATTCTGTGCTCGCGATGTAAAGAGGAATGTGGTATCCAAATACCGCACGAGGAAATCGAGCAGACATTTCACTTTGGTTCCCTACCACCAGTCAAGTGGGCCTCATCGTCGCGAAACTATCAGCCTACCAGCCCAAGAGAACGGGAGAAGACGACATCACCATCATCCCCCAGAGACTCCAATTTATTCCTAAAATTAAAGGCAGCCGCCAGAGATCCGAAACAGGAACAGACCAAAAGCAGTTGCAAAGATATTCTGACCAAGCCCTATATACCACCTGCTCCAGCGAATCCTATCAAAGAGGGCAGATGGTACACCAGGGAAAAGGGCAAGGCAGTGGAGATTAGCCCGTCCCGGAAGAGGAAGTTACAGCGCAGGTTCGGTGAAGCCAAGCGCGCTCTAGAGGCTTTAGACCAGGGCCTGATCAAACCCTCCCAACTGGTCAAATCACCCGAACAATACCAGAAAGAGATGGAAGCGCTGGCCGCTAAACCATTGAGACCTCCCCGTGGTCTTAACAAACAAACAGACTCGCTAACGGGGGCTTCAAAGCCCAGTGTGTTTTGCAGGATTACTAAAGAGCGCTCGCCACCTCTTACCCGAGTGGAAAACTCGCCAACTCGGCGTCCGCATGTCAGACGCAGGCTCTCCCATGAAGCATCAGTGGTCAAGGCTTCGGTCTTTGACAGGCTGGGGGCAAGGACAGAGGTAATAACACTTTGCAATGGCGACCCAAGAAAATCCAAAGTGTGGTCATCTCTGCCTCAGAGGAGCACAGGGAGCCGGAGAACTCTAAGCTGGTTGAGGAGCAAGAACTCGAGCCACAAGGGCTTGAACATTGCCAGGTGAAAGGCCTCACGGAAGGGTCGTTAGTAGATTGTTTGGCTCGGCAGCTCCAAACTGATATCCCGTTGGAAGAACCCAAGCTCGATTTGGATGACGACATGGAGAGGACTGAGACAGCTGACGTTTCTTGCAACATGGTTTATGTACTTCCCGCGAAATATGCATTGCCAGTCGCTGCTCAGGATTGCGTGGAGACAGAAGAAGAGGATGTGCAACCATTGCAGGTCACTTCAGCAGCCGCGACACCTGTAGAAGACAGGGCCTCGCCGAAGCCAGAAGCAGTTCCAAACAAGGGGTCACTTATGAACTTCTCCAAGCCAACGCCAGCCATGGTCCAGCACATGCGACCGCTATACATTACGGCAGACATCGGCGGTATCAAAGTCAGCAAAATCATGATTGACACCGGAGCAGCCGTTAATGTCGTCACCACTAGGACCATGCACTTGCTTGGAATCAAGCGGGAGAAAATCCAGTCCACGTCTCTTGCACTCAAAAATTTCGCGGGAACTGTCACAAAAACCTTAGGGTTATTGTTCCTACGCATTAAGGTCGGACCAGCAGAGGGGGTTTACGCCTTCTTTGTGACGGATTGTTATGCGGCCTACAATGCCATTTTGGGCAGAGACTGGATCCACCGGAGTTACTGTGTGCCCTCGACACTTCATCAAGAGCTGGTTATGTGGAATAGGGAAACAGACACGGCAGAGGTGGTTCAAGCAGATCCCCGTCCATTCCCAGTCTCCGCAAATTATGTAGATGCCAGGTACTATCTGGAGCCTATTACTCCATTGCAGGTTAGTGGCATCGATGATAAGGGCCGCCCCACAGGTGTGACGGCCTCTGAACTGGCACAATGGGGGCTCACGCTCGCAAAAGAAGGCTTGGAGAGGCCTGGCCACGCTGTGCCTAAACCTCTAACAGATTAATGGATTACAACCTCGTGGAGGAGGGGATAGAGGCCTTCTACTCGATACATGAACGACTGTCATCATACATGGTGGAAAAAGAGGCTTATGATCGCATCGCGACCTTAGAGGTCGTTAATGAAGAACTTTCTGACCCGGAGGATGAAGATGAAGTCAATATTCAACTCGCCCCGGTGGCGTTGGACGACACACCTCCCAAAGTTAAAGACCCTACTGAGAAGGTTAATCTGGGCACAGTAGACGAGCCTATGGAGGTATCTATCAGCGCTTATCTAGAGCCTAGCGAGAAACAGCGGCTCACTGACTTATTATTAGAGTTTAAAGACTGCTTCGCAGATAAATATGAAGACATGCCCGGCCTGTCACCAGATTTGGTTTGTCATCAACTACCAACTCTTCCTGACAGGAGGCCCGTCAAGCAGGAACCTCGACGAATGAATTCGGAAACCCAGATTCTTGTAAAGGAAGAGGTAGAGATCATGCACAAGTCATGTATTATAAGGGTTGCCAAGTATAATCAGTGGCTATCTAATATAGTGCCTGTCCGGAAAAAGAATGGCAAGATGAGAGTCTGTGTGGATTATAGAGACTTGAATCTCGCTACACCTAAAGACGTTTACCCCATGCCGGTCGAGGATATGTTGGTAGATGCTGTGGCAGGCCATGAGTTGTTGTCCTTCATGGACGGTACTGCAGGATATCACCAGATTCCGGTGGCTGAGGAGGACAGACACAAGACCGCTTTCCGCTGCCCTGGTTTCGCAGGAGTTTTCGAATATGTGGTCATGTCGTTTGGCCTAAAGAACGCCGGTGCGACGTATCAGAGAGCCATGAATTTGATCTTCCACGATATACTGGGAAAGGTTTTAGAGGTTTACATTGATGACGTAGTCGTTAAGTCTCAGAAGAGAGGGGATCACATCGCGGATCTCAGGAAAGTATTTGAGAGCATGTGCAGACATAGACTCAAGATGAACCCGGCCAAGTGTGTGTTTGGGGTTCAAGCAGGAGACTTTCTGGGGTTTATAGTTCATCAGCGAGGAATTGAGGTCCCCGAGGACAAGGCAAGCGCAGTCATTAATGCATCCCCCCCCCCGCGGACGAAAAAGGAATTACAGCGTCTGTTGGGTAAGATTAATTTTCTAAGGCGTTTCATCTCTAACTCTGCAGGAAAAATCCAACCATTCTCACCTTTGCTGAGATTACAAGGGCAGAATGAGTTTGTGTGGGAACCCAAACACCAAGAGGCTTTCGACAGTATCAAGACCTATTTGGCAAACCCACCAGTCTTGGTTCCACCCAGAACCGGGGTCCCATTAAAGCTGTATATTTCAGCAGCTGAGGCTTCCATTGGCAGCCTGCTCGCTCAGGATGATAAGGGAGGTGTCAAGCATGCTATATTTTACCTTAGCCGCACTCTGACAGACTGCGAGACAAGGTACACCCCTATGGAGAAGCTGTGCCTCACTCTGTACTTTTCAGCGTGCAAGTTGCGACACTACATGCTATCTTTTACCACATGCATCATCGCTCAGACCGATTTGGTCAAATACATGTTGTCCTGGCCTATCTTGAGAGGCCACATTGGCAAATGGGTATTGGCGCTTTCAGAGTTTTCGCTCCAATATGTACCCCAGAAAGCTGTAAAAGGGCAGGTCATCGCAGACTTTCTCGCACATCATCCTACGTTAGAAATACCTGCACTGAAGGAGTTAGAGATTGCCTGCACCACTACGACTCGATCAGATCAAGCGTGCATCCCTGAGTACGCGGTTTGGTATCAAGCTACAATCTATCTACAGCCCTGGGTATTATTCTTTGATGGCTCAAGAACGGACACTCTGGCTGGCGCGGGGATTGTTTTGGAAAACCCAGCTGGTGACCGCTTCTCTTATTCTTTCCAGCTAACGTTCCAATGTACTAATAATCAGGCTGAGTATGAAGCTCTTATCATTAGACTCGAAGTCTTACTGGAAATGGGCGTACGGGACGTTCAGATTGGCGGCGATTCTCAGCTTGTTATTAACCAGCTCCAGGAAAAATATCGCTGTGCGAGTTGGTTGCTCGTACCATACCTGAATCGCGCCATCAAGCTTCTGGATCAATTTACCGAGCTGCTTGCAGAACTGCCTCGCGTGCTTGAGCCAAGTTCTGAGACATCGCTTCGAAGGCTGCCAAGGGTTGCTCTATCTGAGGCTCCTCTTGTTCAAGTTGGGCCGTCACCACCACCAACTGGGCCTTGGCTTCGACTAGTTGGGCTTGGAGATCCTGAATGTGGGTCCGAAGGTGGTTCTGCAAGATCCGTAGGTCCCTGACGCGAATCGCTCGATCGCCTAAGGAGTCGTGAGATGCCTCTGCTTGTTGTGCAAGGCCGCGATAGTGAGCCTGGACCTGCCTAGCTTGCGCGGTCGCTGTCGTTCTCTCATTAATCCGTGCAGGGAGGTTTTGTAGAAGCTCATATATCTCAACGAATTCAGCTTCAGTAATAGTGCGTTCATGACGAAGCACCATCAGATACTCTTGGGCTCTGGCAGGTGCGCCCGACAGTAAAATTTCAGGACCCAGAGGTCACTGCAGACTGTACCTCTCTTCATCTATGACTCCTGGGGGAGCCACTTCGAGTACACGATCAAGCCTCTCCAGCCTATTAGGAGGCTCGGGAGGAGGAACATTGGCAATAACATCAGCATCATCAGCAGCAGCGGCAGGGACTTCCTGAGGCTCGACGACGGGGGCCGCTACCGGTTCCGGTGCTGCATTTATACCAGCGCCTACTTCTGGAACCTGGGGGGCAGGTTCTTGAGCCACAATGCCCTCACCAGCGGGCTCGGCAGGGTTAGCGACATCGACCTCCTCAGCAGGGACGTTACTCTGTAATAAAGAAGGATTGTCAGATATACAAAGATGAACAAGAGCTGAGGCATTAATTTTGGACTTAGAGTACCTCTGCAATAGGAGCTTCGTCTGAGATACTTACCGGCGCGGGCTCTTGAACTGCTTCACCAGGAGCGGGATCCGGATTAGGCGATACATGCGCTGACGGTGGAGCAGCGATCGGATCCTCAGGTGGTGCATCCGGAAGGGGTGCATTTTCTTCCAGTTCAGGTGAACTGTCCTCTATGATCGCACAGGAATAGAGGCCGAATCGCCAACGGTGCTGATAGGAGGTGGAAGATTTTCAGGGCCCACAGGTGCTGGCGCTTGTGAAGCAGTTGTTCCTTGACTAGCAGCTGAAGAGCCTTCCCCAGCATGTCCAGAGGGCCTGCGACGAACCTGTTAAGGAAAATGTCATGAAGTGTGGACAGAGGTATAAACAATAAATGAGCTTTTTCTATATTTGCTTCTTACCAATCGGTCAGCCAGTGGTTCATCTCCTTCCCAGGGGTCAGCATGAGTGTCCGAGCGACTGTGCTTGCGAGCTATAGCGGCCGCGACCTGTCAGAAACAAGAGGTTAAAATTTAACTCACAAAGTAGGATCCTGAAGATAGAGGGTTCTTACGGTTTGTGGATCGTTGTCATCAGAAGAAGAGGAATCCTCAGCTGTAGATTCAGCGAGTACTGCCTTCTGTTTTCCAGATTGTCCGGCAGCCGGGGAAGCACTGGTTGTGCGGTGGCCAGGGCGCGGCGCACTCCTCTAGTACAAATAAGGATGATTAGAAGGGGTAAACAATGAAGGAATTTGCAGAGGTTAAAGTTACGGTACTTACTTCTGGAGAAGGTTCACGAATTACGACGCCAGCCTGGGCCGGGCAAGGAACTCGCGCAGGTCGGACCACTTGAAGGGGCCGGGGCCTGGTAGTGTCTTCAGAGAAACGAGCGAGCATTTCAATATCGGCAGGATATGGATTCCTAAGCTCGCCAAAGAGGGTAGCGAAGAGTTCGTCATCTGGTTGGGTCCAGCAATTGACGGAAACTTCTTTCCACCAAATCTCATATCCCTCTTCGGTTCCATCTACAGCGTCGAGGGTCTGGGCCCAATCAGGGAGATCAACTAGCGCGAGCATGCTCTGTGCCGGCGGGGATCCTGAGGGGGGCCCGAATCTTCGCCAGGAAGTGTTGTAGTTCCAGGCGTCGTACAGAGGGACTGGTACCAATTGGACAAGGCCGAATTGGCGGGCAAAATGATTGGGAGCATAGAGCTCATAGCTGAGTTCTTCGGCGGCAATCCGGATGTCTGAACAGGAGACTGCGCGGCGAAAAGCCAGGCGAGCGCGGTTGGGATAGCGAGGATCGCCAGGAAGAAAACCATATTCGAGCACAGAGGGGAATCTTCTGCCCAGAATTAAATCACAGTACGGCATATCGTCCAGCAAGTACAGATAAGAAAAGCATTCAGAATAAGGGGGAGATGAGTACTTGTCCTCGCGGCAAAACCATCGACCTAACAGTTGATCGGCCGGTGGAAGTAGCGGGATGTCTTCGCGGCGGAAGAATTGAAAGTATGTTTGGATCCAGAAATCCAAAATCCAGAAAGGACCAGAAATGTTGGTCTCAAAGGGATGCATCGTCGCTTGGTACAGCATGCGATAGAGGGCCCCCAATACCGGTTGTCCGAGCCCGATGTTGCGGCCGTTGTAGAGGGCCGTTGCTAAGGAGGTCCAGGTTCCAGTGGGCTTACAGGAGGAGGTGCAGAATATGAACTTACAAAGCCAATACTCAAGGAAAGCGATTCCTCCGGTCGCATTGTGTTCCCGACTGTAATATGACAACCATCTCGGGTATGAACCACTATGAGCGCTGCGACCTTGCTGGGCCATGGTCAAAGTAAAGTTGACAGAGTCAAATTGGCCATGCACATAAGGCTCACCATCGATGGGCAGGCCGGTGATGGCGAGGATGTCCAACAGAGTGATGCTCATTTGACCAAACCTAAAGTCAAATGTGTTGGAGGCGGTATTCCAGAAACAGAGGAAAGCAGCGAGCGGTGAACGATTACCACCGCGAGGAAGATTGAAACATAAGTCAATGGTGTGGGTGATACCTGCAGCATTCCAGCGACCTAGATCTCGTGCCCGCGTCTCGCGATACCAAGAAATCTCATGTGTACTAATGGAGGATGGCCAATTCCCTATCTTGGCTCGGCGGTTTTGGGCACCCCAACCGCTAAAGTCTCCAGAAGTCCTTCGGAGGACTGGAATGGGCCGGTGAATAGGAAGACCGTATAAGGAGATGGCGTCGTCCGGGATAACACCTTGCGGTGCTGGGCCCAACCCGGTGTGATGGTCGGAGAAACGAAGGAGTAGGGGTCGGTGAATAGTGGTTTCTAGACGGATGCGAACACAGATGCTGGTGCCCCAAGTCCGAGCAACCGTTTCGTTTAATTCTTCTTCCTGATTGATGATGATTTTCTTAGGAGGAGCCATTTCTGGATTGTTTGCAGAAGGGATGTTGGTAGAAATGGGTTTTTCTGGGTTTAAGAGACTAGAGGGCTTCTGATGTGACAAGGTTGCGGCTGTGAGTTTAAATAAAGGATTTTGTGAGGGAAACGATGCGACAGAAAGCGTTTCACAAACGAAAGGACGCGACCTTCATTAATGGCATCGTTTCAAGCGACCGGCACGTCTTTCTAAGCCCCCTTCAATCAGTTACATTCTAGCGGGCCCGATTTCGGGGTCTAGGGGCAATGTTTGAGCCCAAAAGTAATTTTGGCAAAATCCTTTAGTGGGTTCAAGCCAGCGGGCCGATACCTGCGGCCCAAAAATAAGGCTACGCGGGTTTGGTCTATAGTTTCGCTCATCCCGTGTTTCGTAAGGAGACGAAGTCTTATTGAAATCGGGTAGTAGAGACTAAACAGGAAACTTCAATTAAGAATCCTTCCAGGGCAAGGAACAGTCGAAAACCCTAGGATATAAATACAGGGTTAAGCAGCGAGATAAAATACCTCTCTCTCTCTAATCAATCAATCCCAGCGATTACAAAGCCTCCTCGGAGCAAACCTTCAACCTCGTTGAAACCCGGTGACCGCCCGCCAGTCCTAGTCTCCTCGCGAGCCGACTGTCAGCCCCACCAGATCAACCCGGCGACCGTACTTCCAGTCCCAGTCTCCCCAGGAGCCGACTGCTAGCACAACCGCCACTGTTACTTCCAGCGAAGCAAGGGTAACGCCCTCGCAACCCAGCGAAGCTAAAGTCACGCTTTAGCAAACCCGTGCTTCTCTCAACTTCCTAGTGATTGCTCTGCTTAGTCTACAACACTAAGTATCGATTCGGTGAACGCGAAGAAACCACAACCAAAGTCCTTATCCGTAAGGCAAAAGTCCTTTCCCGGAAGGCAAGAAAAGAACCCTGTGACGAGGTTGGTGCTCTCCTCGTCCACAGAGCTTGAAGAAGAAGTCAGGTCACGGGACTACCCCAATGACTGCACCCCGCGGTGCTGGCACGCCTGCGCAACCACACGCTCAAAAGAGACTGTTTGCACACCAGCTGGTTTTGGAGCCAAACACTAAGAACTCATACATGTACTCTAATTATTGCAATTTTCGGGGACGTACATGTTTTCATTTTTACTCTCAGTACGAGTTCACTACACAAATAGAGTGAAGATGGCTATTATTCCTCATTTCTCCTCCAAATTCAAGTCAAGCTTAACCCATAAACCTCTACTCCATCCCATGAGTCCATCATTGCTGTGGAGTTGATTACCAATATGATGCGAATGTTAATTCCCAACTAATATGCGCAATTCTCAAATTTCAACTGGGTCTCTATTTTAATCAATAGTCTAACATGAAATTGGCAGCTCCAGTAGCTTTTGTACACTCCAAACCGACTCTCTGACTCAATTGCATGCAATAAACTTGTGTATGAAGGATTTCTCGTAGGATTAGCTTTGTCCGAACCGTTGGGCCGGGTCATTTTGGTCATTTGAACTTTTAAAATTGTTGACCGGATTGACGTGGTGGGTTTTCATTAGAGGTAAGGGTACGTCTAGCTTTGTAAATTTACTAGTTAGTACAAGAGTGTAGCTAGGCCACTTTATTCTTTACTTATTGATGAAGAAATGATATCTAACTTTCAACACTCTTTGTTTATTTCATAAGAGCATCTCCAGCAGAAATGTCAAAAATTTTGAGTCAAATTTGAATTTGACAGATGACGTGGTAAATGACATTTTACTGAGATTTTTCCTTCAACCCATATGTTAAATATTTATATTATTTTATTATTATTTTAATCTTTATCCTATCTTCTTCTTTGTCTTGATTCTGTTTTCTCAGTTCTTCAAACTCTTTTCTTCTCCAACTCTCTCTCTCTCTCTCTCAATTCGTAGGTCTCATATTACAAATACTATTCAGATTACCAGTTCATCGACCATATCTTTCTGCAATCCTATCCCAGATTACAAATTCAATCTAGTTTTTCAGACGAGATTTTGACAAAGATCTGTAGGTTCCAGATTGGGATTCTGATGTTCTAGAAGTGGGTTTAATTAATGTTCCAAAGGTTGTTTTGTGAGATGTGGGAATTAGGAAGAGAAAGACCAGAAGGAAAAAGGGAAAAGAAGAGAGTTTTCTGGATAAATGGTTCTGGTGACGGAGCCTCTTACCAAACAGCCCCAAAATTTGAATTGATTCTCTCTGCCCATACATACTTGAATGGATTCCTAGGACATCTCTCAGAAGAAGGGCTATCTAATTCTGCGCTGGTCTCTCGCTCTCCTTTTCCCCATCGTCGCTTTCTCTTCTCTCTCACTTTTCCTCGTCTTAGTCACAGTTTTCGTCTCCAATTCTTCGGTTTCCGGCCCCATTTTGGTTTCGTCTCAGTGCAGGATAGTCTCCAGCATTAAGCTTTTTTTGTCTTCTCTCATATCAAATTTGGATTTAGGTCTGTTTGGATTATTTGAATATAAGACGACTTGAAAATGTGAAAGAGGTTGTTTTGTGAGAGGTGGAAATTAGGAAGAGAGAGACCAGAAGGAAAGAGGGAGAAGAAGAGAGAGTTTTGCTTTGGTTGATCTGGGTAGGAAGAAGAGAGAGACGTGAAGGACAGAGAAACAATAAAGAAATAAAAGACAGATGACCTCAAGACTGTCAAATTTGACAGTTTGGTTTCAATATGTCATCCACCGTGGAAATGACATATGAGTTGGAGAGTATTTTCATTGGTCATTTATAGCTGTTGGACTGCCATCTGTCAATTAACACATCCATTGGAGATGGTCTAAGTATCTCTACTTTAAGATTCTTGTTTCAAAATTTCTATTTTGCCCTTATACATGACATTTCCACCATTGATTTCAACTCCACCCACCTTTACCACCACCCTAGAGTCGCTATCACTTGCATTTGCTACGAACCCACATTTACCATCACCCCACCTTAGATGTCACCTTATTCTAGCAAGGTAAGTTTTGAGGAAAGTGTACAAAATAATTTTATATTTTTAGTGGAATGTCACACTCAGTAATCATACCACAATAATAAGGTATGGTGAGATATTCCTCTCAATATTATTGTCACATTGTGATAATGACTTTCTAGGTGTCATGAGGTTTCGTTTAAGGTTCTTAATTCAAGTCACTTCACTAATTGGTGTGGTAAGATATCCCTCCCAATTTTATTTTGTTGCATTGTAATAGTGACATTTGGGTCTTCTTTAGTTTACGTTTCAATAACTTATTCTGTATTTTTTTTCCCTAATTTTCAACCAAATCATCCCTATGCCAATGAAACTTAAACCAGTTACCTCCACTGTGTTACACGGTTAACCAACAAGTTACACCTCACTGAAAACCTTTTATTTGTATGGTTATTGATTTAAGAGGTTTGCCCTACCTTTTTGATAAAAGAGCCAGTATGGAAAATATAAATTCATCAAAAGCTAGAATAGGCCGTTACATACCCTTCCGCTGCCATTTAGACAGACAAGAAGATAATGGTAGTACCCACAATGGTAAATAGAAAATAGACCCACTCATTGTACAATCAATATGTAGACATAGCGGGATCCCCCTTTGGTACTACGTCGGAGGCGCTATAAAGATCTGGCCCTCCCAATCTAACTCATAACCAATCAATCTAGTTGCCTAGAGACCTCAATTGGTGTACAACTAGATCCATTGAGAATTAAATCGACAAGACCAGACCAAATGTAAAAACTAGATGCACAAAAGTGCCTAGACTGTCCCTAAAAACGGAACATTATTGTAATTTAGACAAAAACCTAAATAACATAGAAAAGACTTAGGGCTAAAAAAAACCCCAGCCCAAAGGGCAGCCCCAAAGAGAGGAAGCCCAACTCAAGGCCCAATAGGACATGGTTGACCCAAACCCAGACCACCAATCCACCACGCTGCAGTGGTCTGTGCAACGCAGCCCTCGAGTCCCGCCACGAACCAGCCATGCCATGATCCCCGCCATGAACCAGCCCCACCACTAGCCGCACCGTCTAGCTTCGTCACAAGCTAGCACCGCCTCGAGCCCCAAGCCACTGCAGATACAGCGCCCAGCCCCGATCGCCGCAACCCACACCGTCGCCTAAACGCCCATTATTCGCAATCACCGGATCACACCATCCCTGCACAGAAACTACCACAGATGCCCAGAAAGACCGCCCACGTTTGCCGTCAAAACCAGGCTGCCAAACCACAAGCCATAGCTACCTCTTCTCCCGACCTCAGTCCAGGGCATTGAAGTGCCCGTCCTGCAGCTAGCAATAGATGATGTGGCCGAAGCCGGCCCTATCCATGGCAGCCGCCGGACAGGGAACAATCTGGTGGGTTTGTTCTCTCTTGAGGCGCTCGGGCTAGAGAGAGTTCTCTAGTCTAGGGTTTCTCCATCATTGCTGCATCTTAGAGTGGATATAGCGGGATTTAATGAAAGGAAAATCACTTAAATAATGTAAATGTGTACTTAAGAGGTTTGCCCTGCCTTATTATTTCATGTTCTTTGTTTAATATATTGGAGTCTTAAGGAGGCTAATCCTCTTCTAATATTCTATCATTCGTTTCATCAAAAGAGAAAAAGATGGAAAAAAAAAAAAACCGTACTAATGTGGTAATTTTATTCCAAATGTTTATTATTGAAACTAGAAACTCATATAGATCAATGATCATGTACTCTAACTATTGCAATTTTCATTGACATTTTATTCATTTTTTTTGTCAGTACTATCTAGCTACACAAGCAGTGAACATAGCCATTATTCCTCATTTCTCTTCCATGAAATATCCAAATGCCTGCTAGATGATGTTGCACTACCAATTCAGAGGTTATTTCTACCAAGCGATTGAGCTCTGGCCCTCAATTTTGTTGAGTTGAAATTTGTAAACTAACTTGCCATAATCCCTCATTTCCTTCCAATACTTCTCCACCAAATATAGTCCAACGTACATAAATTTCTTATCTCTTCCATATTCAGAGCTGCAGATAACTGTAACAGAATTTCGCGTCCAGACTGTTCTTCATAGCAAGGTTTTCATGTTTAAGCTCTTGATCTTCCGGGAGCCTATGATGCATCACACTTCCTCCATGACCGGTGTAAGTCAAGGAGTTCAAATCATGGAAATTATCAGCATATCCTCCAGATGCTACAATATTGGTTACAAGTGATTCCCTACCAAAATATGCATAGTCTATGATGTAAGCCGACAATAGTAAGCACCATTCTGTACTGAAACTTATCATAAACTACAACACCCGGATCCCATGATTTGTTTGCCTATATTAACATATCATCTCTCCTTCTTAAGGATTTTTGCAGCTTTATAATCTATCCTTCTGGGAGAAGTTGCTCCTTCCCTTGACCCTTTACTCTCTATCTCAATACAAATATCTTTGAATCGAGCCAATGTCTCTTTCACTTTCTTTCGGATAACAGATTCGTTACTATCACGAAGGCTAGCAGCAACAACATTACCAAAGTGAGTAGTATGTCCTCTAATATTGTCTGAGTCATTTTGAGATCTTTCTGGTTGAAGATTTATTTCAAGTTGCCTTTTTATTGGACTCATGCCTCCATTTGGTTTAGACTTGCAGGCAACTTTTCCCCTCCATCATGAAGCATACGCAGGCTTGACTGCCAGCACAACTATTGGTTTTTGCACATTAGTCTTGGTAATGTTTGATGATAATAGAGGTTTGTCACCCATAACCTGACATAGAGACTGCCAATAGAGGATGGAATAAAGGAAGCTTTGGGGATGAGAATATATCGGCAGGGGCCATTACCATGGGTAGGGATGGCTGGTAGCGGCTATGTGATAAGACCCCCATCGATCAACCTGGAGTTAGCATGACCGAGGCTAAGATCCAGGAGTATAGATTAAATTGGAGGATTTCGAAAGAGGTAGTGTTGCGCCCACTACGAGAGGGAGAGGTAGCGAGTCACCCAGAAAATGGTTGTACAGTCGTTTATGAGTATCAATTTAGGTGTGGGTTGTCGCTACCACTTCCTTCCTAGTTACAATATATTCTCTTCTACCTCAATGTCGCCATCGGCCAAGTATCATCAAATACACTGAGGCAAATTCTTGGTACTGCTATTATTTGGCGTGTCGCCAATAGGCAGTTTCCCACTCACCATGAGATCAGTGCATGTTACAAGTTACAATACTCAGGGAAGAAAGGCGATAATGGTTGTGTTACTATGAAGGTTGGTAAATATGGGGCCATAGTGGAGGATTTGTTGTCCTTCGTTTATCAGCAATGGAGAGACAAAGTTATGATTACCAGTGGGGGATGGCGAAATGAAGATCTACCTCCCGTGTCTTGCCACTTCCAGCCTCTGAGTAGGTTCATGTCCCTCTTGTGATCACTAAAATATGTTTGTATGTTCTTGTAAGGTATAGGTTCTAACACTTGTATATGTGTCGTAGTTTCGCAATTGATTAAATTAACTGATTTAGAGAGGCACCGCATATTGAGGGTTGTGAAATGCTTCCCCAAAGGGACGGGGTATGTTGCCCGCCTCTGCAGCCTGCTGTTTTGAAGGAATATAAATTGGGGAGGAAATCGAGTGAGTGTATGTGGTTGTATAAGAAACTTGACTGTTTGATTGATAACTTTATGTCGCTCATATCTTATTTCATTGTTTTGCAGTTAAGATGCTAGAGAACAAGGCTAAGGACAAGGGTGGAAAGAAGAACAAGGGTCCTTAAGATGATGTCTCAGTTGACAATATTATCATAGGTCATGTTTATACACACAAACACACACACACACATATATATACACACACACACACAGATATCCTATTCAGAGCGGAGTTCCGCTTTGAAATTACGGAGTGAACTTCGAGTTTTGGGTCACTTTTAGGTCGCAAATCCACATCTCGACCGTTCAGTTTTTAGGTTCTAGTGTATAGATCATATCTGCAAATTTTCAACAAAATTGATGATCGTTAAAGTATCTTACTCGTTTAAACCAATTGATGAACTGAATTTGTCAACCTGAACAATACTAGCTTTAAGGAAGTTATCAATGCCTTAATGATCATCAATTTGGCTAAAAATTTACAGGGATGATCTATACACTAGTACCTAAAAACTGAACGGTCGAGATGTGGATATGCGACCTAAAAGTGACTCAAAACTCGAAGTATATATATACACACACACACACACACAGAATATATAATATATATATATATAGACACACACACATCATATATATAAACACACACACACATCTATATATATAAACACACATACTATAATATAGATATGGTGTGTGTTATATATATAGATGTGTGTGTGTGTTTATATATATAGATGTGTGTGTGTGTTTATATATATATGTGTGTGTGTGTGTGCATACAGATCATATCCAGAGCGGAGCTCGGCTTTGAAATTAAAGTGTGGAGTTCGAGTTTTAGGTCACTTTTCAGTCGCATATCCACATCTCGACCGTTCAGTTTTTAGGTACTACTGTATAGATCCTCTCTGCAAATTTTCAGTCAAAATGATGATCGTTAAGTCATTGACAACTCCCTTAAAGCTAGTATTGTTCAGGTTGACAGATTCAGTCCGTCTATTGGTTTAAGCAAGTTAGATACCTTAACGATCATCAATTTGGCTGAAAATTTGCAGAGATGATCTATACAATAGTACCTAAAAACTGAACGATCGACATGTGGATATACGACCGAAAAGTGACCAAAAAGTCGAACTTCACACGTTAATTTCAAAGCGGAGCTCCGCTCTGGATAGAATCTGCATATATATATATAAACATTATAAAGTCCATCAACATATAAAATGATAAAAAAAAAAAAATCTAAAGTTTTAGGTTCAGTTCGGTTCGATTTTCACTGACCCGAAACCAAAAACCTAACCGAACATAATCGGTTCGGTTTGGTTTTGTTAGGCTTCGGTTAGGTTTTCGGTGCAATTTTTTTCGGTTTTCGGTTTCGCGAGCCCACCCCTGGATGGTCCAAGTTCTCTCGATCGTCAAAGTTATCGTCTCAAGGCTCTGGTACTGGTACAAGTGCCCAGGTGAAGCAAGACGCTGCTGCTCATAAGTTAGCCAAGAGTCTGAAGAAGAGAGGTGTGGATGAGGACTACATCCCTCAAATGGTGGAAGACTTGTGGCATTGCTCTCGGGATCTGCCCAGCATAAACACTGGTGACGAGCTGGTGGACCTTATTGTCGCTAAGAAAAAGTTGATGAGGGTAAGTGTTTGGGTTTATGTCAATGTCTGAATTTGGTACATATGGTTGGTTCTAAGATTATGTTTTATGCAGGCTGTGTGCATGAATTATACTGCTGGTGGTAAGCTAAGGGCATCACTTGAAGGGAAGGATAAGTTGCAGTTTGTGCTGGATGCCGAAAGGGCAAAAAGAGAAGAGATTGAGCTGGCCCTTCAGGATACCCTGAGGGCACATGACGACCTTGAGGCTAAGTTCAAAAAGGCTGAAGAGAACCTCATTGCAGAAAGAAAAGATGCTGTGGTTGGCCGGAAGTATACTGCTGAGTTGGAGCAGAAGATCTAAATCCTATGAGAGGAGCTGAGGAAAAAAAAATGCGATTGCTAGTTTCTTTGTTTTGTTAGAATGAGGATTGGAAAGAGCAGCAGATCTCCAGCCCCCATTTATTACAATAAAGTGAAATAGGTTACAGCCAAAGAAGAGAAGTAAGACCTATCCTTAAGAAATATACAAAGTGACCTATGCAAAAACAAAAAGAACAACTAATACAACTTAATATAAACAAAAATTTGAGAGACAACAATATATGAAGATTGGAAGGATACAATAGAAACAGTAGAAAAAAAAAAAAAAAACATGCGGAACGCATATTAAATACTTGATATTTAGCTTAGCTAGCATTAATCCTTCTCTTCATCTTCCTGATACTCACTGTTATAGTCACGTAAAGCCAATCTTGTACATTTTCAAGGAATTGAAGAATATGCATATCTCCATGTTTTCTTGAAAATTATGGAACCACATACTCTTTAGAATCCTGCAATGAACTCAAATACAGTAGAGAAACAAAAAATCCATGGAGTTTTATGCTAATTGTCCCTGTCTTGTTGTGCTCATCTTCTTCTCAATGCCTTTAGGTGCTCCACACTCATTTGGAACTTGGAAGTGGACGACTATAAAGTTTCGGATTCCCTCAATGTAGAAGTGGTGAAGCTTTGGAGCTGATTGCTTTTTGGTATCGATCCTTCTAGATTGTTACAAGAGATATTAAAATATGTATTGGTCCTTACAATTGCAGATCCTCTCTCTCTCTCTCTCTCTCTCTCTCATGAACCAAATCTGACTAGATCGGCGGATCAATGAAATAAGAAGGATACTTCAGTCAATTCCAATCTAATAGAATAATAACAAATACAAAAATAATATCCGCATGAGATTTAGTAGGCCGCATGGTCCATCTAGCCTCTAGGCAATCCACATGAGAATTAACTAATGGACCTCTGCACACAGAAAAAAAAATTGGGCGGGCTTGTAATTAGTGGTAATTTGCTATTAATTTTAGGAAAATATCTGAGGGATTTAGCAAAAAAAATAAAAAAGAAGTTTAATTAGTATTGTCTCATAACGGGCTGACATTCTGTCTCTGGCCGAGCAAACTTTCACTATACCAATGATCAGGCTGTTACTACAGCATGTACATACTTTTTATATTTTATATTTTAATTTTTATTTAAAAAAAAAAACCTTAGCCCACCCCACCCTTACATATGTTAGTGAGAATCGAAGCCATGACCTTTACAATATTAGAATTATAAATTACCAATATGTTACAGCTCTCCAACCAGCATATACGTGCATGTGTTTGAGTACACACCAATATTAAATATGGTAAACTATATGAACTAACATTAGAGTACTATTTGGTTCAAGAAAAAAACTCTCTCTACTAGGGTTTCAGAGAACGCCTCCAATGGGTAGGCGATTCTGCACCTTCTTCCATTTCCGATGGAATAAACTTTTAGCGCCTCCCTTGGTGTCGCAGACGTCGAGTAGGCCATTGCCGCCTCTTCCTTTTTTCTTTTCTTTTTTTCTCCAAGAAGTCGAGGTCCTTGACTCATTTTGAGGCGATGGATTTCTCTTCTACCTAGACTACTACGTACTGGAGTTTGGAATTGCTTTCGGTTCGGCGCCCATGATTGGTGGTTGCTAGTGGCTGGAAGGTTTGGGATCCAGGGACCTCGATGTCTTCGAGGTCAGGATTCAGATTAAGAGCGGCTCTGGTAGTTCTATGGTCGAATCGAGCAGATTTCTTTCATCATGGATGGCAGCAGACATGGTGGAATTATCTTCTGTCTAATCATCAGACGAGTTGGTGGCGCTGTCTTTTTGAGATGGTGACGGAGAAAGATGACGCCGGCTTCATTCTTGCTCAGTCGTATGTGGGCTTCAAGGTATGTTACTTGGTCTTGCGTCGCCGACATGATGGGTGGAGCAAGCGCAGTGATGACGGCATAAAGGATAGATTGGCCATCGATGGGTGCGTCAGCGACTGTAAGAGGACCGACGGCGGGATGGATAAGAGCTCTGTTGGATTGGTTGCTAGGGTTCACTCTCTTTGGGCTTGGGCCTTGATCTGTTTTTCAGATTTGGGTTTAGGCCTTTGTCGGTGGATTAAGGCAGTATTACTTGTCAGGTTTGCCTTGACATACTTGATTTTGGATTTGGGCCAGATTTGGATATGTATTTGGGACTCGGGTCGCATTCAAATCCGGATCTTGGATCCGAAACAACTGCTCATATTGATCTGGTATTTGTTTTGGTTCTTAGGATTTCGTTTGCTAATTTTTGAGTTCTGACACTCTCAGTTACTTTCGAACTCCTGGTGAGTGAATCACCTCTCCTAGGTGATCATCTCACCGATTACGGTTACGGTTACGGTTACTATTACATTTACACTGCTCTCATGACATATGCAGTGCAGCGATGTCGTTCGACATCAAGTCACATCTTGGTTACCTTTTATTCTAGATGCATCTGTGCATCTTATTATCCTTGAATGTTTTTTTTTTCCTTATAGATGCATTTGTGCATCTCGTTATACTTTATTGTGTTCCTTCGATGCTTCTGCATCGCTCCATGTAACCCTCATTTTTCACTTAATATGGTATGTCGTTTTTCCTTTCAAAAAAAAAACATTAGAGTACTATTTAATCAATTTGATTGGTTAATTGATTTTTTTGCTGAGTTTGACTAATTTTGTTAAAGGAAAAAAGAAAAAAGAAAAAAAAAACATGACGCCGGCACTAAACGGCAAAATGGTGACCGAAGAACAAGATGCAGTTAACCAATCTCAACTCAACTAGATATCACTATACCATTCGGAGTTCAATTCCAGTGCCAGGCCCAAGTTATTGGACAACTTTGCCCCTGACGCTGGGCTTTGACTGTTTTGCCCCTGACTGCCTCTTTGTTTTGTTTGCTTGCTCCGACGGTTCCAGAGTGTGAGAATGAGTGTGTCTGAGTGAGAGAGAGAGAGAGAGAGAGGGAGGATCGATAGGCGGGAGGTAGAAGGATGCAATCAGGACCTTTCGCCACCAATCAGAAGAAGAAGGAGGAGGAGGTTTGCTGAAGGGAAGTCTACAGAGGAAGAAGGGATGTGTTGATCGATTGGGTTTTCCGGATAGTTGAATTAGAAATCCATTGTTTTTGTAACTACCTTGATTCCTAGGCATCATCCGAAACCCGTTCTCCTGATTTGAGCTTAATCCCTCCCTCGATTTCAGTCTGTTCCCAGTTTGGGAATTTCCGTTTCACCTTCAGAGTTTCAATCTTCAAAGGTAAAAGGTAACTTCCTTATGTAAATTTTGCTGTCTATTTTGATGGGTTCGGCCCTTTGGGATTATTCGATTAGGGGTTTTATGTACAATTTCATCACCATGAGTTTTGTTCCTCAGATTGTTGAGAATTTTATTAGGTTTAGGGGGTTGTATCTGAATTGCAAAGCTCTGATTTTTGCATGTTTGAAATTTAGGAATTGCGTGTTTGAGTTAGCTAGGTCAATGGATACGATTTTGTGTCACAAAGTTTTGTAGAATCACTATCATCGTTCAAATTTAGCAACATGTGTACAAGGTTTGTGCCTTCAATTAATCAGTTCAGTTTGCTGGGCTGGTTGGGTTTCAAATTGCTTTTGTTGTATATTAATAATGGCTTTTGATGTATGACTTTTGTATTTGGTGCATGTGAAGAGATTTGTGATGGTGAACAGGGGGCGGGAAGGGGAAGAAGAAGGTGATCCTGGGTTATTGGGTTTTGATGTGAGGAGGAAGAACACCTGAGTTTTGGATAACTCTGCTTAGTACGTTTAGCGTTCCTACTAAGCAGATGCAGAGGTAGAGGTCAATCTAGGCTTTAGTTTGAAAAGCCTTACCTCTGAGGAAAATTATAACATGCCATTATTTTCTATTCTTTGTCAGGAAAGGAAATTCCAAAAGAGGCTGATATGTGCAAGGCCAATACTTGCGTGCTGATCATGTATTGCTTCAGGTTGGAATTAATGTTCATTTGAGGATATATGATCATCAAGTAGACTGATATTTTGACTATTAAATGCATCTCTTATTATATTGTGGCAAGTAGACTTACAAGTATATGTTGTAATTAGAAGTTGACGGTGCAGGAAAACTGTTGTATTATGTAATAGTTGGTTAGAAAGGAACAGGTGAGCCAGGGATAGGTTTTGGGTGGTAGATTTCACTTTTGGACAATGGAGGACATCTGTAGCCTTTGGTTTATGGCACAGTACTTGCTTTGAACGAGCTATTATTCCCATTTTTGTTTTGTTTTTCATGGTCAGTGAGAATGTCTGTGGTGCCAATTGCTCGGTGATTGAGCAAAGGAGAAGAGGACAGCGTTGGGCCTGGGTTTGTGATTGAAATTATATGTCTGTTAATGTAAATGTACAATGAATGTATAAAACTTAGGAAGGAAACGAATCTGCAGTGTTTGTGATTGAAATTATCTGCCTGTTAGTGTAAATGTACGATGAATGTATAAAACTAGCAAGCAATCAAGCCATGCCGCTGGAGAAATTGCCTAGTATGTACGAAAGGACTACCAGGCGACCTAAGAACAGAGCTGAATATAAATGGAACCGCAGCTATATATGCCTGAATCTCGGTTAACATATATTAGAGTGACAATGACGAATAGCACCAAGTGGGACTGGAGATAAAAGATGGAGAGAGCCATTTTGGTAAACTTGCTGTAAGGAGAATCATCGTCCATATAAACAGGTCAAAATGAAACTAAGTGTCGTCGGAATTATTGTCCGGCGGCAGCATAGTGGGAAAACTGAGATTTTAGTAATTATGCTTTTTTGTAACTGAGTTATCTTTCCGGTATGTCACCACTATGTCAAAGCAAATAGAGTAGCTAGTAGTGCACTCTTTGCTAATTGGTGATTGTTAGAATACATGTATTTTATAGACTCCTGATATTATTTCGGGACGTTCTCTCTATGCTCCCCCCCCCCCCTATTCGGTTTCATTAATCGAGATTTGAGGGTAGATGTACAAGCCTTTTATCTAAAAAAAAAAAAAAACAGGTCAAAATGAGTTATATCTGACCCCTTTTAAACAGTATTTTCTAGGCTAAACCGGGACAGAAATAAACGATGCAGATCACATGTATAACCGTGCCTGCATTATTCGCCGTCCGCTTGCGGCCACGCCCGTTTCTTTTTTGGGGAAACAATTCTTTCCTTTTTAGGCGTTTACTATTTCACCTCCATTTCTGCTTGCTGTCAACTCTGGCGAGACCCAAAGCTTCAGTTTCTGCACCACGAAGGTAAGCAAAAGAACAAATTTGAAATTGATAACCTAGTAGTTATCCTGATCTTTATCTGTTCTATCTATGATGTTCATGAGTTGCCTAAAATGTTTGTTTATATGATTTGGTGGGTTTCTTTTTTGGGCTTTTCTTCACTAAGATCTGGGTACTATCTAGGGTTTCTAGCTCAGTAATCTTTCTTTGAAATTGGGAATGACCCATATTTCCTTGTTTCCATTATCAAATGTATGATTAATTCTTCAACCGGTTGGTTTGATATATAGTTTGATCTTTGATGAAGCAATTAATTTTGCAGCTAGCTAGCTATGAATAAGATAAAGATTGAGAAGATAGAAAACCTGCCGGCGAGGCAGGTGACGTTTTCAAAGAGGAGACAAGGGCTTTTCAGGAAAGCCAGAGCGTTATCAGTTCTCTGCGACGCTGAGGTTGCTGTCGTTGTCTTTTCTTCTACTGGCAAGCTCTATGAGTCCTCCAGATCCAGGTAATTCTCCACCGTCGTCCTCTTCAGATTATTTTGGTTTTTCTTCCCTGAAAAAATATTACCGGCATAGAATTACGAGAGAGAGAGAGTATGTGTCGAGACCTTTATGTATCTTCCATGGTTTCCTGTAGTATGGTGCAACATGTATTGATGAAGTGTTTTGATTAGGACGAGTATTCTAGTCGTTTGCTTTTCCACTGAACACATGGTGTTCTGTTGCCTCTCATTTATTTGGAAATTAAATTACATGCAAAATTTTGTACCACTTGTCAATTATGCATATCAAATATTCTTAGGTGGAAAAGGTAAGGATAAAAAGAAAACGAGCTTGCTTATTCGTAGTTCCAGAATATATATATATAGATATATATATATATATATATATAAAGAGTATACATAGAATCCGAGTGTATCATAATTCATGTTTATTTTTAATATTTAAAATACTATAGGTCCCTGTCAGGCAATTGTGTCTAACATATTATTTACACCTGCATGTTCTTTCACGGTTTTGGGTTTGTAAAAAGGTGGTTATCGTTGATCAATCTCCTGACCTGAAGGATAATATCTGTAACTGTGTGTGTTTGGTTTACTGGTAGCATGATATCTATTGGGCTATATAATTTGAGTTTTCATACTAGGAAAGTGCATGATTTGATGATATATTCGAATACATAGAAGCTTGAAGACATCCAGCTGGATGTGCATCCATGCTTCGAGTAAGGGCATGCAATGAGTGGTGGAGCTATCATGACCATGCATACATTTTTAACTTGTTTTTGTCCCGCATTGGTTTTGTTGGCAAAAATTCAGACTGATAGAACTAAAACTCATAACTTGTGCATGCATGAGAGATACATGGACGGTGAGAATGTAATGTGTAATGTAAATCATGGAATAAGAATTAATGAGCTGTATGTTTTCTGTTTAACCGACCCTAGCTAGGTTTATAGTAAAACTACAAAGAAAAGCATTACAGTAACCCTTACCCAAAAAAAAAAAAGTGTTCTAGTAAAAGAATAAGTCTCATTTTTATGTGCATAATCAAATTATATGTGAAGATTGATCTCTTTATTCTTTTAGTCGATTATCCAAATACATATTTTTTATGATACAAAACAAAATAGGAACAGAAACATTTTACTTATAGATAGAATAAAAGCAAGTACTTGATTCAGCACTCGCAAAAAAAAAAGACAAAAAAAAAAAGTTATACTAGAATTAATAATAGGAGAGAGATCCTTTCATGAACTGACTAGCAGAGCGCTCTGCTAGGGTTTGTGATGCAGCGGCTCTCTTGTTCGTCGTGTCCTATACCTACTCCATCCATGGAGAAAATTTCCGGCTCTGGCCTCTTCATCCTTGTCTTCGTTGTCTTCGAAGGCAGTGCCTCTTTGGAGGGGAGTTTGGGCGATGCTGAGGCTATGTTGAGTTCGGGGTTTGCAGGCGATGTTGTTTCTGCATCTGCGTTCGATAGTGATGTGACAGATGCGGCTTTGAGGTTGGGGATGGCATCTAGATGGCAATGGAGCAGCGATTCGGTCTTGGTTTGGTCAAGATCGGATCGGAAAGGTCGTTTCCGATCAAGCCCACGGGACGTTGGTGTACCTGTTACAGGTGATGATCATTGGCGTGTCAGCGATCTTTCTATTCTCGATGGTGACGGTGTGCTGGTTTGTGTGGATTCAGGGACTACTGGTGGTGGTGGTGGTGGTGTTCATGGGTATATCAGCTTCAAGGATGAGAGCAAGAGCCGCTGTCAAATCAAATTGGGGCTTTCGGGGATGTGGGCGGATCTGTTGTTCTCCGACCCGGGTAGCTCGTTGGCGGGGCTGTTGGCGTAGCTCTGCTCATCGAAGAAGATTACCTCTGGGGATACTGACTGGTGCAGCAACGGGGTCTACCATGTCGGTGATGGTGGAGGCTTGCTAGTTGGCGGCGAAGGTGTGCTGGTCTTGTGGGGTGCCCTTAGCAATTTATGCTTGGGCCCTCTGGGTGTCAATCTGGTCTGTGGGCTTTACACACTGCTGGATTTGGGTGGGCTGGACCTTCAGTTTTACGCTGTGGTAAAGGGAGTGGATGGTGATCTGTCACCTTCCGCTCCTATTATTGCTTAATTTTGTTTGGGTCGCAAAAATCAGTGCCTTAGTTGTTTGCTTTTATGTCTTGTTTTGAGGTTTCTTGGTTTTTGTTAGAATAAAGGCGCATGAATTTACCAAAAAGTGGGTGTACTCGGGATTTTGTGGGAGCTTATTCTTCTAGAATAGGGGTTCATGAGATTCTAAGGGACGATTCTTTCTGACGACTCCATAGGGGTGTTTCGTTCTTGTACTGCTTGCTGAATTATAATGAAAGGGAAATAGGTCAAAAAAAAATTAATAATAGGAAATATTATTTGACACTTAATTTATAGCAATAAAAAACTTGTGGTCGATAATCACAAAGCTGGGAAACTTGTTGCTAATTATATTTCTCTTCTTCTGAGGCTTCTAGAAAATAAAATTTCTCATGCTGCGAGTAGTCATCTTCAGTATATGGTAGTCCCACAACAGAGCAATAGTGTTTCTTAGAGTCTAGCTAGGAGATCACGTTACTGCTACGATAGCACCTCAGATTAGTGGTCGTTATCCCAAGAAACATCTTTAATAGGCATTGGCAGACGTTTTGTCATTTCAGAAGGGACTAGAAGATTCCTGTGAAAACAATATTTGTCGGTAAGTGCAATAGCTCATTCCTAGGTTCTCTTTCCACTTCAAGAACGGCCAGTGTTAGCTCCATATAAGTCTAAACTCTCCCTCGCCATTTCAATGGCCAGCTATCATTGTTAGCAATGATCTTAATTTCTCTTTGTTCGTCTCTGCTTCCTAGGACTCTTATCGCTTGGTATTGGATGAAACCACGTGGCCGGCTAGAAATATGAGATGGTTGCTTTAAAACCTACAAAGCTACAAGAAAACCGAGACTACAATTAATTGCTACTTGGTCAATAGTACAGCACCTTCCTCCATGACTTCAATTCCTAGCTACCTTTGCTAGAAGGATGTCGGAAGGAAGAGTCTCTAACAATAGGAGTGAACAGCCTTAAAGAGAGTGTTTTAGCAACTGTAGGAGTTATATCTTATGCTAGCACGCGAGGAGGTGCCAGAGGCCTAAGACGGCATTGTATGTGAGTTTCCCATCCTTTTTTGTGAAAAAGGCATGCGCCATAGCCCTAAGTACTGCAGTTGTGAGCTGAGCTTGGAGCCTGTATAAAATGACTTGGCAAACTCTGTCATAGATATATCAGTGTCTCAACTAACCTTTGATATCTTTCGATCAAAATGCCTTGCCAATAAGGAATTCCTTATTGGCAAGGCATTTTGATCATTTTACTCATCCAATTTGTGATTCTGTTATGTTCCATTTATCCTCTGCATACATACATGCAAGCACATCAGTTTATGTAGAAGGCATATTTCTTAGTACGTAGGATATGAAAGCCACGTACCATGGATCCGTAATATCAAGAAGGTATTTACATTCCACCATGATTTTCATTTTGAGCTCATTTCGAGCTCAACATGATAGATCGGCTTTCAGCTCCTAGTTTATTTCTTACAGGTTACAAGGTTACAACAATATTCTTTATCTAGATAATTAGAGAAGTCAAACTTACCTTTTCTTTGCTGGTGAAGAGACTGTGATCAGCTCTGCTTGTAGCCAAACACAGTTTCATGGATCAACTTAACCATCCAAAGCATGATCTAGGGATTTTTTAAGCCCACTTTAGTGAATCTGACAACTTAAATACTATTTTCTTTGGTTAAAATCTATTCTAAATTAAAGAAAGGAGAGACTTTAGTGGTTCCTTCATTGGTTTCAGTTAGTATTGGTTTTTTATTTGGTGTATAAAAAGAGATAATTTAACTTCAAGCTAAGAGTTCTAAGCAATAACTAAAGTATTGAGTACTGTGGAAATTGGAGGACGACCCAAATAACAAAAATTCCAATAAAAATCAAGAAAATCAAATATCGATGAAAACTATACAAAAACAGATTAACTAAAATTGCACTAAACATATCAAGAAGAGGTATTTAAAATCAGTACTTGTATTTGCTCAAAAAAAAAAAACAAAACAAAACAAAAATTGGCTGATGTTTATAAAATGTAGCTAACTTGCAAATTAATTTGGCTGAAAATTAGAAAGCAATGTTGAAGATGCTCTCATAAAACTATATTTGTAGATTCATTGTAGAGAAAACATATCACACCAGAAACAAATGTAGATAAAAATAATAATTTCCTCCAACGGAATTCAAAATAGCAGGAAATACTACTAAACTATCACATGACCTCACCTCACAGTGGAATGAGGTAATGAGATGTGGATGTAACTGAAATGTCAGATTAAGGAGCCCTACCTATCACTCAGTTGATTTGAGGGTCTCATTCACTTTAGCGATATGTCTAAAAAATTCTAAACATGTTAGAAGCCCATGATGAATAGTCTCATAGATGGGATAAGTTATGAAACTTTAATGTTTATTATACACTTATTTTATATTTACTTGAACAAAAATTTCAATTTATATCGATCAAAATTAAAATATTTAGAACAAATTTATTATATTCATTTACACTATTTGACATATAATTAAACCAAAATTACAATATTGACAACGAATTTGTTCAAAAACTTATAACAAGGTCTTAGGTGGTGTAATTAGTTAATTACTATTAATAAAACTAATGTTACACAAAATATGACTCATCAAGTTATCACTCTAACAACAGATTTGTTGTCACATTTATAAATATGTGTATGACCTACATTTATGTATCATAGAATTTTCTTTTATGATAATATTCTAGGATTTAACCTCATGCATGCTTGTCCCAGACTCCCAGTTTTTGAAAATTGGCAACCAATCTTGGGCCAGATTTTACGAAGTGCTGGAAAATACTATGGAAGATTGCTACCTTACCAAAAATAAAGATGTTCCTCTGGAGAGCTTTGAATGAAGCAGTTCCCACTTTTTTCAATCTCTTCAGAAGAAAACTAGCTGGGACCCCAGCTTGCCCAATTTGTGGTGAGGGTGAGGAATCGATCGAGCACACTCTACTGTTGTGCCCTTAGGTTGATCTTGTTTGGTTCGGGTCTTCTTTGGGACTAAAAATAGATAAACAAAGTATCACTACTTTGGATGTTTGGCTATCAGATATTGCAAACTCTCATAAAAATTTAGAGGAGAAGAATTGGGTACTTACCTTGATAAGCTTCACCTGTTGGTCGATCTGGAAAGCCAGGTGCAGCTTTGTCTATCAACACTGACAACGGTCCCCTAGCCTCTGTGATCAAACTCTGCACCAGTTCGGCTTTGGAATTCTTCAAAGCTGCTTCTATCATCAACAAAGCAAAACGGAAAGCAGCTGATCCCCCGATTTGGACTCCCATCCTTCCAGGAGTATTATCGGTGAACTGTGATTCAGCCGGGAATGAACCTGATTTGGGAAGCTTGGGAGTAGTAATCTGGGATCATAATGGGGCGGTGGTGAGGCAAGGAGCCACCTCTTCCCGCTCGTGCTCAGTGGAAGTGGCAGAAGCACAGGCCTTCCTTTTGAGAATGAACTTGGCTGTTGACATCAACCTAAAAAGTATTAGGGTGCAATCAGACTCTCTTACACTAATCTCATATTTGAACTCAAATGACACATGCAAGAATTGGAAGACTCATCAGATCATTGAGGAAATCAAATGCAGGAAGAGCCTTTTTGATCAGGTGTTTTGGGAATGGATTCCCTGGGAAGCAAATCATGCAGCTCATGAGGCTGCCAGCTTACTTGGAAATCGAACGTTTGGTCTTTGCAGATGGGCGGAAATGCCACCACCGTCTCTCACTTTGGTTCTTAGGAATGATGGACTACCTTGTCCACAAGCTGCTGCATGCTATGTAGGCGGAACTCGTGGAGTTCCTACATCTTTTGAGCTGTTGGCCTCCTATTTCTCTCTCTGTCTGGATTGAGAAGGAGGTTTTGGCTTTCTTTTTCTGTATTCCGGTCCTCACCGTTTCATGGGCCTGTTGTTGGGTTTTGCCCTGTTTAACGAAATTTTCTTCCAAAAAGAAGCTTGTCTCGCTTTTCATGCATATTAACCACTGGATGACATAATCATTTGTCTTCTCTTGAGATCATTAATTGGCTATTAATTAGGTCCATTATCTAAAATTTATAACCTTGTATAGTATACAAAAATATTTTTTTATTCGTCCGCCTAAATGGAGGGATAAACGATATAAAAGATTTTGAGCTTCCCTCCCTTGCAAAATGCAAATGATATGACTACTTCAGTACAGTCTACTTGATATAGTATGGACTTCCTCCTGAAATTTAATATGTAGAAAATTCTAAAGGTTCCAAGAAGTTTGTAGTTCATTAGTTAAGCGTAATGGCTCCGGACTATCAATATGCAGAAATATTTTTTTTTCCCCTAGAAAGTAGAAACTGGCCGGTCAGGCTTGAAAAGAAAATCAACCAAACTAGCTATATCCTGTCTTGTGTAGTTGGAAACTTTAATTGTAACTTATTTCATTTCTTGTGTATTGTGAAGTACGAAGGATGTCATTGCAAGGTACGAATTGCACACTGAAGATGTGGAAAAGGGCGACCAGCAGCCACCTCCTGAGCTCCAGGTACATTCAATATTCCATTCAACTCAGTTAAATATCTTTAGGTGTATTTTTTTAGCTTCAAAATGTGCTACTATGTATGGCTATTGAAGAATATAATATAGGTATTAATCTTTTGGTGGATCATATTTGTTTAAAGTAATCAAATATTTTCAGCATGTCACTTGCTAAGCATTTCATGTTAGAGAACGATTGATTATTCAAATCACGATTCCACTTCTCATTTTAGCTGGAGATTAATGAGTGCATGAGGTTGAATAAGGAACTTGAGGACAAGATCCTCGAGCAAAGGTAATTTACTAATTTTTAACAATTTGTATGATGGTTGTTCAGACGAAGTCTGCTATAATACCATGGATATATGCCTTTTGTAACAGGCGGATGGAGGGGCAGGATCTCGAAGAGCTGAATATAGATGAATTGCAGAGATTGGAGAATAGGATTGAAGGAGGACTCAGCCGTGTGCTTCAAACTAAGGTTTATATAGTTAATGTATGTGAAAAACCATAAACTAATATCTAATTGAAATTTTCCATTCATTTCAGGATAAAAGGATTATGAGTCAGATTCTGGAACTTGAAACAAAGGTTAGCTAGTTCAATCAATTAATCGATAATACCAGTGATAGATGTACCATATATATTTATAAGTTCAAAACATATATAACTGTTTAGAGAAATTTTGAGAAATAACCTTTTTGCATCCATTGAATTGACTTTTAACCCAGCTTAATTTTCAAAATTATTGATATTTAACCTTTTGAGCATGTCAAAAGCCATTTATACCCTATTCATCTCCTTACAAGTTCACAATCATTCTACTTTTTCACACTTTCGTACTGGTGTTGTAGAAATTATTTGAAACTAAAACTCTCCTTTTCTCACTGCCATTACTCAATATTCATGGATTGTTGATGGGTTTTGAACTTTCGATTGAGTTTCAAAATTCTCATTGACTCTGCTTCGACTCTTGATTTATTGGGTTTCGATTGCATCTTTCTTCCACGAGCCATAATTGCTTGATGCCTGATGGATAATACTGGAGTACAAATGTACAACTCCATAAATGTTACAGAGCTTAACAACCAAAGTTTGGTCCTGGTAATCATGCATGGTTAGGTTCGAGTGATGAAGTTCGACTGAAGATTTGGTCTATGATTGGGTTTAGGCTTCCTCAATGACATTTTTCTAATTTATTATGCATGAATTTTTTGGGTTCTTTGTCATGAATTCTGGAAAAACAATATCTCCGGATCCTATAAATAAAAGCTTATAACTCAAACCCTTAAGTGAGCAAAAATTTGTAGTACTAAATCATCATGCATTATGGTGATTTTGAATTATTAGGAGGCGTCCAATCACCATTACAATCGACTCTTGAGTCTTGACCGATAGAAAGTGGACCCATAAAACCAGAATCGATCAAGAATTTAATAATGGTTGAATGAAATACTAGTCTCCAAAGTCCATAACTTTGATGTTTCAATACCTCTTAAAAAAGGCATAACCACTGAAGAAGATCCCACGTCACATCTCCACCCTCTTAACCCAAATAGCCGCCACAAATGTTAACCAACACAATTACATTGCGCCATTTCAATCCCTTTAATTTTTTCCCTATAGAGCTTTTGGCCAATTGATTCCAAATTCATGTTGATTGCAATCAGTTCGTTTCTTTCTGGATCACAAATTGATCTGGGTCTGCTTCAGTTTCACATGCTTTCTGGGTATCCATTATAAAAAGAGAAGCTAGGTTGAAACTTGAAAGAGGAGACACAAACTACAACATAAATGAAGAGGCCTGCAAAGAATGCACACCTCTTTACCAAATTATGTGAAATGATCATTAAGGATAATTGTGAGTCCATAGGTTTTAAGAATAATTGCGATTACATTAAAGTGAGGAACTTCAATTTTCCTACTACAGATTAGTATGCTGCTTGAACCTGTGATATTATTGATAAATGTTTTATTAAGAGATCGATGAATTTGCACCTCTGAATTTTGTGAGAAGAGAAAAGAAGGAAAGAGAGCCAAGTAAAGAAGAGTAGGGTTAGCGTTAGTTAATATTAAACAAAAGGCATTTAAGATTTTTCCACTCACTAAAATGTCATATTTCAATAACTTTTAAAACATAAGTTATTTACACGAGACCAAAAATTTTTCTAAATTTCTCAACTGTTTAAGTGTAAGAGATATTATGAGGTTCTACAGTTTTGGCATGGGTTTGGCTAGAGTATTAGTTGGCTTTCCTACATCATTGCGTCTTTTTTGTAAAAGTGCATGTCCCATAGTTATTTGCACATTTATTTCTTCCAATTATTTTGCCAAACTTTTCTACATAATTCAGGGAGCAGAGTTGACAGAAGCAAACAACCAGTTAAGGCAGAGGGTAAATAAGGTTCAACTTGATCATTCTGTACAATATCATATATCAGTTAGGGTTATGGATCCTTATATATAACTGGAGGAACATTTTTTCATTGATTACACAGTTAGGGATGCTATCCAATGGAAATGGAAAGACTGGTGGTGTTGCTTTGGAGTCGGAGATCTCAACTGATGAAGAAGGTATGGCATCGGAATCTGCCACAGGTTCCGCCGGCTGCTACAGTGTTGGTTATTCGACTTCTTCCCTTGATGATGACTCCTCTGACAACCCCTTATCTCTCAAACTCGGGTGAGCTTTATTGCTTGAGTGCTTTCATTTAACAGAAACTTTTCGTTCATGCATGTTTATTTCTTTCTTATGTTTAAAACCTTTAATTTCTAAGGGTTAATTAAGATCGTTGAAGCTTATAAATTGTCTGAACTGAAAGCTATTTAATGATTTAATCTATATGTGGTCTGCACAAAACTTGGTATTTAGATTGGTATGAATGTATGATATCTCTTTGTATATGTCTTTTGTAACTATATTACACTTACGGTCCTCAAAAGCATATATATTTATATTGTTCAATAGGATTGAAGTTGAACTTTTACCTAAAACGTAAATGTCTAAACGATATAATTTTGATAATAAGCATAATTGACATCAGAATATAAATATTAAACTAAATCAAATTTGCTTAACAATTTGCATTGTCTCTAACTTACAGGCTTCCTCGCTGTGGCTAAAACAGGGAAGGATATATGGCATCATTATTAATTAGTGAATAAGGTGTAATTATATTATGATACTATGTTACATCGTTGTTTGTATGTCTTAAATTGGAAACCAAATACGAGATATTTGGATAATAATTATATCTCAAGTTGCCTCTCAAGTTTCTTTTTTATCGGTTACTGAAGTTATGAATGAACCTGGATAATAATTAGGGGAAATGATCATTTACCCAATTTTAGCTTAAAAAGTGCCCACTTACTCAAACACTCTAAGAGATAATTTCCTTAATACCCAATTAAGTATTTTTTTTATTCATTTTTATTTATTTTTGGGACAATTTTGCCATCTCCTTCTTTGTCACTTAGAGAGAGAAATCATCGGAGTCCTTGCCGGACTTCAGACTCCGGCGACCAGTCACCTGAATCCTGAATCCGGCTACCGGACCGATGACCAGATTCCGGCGTCTGATTTTATTACCCTCTAATAATACCCAGTAATCATATTATTGCTCCCCAATAACAAGTTTATTGTGGATCAATAATTAGTGAAAAATGAAGATGTTTTGAATTTTGAAAGCTTTCGGAGGTTTATTCAAATAAATAATCTTATTATTGCCCTAACAAACATTTTACTGCCCCTCAGTAATTTTATTATTGCCTCCCAATAATCTTATTATTACCAACCAAATCATAATAAAAAAAACAATCACTACTGGCAAAATCTATTCTAGTAAACACTGGACCATACACCAGCCAATAATCACTTGTTTATACATTTATACCAACTGAAATCATAATTGTCAAGTCAATTTTGAAAAAGTTTGCTAGGCAAGTCAAAAAATTACGAAACCAAGCATATAACTAGTAGAGAAACATAACACCATATATTCTCAATTTTATATTTACCTAAACAAGGATTATTAGAAACTAAAGAATGAGGGACCTACACTCCAGGAGTACCTCTATGAGCCTACATAGATATGAGATTTGTTTGTAGCATAATCGAAAAAAAAACAAAACAAAACAAAAAAGAATGAGGAACCTCATGCTTTTCCCGTACCCTCATCAGAAACCAAAGCTTTTCGGAGCAACAACCATAATTGAAACAACACCACCTTGATATAGAGTAGTATGAAGGCCCTTGCTCTACCCAAAGTCTATCACTAAATTAGCTTCGATGAAGAAAAGAGCATAAAGAAACTACAGGTTTCACACACACTTCGTCGACAAGGCGCAGTACGCCGCTCTCATGGAGTCTGTGATCGGAATCCCTTGGTTGCAGTCCAAAACCTCAATCGACTCCAAGGATTCGAGGATGGCTTCGTTCACCGAAGCCTCATCGAAGATTTAGAACTCGATTGTTCGGAGGATGGTCTTCTTCAATCCCCAGTCCTAGTTTGAGAGCGGCGTTGTGACGATGACTTGCTTGGCGACGATCTCCTTGTCGCGGTCACGGAGAAGTAGCTCGAGGATCCACCGCGAAACGTCGACGTCTGACTTCGCCGGGAGAAGAGATTGGAGAGAGAGAGAGAGAGAGAGGAGAGAGAGAGAGGGAGAGAATGTCAGGCTGGCAGAGTTGTAATATATTAATTGTTACACTATAAAATTGTAATTTAACACTTAAATAGAGTAAATGAACATACTAATCTCTTACTGGAGTAAGTGAGTTCATGTTTGCCTAAATTTAGGCATTTGGTCAAGCCCTAATAATTATATCTAGTGACTGCTAGATATTTGGCCTATAGCCACTACCATTGTTTCATGGCTATTGATACTAATGGGGGATGCAATTATAATGGGCAGGAATATCACTGTTCCAGAAATTTGAAATTGCGTTATACATTCTAGGGCAATTTCCAACTTCAACAACTAGCAAGCAAAGCATGATTAATATCAAACCCAACACAGCATTCACATAACCCAGTTTATACTAACCATCTCGTACTATGGCACACATCAAATTTAGACCTAATTACATCATTAACAAGCGTTGCTCTATCTAGACAATACACCTATGCCTCACTGTCAAGTTCTTCTCAAAAGTCAGTTTATCTACCCCTGTCACACAGAAACACCTTACATTGCTGGCAAATCCGATTCACAAACATCTGTGTAGCTCTGTTACATGGTTCAAATACTGACTGGCCATTCTTTGTATATCCAAGTTCGAGCATGCATCTGTGGGGACGAAAACAACTACAATAACTCCAAAGGAATTAATAGTTCATAAATCACAAATCATAATGAATGGATTCATAGTCTAATTATATTCCAATGTATTTTCAGTTCATCATTTATAATACTGTTTCATATTGGCAAGCATCCACTCAACCAAATGCAGTACAGTGCACAATATATGGAACTAACATATTTGTAACTTATAATATCCAAATATTTTATAGATGAAGTTGCAGGACTAACCTCGCACGTCACTTTCCTTGCCTCCAATTCTGTTCATCTGAAACTTGAAAACAAGCTTACCAAGAGGCCCCCTTTCCTGCCAATATTTCTCTACCAAATATAGTCCATCATAGACATATGTCCTACTTCCATCCAATAGTTCGGACCCACGGATCACTCTGACAGGGTTCTTTTGCACACTATTCTTTAAAGCAAGATTTCCCCGTTCAAGCTTCTGATCTTGAGGGCCCTTTGCATTCTTTGCATTTCCTCCCTGGCCAGTATAGATCAACGAATCCTTACTATGCAAATCATCTGCATAGCCACCAGATGCAACGATACTGGTTGCAAGGACCTTACCACCGAAGTTCCCATAAGCTATACCACCTTGAATCTGGTGATGTAGGCCAATAAGGATAAGTTCCACTCGGTATTGAAACTTATCACCAACTTCAACTCCTGGGATATCTCCTATGACATGTTTGCCTGATTTTACAAAGATTCCTCTATCCTTGAGGATCTTAAAGGCTTCCAAATCAACCCTTCGGAAAGAAGTTGCTTCTCCCTTTGATCTTTTATGTTCTTCCTCCAGCAAGAGCTTTTCACATTCATCTTGGAACATATGCAATATCTCCTTTACCTTGTTTCTCTCAGTTGTGTCATTATCATGACTTCTGCGGTTTGAACTACTACAACCAAAAGGAGGAGGGCACCCATCTGTACTCCATGATTTTGGAATCACATGATTGTGTTCTTTTTCATCATGCTGATAATACTCCTTCTTCCTTATATCAAGTAGAATTGTACCTTGACAAGCAGCCCTTACTGGTACATGATGATTCTTCTTTAGAGACTTTCCTCCAATTTTCTTCTCAGTGTTAGGTTGAAATTTGTTCCCAAGTCCTGTTTGTTTCACATTAGTCTTCACTGTCTTTGATGATGATGACTTGTAATCCCTAACTGACTTCTCTTGGCCGAATTTCCTGGCCTCAGGAGAAGCATTTATCCCACAGAAAGGAGGAAAATCCCGAACAGCTTCTACTGATTGAGGAAGATATTTCTTATCTGAAATTCTCTCCGTAGCATTGGCATTCAAGTTACTCAAGTGAGCAAATGGTCCACACCCTAAAGGATAATCACGAACAGCAGAGACTCTGCACCTCTTATACTCTGGCAACTTGGTATGGGAAAAACACTCACTATCTTCCATCAGCAACAACCAAATCCTTCTTGAGAATGGATACCACTTACTGTGCAATTGATTTTGATGATTCCAAATGCTGCATTGCCTAACTCATAACCCAATGTAATGCTCGAGAGTCTAAAGACACAGTAATCATTAAACACATGTATTCTCAATGGCCTAACAACCAAAAGAAACTACGTCAAACCTAAAATAGCAACAGTACGTTTAAGCCTCCAAAAATTGCAGTTATTTTTCTGTTACCGACCACAAATTTGGAACTTACAGAATTACTAATCAAAGCAACTTGGCTCTGTCAGTCTGACCGCTGACACCAGCAATATTGTTTACAAATGTTACAGAAGTTGTCAAGTGTCTAGCTTCTCGTCCTAAAATAATGCTGGGACCATCAATGGCTACATAAAAGTAAATAGCAGAGGATAGTTCAGACCAACAGCTGTTTTTACTTGCTCATAAAGGTACTGCAGCAATCGATCAAACATATGGATATAAGTTGCAGCTGAAATGCAAATTCACGTACACTTCACAGGCTAACAGAAGTTGATACCTTGCCAGATTTGTAATCAGGGAGTTTGACAGAAGCAATGATTTTTCTTGATAGAAGGTTGTCAAAAATGGTGAGGGGTGTTGATACCTGCTCCACAAAGAGACCATTGTTAGATTCAACAATTACCGTACTCCTTTCATATCAACTGCAGCTTACTTCTTCATCCCAGTTGAGTTAAGAGCCTAAAATCAAATATGTTAAATAAGTCTGTAGTGCTTAACTAGTAATGCACATATGGTAACTATAAGAATAAAAGGTGGACTAGAACACAAAGTTCCCCAACTACCACAAGTCAAGATTTATTGTATTCATCTCAACTCCCTTTTTGCTAAAAACTTTCAAATACTAATTGAAAGTTCACATAAATACTTGAGCACATCTAGCATTTTATATGATAAGAAACTAAAGCAAGAAAGAAACAAAACCCATGAACAATCTAGCAACCAGAAACTCAACAAGCATAGCAGATTTCCCTCACTCTTCAGGAACCTGAAGATCACAAGCTGGAAAATAACAAAACTGAAGAAACAAAAAGAAATGGGGGAAAAAGTTCAACATAAACAATGCTGGGGTACCAATGATTGCACAAAAGTCAAGAGCAGGGGTCTAGTTAAAATCAACAGCTGTGATGAAGATGCATGTTGATGAAATAGTGCAGCAATAGATTGAATTTATGTGGATTAGGCTCCACCTTACAAAGTTCCTCAACTTTCACAAGTGAAGATTGGGTCTCATATCTAATCCCTTTGTGTTCAAATTGAGCACTGTGTGGGACACTAGGCTAAAAATATTGAACCGCCAATTGAAAGTTCACACAAATACTTAGAAGAACATAAATACACCTTTCGTATAACAACGAAATACAGAAACCCTGAATAATCTACTAAACATAAGTTCAAAACAGAACACATCCAAAATAAGCAAATGGGATTCATAGCACTAGTACCCATTTGCTCTTAAAATAATTATACAGGGCTATAATTGCAGCAACAACTATTTTGGAGGTCATTTCAACACATGGTCCATACAAAGAAGGCCAGAACCCCAAGCCAAAATCCTCACCCAAAAACCTCAACCTCAAGAAACCCACTTTTTGTACGTGCTAAAAAAAAATGCAAGAAAGAAACAGGAAAGGGAAGAAGAAGAGGTACCCAAAATGCAGAAAGCCAGAAACAAACCCAACAAGGGTATACATACGCCCCTCTAATCCAACTTTGTTATAACTCTAGGTACTTAATTTCTCTTAAAGAGCCACACATTGCATCATTTGCAGCAACAAATTACTTTCAAAACCCTCTACTCAACACCAAGAACCCTCAAAACCCTCATACAAAAAACCCCAAACTCACAAAAACCCATTTTCTGTTCCATATTAAAAATGCAGCAAAAAAAGGAACAAGACAAAGTGAAGAAACTCACCGAGAAACCATGCCCAAAATCAAACAGCAAAAACAGCAAAAATCCAGCACTTTTTCTCGGTAGAAGGCGGGGTTATCAATGTCCCAAGTCCGAAAAAATGGGCCGGGTCAGTTATAACTTGCCCAATAGGCCCACACCACTCAGCTAACCTCTTTGTTTGACACTTGGTTAGTACCTTACTTCTTAGGTGTGAGGATAATTTAGTCATTGAACACCTTCTTGTACAAGTGGCAATTTTTAGTTGGGTAGTAATTGCAAGATATAATGTATTTGCTGGCAGAGGAGTAGAGCCTGATCACCTTTGCCTCCTACACCTAAATCAGTTTCAGACTTTCAGTTCAGGCTTCTAGAGAGAGAGGGAGAGAGAGCAAAGGTGGGAAATTTGAAGGAGAAAGAAAGAAAAGGTTGAAGCTTTAGCTTTGTAAAGACCCAAAGAGAGAGAGAGAGAGTGGTATTGAGCTTTTGCTTTTGAAAAGAGAGAAGCTTTTGTAGAGGAGGAATGGAGGGAAGCAGTAAGAGTGGTACGGTGGTGGTGGTGGCGGCCAATGAGAGAAAGCCAAGTGGCGGAATCCGGATTGGGAATCCGTTTACTTTGAAAGTGGGTCAAGTATTTACTGGCTTTGGCATCGGCTGCGGTGTTGGTATCGGCGTTGGCCGCCCCATTAATTTAGGTACCTAAAAACTCTCCTTTCTTCAACTACTCTCTCTCTCTCTCTCTCTGTTGTGTAGCTTTTTTCTCTGTGAGTTTTATAGTTTTGTATTGAAGATGGACTTTGGGAGGCTCTTCAAGCCCAAGAATGGTGAAACCCATCGCACACAAGCTTCTAAGAGACCATGTATTGCTTTCCGTTTTCTCTCTGGCATTGGCTTTCTTTGTTTGGTTTTTGGTTCCTGAGAATGTGTAGGAAAATGGGATTAAGCTGTTTTGAATTTTCGGTGTGGTGGCTTGTGTAATGAAGGAAGATGATTGATTGTTTACGGATATCGAATTTTGGTTCTTTGCTGGTTTAGGTGCAATATGCATTGGTTTTGATGTAGAGAATTCGGTGGTCCTCAAGTTTGTGCATTGTGGTTCTAGTCAATGTGTGATCGTGGAGTGTGTGCAGTTTGAAGCTATGTTCTAATTTGAGTTTCTTGTGCTTTTAACATTTTGTTCTGATAATGAAGTATTTGTTGTACCACGATATTGGTGGACCTGTGTCTTTTTAATTTCCAAGAAATATAACTCTTGCTAATTGCTGACGTCTCATGTCTTGGAACATTGAACTGGGGTTGTGCAGTCATCCATGACAATCAATTCAATTTGTAGTCATGGGACCAATTTAAATCATGGTTTTATGGTTTTGTAGGCAGAGTTATTAGTTTTACACTATCTGATAGGTAATAGTTTTGACAAGTTCCGAGACTAAAATATTCCACATGTGTTTCAGTGGTTATTTGGTGGGTTATCCACTAGTCACCAAAAGCTACTAATGTAGGATCATTCACCCTGACATAGACACATTGATAGCATGCATGATCCAAGATATTAACTCCTTTCTAAGTATGAATGAAATGCGAAAGCTGCATTGATTAACCTCGAGTTGAGGAGAGAAACTTCTAGGGAGGGAGAGGGAGGCCATTGACTTCTGGTGTGGATGCATGAACTCAGGATTAACATCTGCTGGAAAAATGAATGTTTTTCATGTTCAGTTCTGCAATATTAGTTCTATAAAACAGGACTCTTTTAGCACATAGAATTTGGCTTGCATATTATAGGCTTGCTAGGCATCACAGTAACTATGCATGCACTAATCGACCTATAAGTTAAAAACTTAAAGAGTTGCAGTGATGCAGGGTATACACTATGTACACTTAAATTGCATTTGTCCTTTTGGCATCTCAATAATCCCATAAATTCAAGGAGGCATATCCATTTTCACGTTATGTTTAGAACTAAAAGTACATTTGGTCTTTGTCAGTTATGATTGAAAACCCGACTTTTCTATTGTTTATAGAGGCTTTTATTTATCCTTGCTCTCTCATCCAGTCCAAATAATCTTTTCAAATTTTATATTTTATATTATGAGTATTTTCTGTTAACCAAAACCTTCAGACAGAGATCTTTTCAATTCTTCTTTCACCAAATTACAATTACAGAGAAAGTAATAGCAGGAGAAATAAATAATTATATCTATAAATTATCATTAATTTATGAAATGTTCTATTTAATTAAGTCACTCTAGTTTCCTTTATGTAAAGATATCATTGACAAGTTTTTTCTTAATGGTTGTAGCAGACTAGGGGGTATTAGTTAACTCATACATTGCTTTGACTATATACCAGGTGCAGTACCAGTAGTCAATCAAGTCATGGGTGCTACAAGAGGCGCCACTGATGCTTTTTCTGGCGTTAGCAGACATGTAACTGACGCCGTAAGTCAAATAACTTTTTCCTTTTCAATCTTGGATTCTTGGGAGTACAGCCTTTATATGAGAGAGGAAGAGAAAATCATTATACAAGACTTAAAGGATTCCCAAATGTCTTATCCTGCTTTCTCATTGTCCAGTTGAGGAAGGTGGGAGCAAAGAACATAGAAGCTGGCATTGGATGTGGTGTTGGTTTTGGACATGGTTTTGGAGTTGGTATGTCATCTTATTTGCTTCAAGGAGAATCAGTATTAAAACATATTTTCTTTCATTTTTTTACATAATTTCATTAACATACTTTTACATGACCTCATTGAAACCTACTGTTATCCAAGCCATTTGATTCATACATTATTACATTGTACTACGATAGTTTAAATATTTTGAAATGCTTTGTTTTTTGTTTTCATGTGGAAATGTTGACGTGCATAACATAACTTACAATCAAAATACCCTAGGATTTTAACTAAATTACCACTTAATATTCGTGGCTTTTGGAGAGATTTCCTTTCTTTATTTTAGTTGTTGACATTGTTTTGGGTGTGAAAGAGGGACTGGATGCTTTCTTTTGGTCATAAGCACCGACTAGGGTGCATGTAAAAAGCTTTAGCAGAATAAATTGTATGGTGTCTGGCATTTACAAAACCATTCAGACTTTACCTCTGTTATTATTTACCCTTGATCTCCATAGTATTTTCAGTGTTCTTTCATTTAATATTTATTATTATTTCCTCAAGTTTTGATTTTCAAATTGGTGTTTAGTGAATTTGGATTACCAAAGTTAAAGTGAAAGCACATTTTTTGCACTATAATGACTATGACCCCGAAAAAATAGAGTAGTCGTCAGACTATTAAAGTTTATCACATATGTGATGGTCCTACCATTTACCTTTCTATTCAATGAGTTGCATCAGTCAATCGCTTATGTAGATGTAGCTTCAGTTATTTAAATAAAAGTTATCAGTACATCACTAATGACACAGACCCGCGAATGTTTGCGTTTAGGAATCTCACTAGGATGTGCAGTTGAGTTTAATATCTCAATAAGAACCATATTTCTGTTCTTTCGTTTTTCACTTATTCCAAGTTATTGTACATTGTTCCAAATTATACTAAATCAATTGCAATTATATCTTTTGACGTTGTATACTAAGTTAATACATTTTACTTTGTAATTCCCACATTGTAACAATATCCATTTTAGCTGAACTATGGAATTCCAATTGCAGGCCTTGCTCTGAAGCCAGGGATTTTGCAACAAATTCAATTTTTTGCTGTAGTAAGTATTACTTTGTTTTGTCATTTGTTATTTCTACTGGAGCCTACTACTGTGCTTCTGACTCTACATTCTTCAGCAAACAATGACAAAAATGATGACAAAATTTGGAATTGCTCCCAATTCACCAATCCTTCAAGGTGCCATTCCAAGTTCAATGCAAAGTGGCATTGGCATTATGAATGATTCATCAAGCCAAAATTCAGTCGGAAATATCATGCAGATGGCAACAAAACCACCAGACTATGCAACTCAAGGCTTGCCTGGATATGGAAATAAGGGTACAGGTTCAACTTATGATAATTTTCCATCAACAAGCTCTCCAGTTGATACACCTTTTGGCAGTCGAACGGAGAAGGTTCTCAGCAGTTTTTTACAGAGTCCAGTTTTGAAGGGAGAGGAAAGTGAAGTGGTATGTAAAAGTTCCAACTTTAAGTCTGAAATTTTTGTGAGTTTTTTTGCGATTCTTTAAGTCTGTAGTGGGTGGGTCTGCCATTCTTATTTCTTTTATACTAATCATTATTCTTGGCTTTACCTATGTAGGCTGGACGCTTGAGGTCGGAGAATAAAATCCTTCAAATGGTAGTAACTATTATTGACTTGTGGTTTCCAATTGATTCCGTTCTAATTTAATTATTTTGTATTTTCATTAATTGTTCCCAAGTTATTGAACTTGGAGACAACTTTGAAGGTGAAGTTATTGCCTGGTACATACCTATTTGATATATCCAATGGAAAAGGTCCATTTTTGTGAGTTTCTTCATAGCTATCATGACATGTTAAGAAGTCATTTTTCTGACAAAAATCAGATCCCTTTGCTGTGGTTTCAATGTACTAGTAGCAGATTGATAGTTATAGTATTTATTGTTGTTCCAATTTGTTTTTTAGAGTATTTGGCAATATTTGAACAAATTATCATGGGTTGTAGAATCCTATTTTCTTTAGCTCATAGAGCACCTGTTTCAACAATTCATTGTTTAATTGAAATTATGTTGTATCAGGTATTGAAACACCAGCAAGTCATTGACGAGCTCACGGAGGAGAATGAGAAGCTTCGCCATATACTAGTGGAAGACCTGAAAGTACCACCTAGCAAGCTGCAAGCACATTATACAAGTAAAATCAAATATCCATGTTCAGATTGCTTTGAATGTCGAAGAAAACAAAGGAGAAGATAGGTGAATTATCAGGGTTCTGTGCCTTGTTCAAAAGATATTAACTTTGATACCCCTTCACTGGAGTTCAGACCTTGGTGAGCGTTCAAGGAGCATCATCTAGGTTAAAGGGTTACAAACCAATTAAAGAGACTATACAAGTAGAATCTCCATCACCGTCAAACCAGTTGATGTGCAGTGGTTAGATTCCAAGGTGGAACTAGCCGTCTTCTCATTATCCAGCTCTGTGCTGAACATCTTACTTTACATTCTACACGTTTGTGAAGCAATCATTTCTTGGGCAAATTTGACTTGAGTTTTCATTTTCCCTTATCGGTAACACTTGGTTATATTTCTAGTTCCAAATTTAGCGGATCATGTAATTGTAACACATTGTTGATTTAGTAGTATGCTCCTTTAGTGCAGTCCTCAATCATATGTAACACTGTAATGTAATTGACTAGTGCTATATTGGGTTTCTTTTCTGAATCAAAATTAGCTACTCATACTGTGAACTAGGAGTTGAAAAACCTTCATTATTGTTCAACCGAAGTGTCAATTTTTCAAATGCTATTTTTGAGTATGGATAACAAGCTCTCCCTCGTTTTTATCAACTGAAATACACAAGAATACCAGGTGCAACAAAAGCTAAAAACTTGTTATAGGCTATTCTCTAACTTGTATACGATTAAAGAACGTTTATCAAGTTTTTGTGTTGGTTTTTAATACTTTTATAATCAAAGACTGTCCAGGGAAAAAGAGGGAACGTTCGAATTATAGTACTAAGTGAATTACATATCGGTATGGAATATAACTCGGCTATGTTGGAGTTGTTGTGAATTTTTGTTAACACGGCTATCACCTAACACAAAAGGTTGGTTTTTAATACTTTTATAATCAAAGACTGTTTTAACGTTCGAATTATAGTACTGATTACATGTCGGTATGTAATATAACTCGGCTATGAAGTTGAGAGTTGTGAATGAGATTTTTGTTAACACGGCTATCACCTCACACAAAAGAAGGTGTGTGGCTTCCCGCAGAAGAGGTTGCAACAGATTTTCATGCAGAAGAGAATGAGAACATTGAGGACATTTATAAGAAAAGTGGGTATAAAGAGAGCTTATTTGATTTTCATAGGGCAAAGATACTTCTCTCCGTAACCAAATTTTGTTATGTTGTTGTTTGATCACTTGATGAGATGTTGGAGGAAAGCAAAACAGAGATAGCGATGGAAGCTTTCAGGGTTGGAATTTGTCTAGATTTATATGGTTTAATGGACACCAAGTTCTTTCTCAACTTTGGCAGTTAAAGTTTTTTGTGGTGATTTTCAAACTATCTTAGTTACTTTTTCATTAATTGATTTTTAATATTTTGTGCGATGTGAGATTTTGGTTCAATGTTCCATTTATTTTTCTTTTTCACTGAAATGAGTGAAATATAAATTTTACCAAAAACAAAAGTTAGCCAAATTTCTAACCACCAAAAATCATATTTTTGATTTAACTGATCAGTAATATGCTTGTAAACGCTCATTTTTTTATTCAATTTCTTATGAAATTTTGTCCCAAATTAAGAAAACTACATATCAACAAGTGAACATAGATCACAAATAAGCAAGCTAAGGAACCAGGGATTTATTGAACATTATATTATATTGTGCAAAGAGAATTCATAAGAACATATTGTGCCTGCACACTCGAGCAATTAGCAAAATTCGTCGGCATCTCATATCGGCAGAGAAGACAGTAATGACTCGCTCTCAGCCATCTCTCTTTGCACTTGCTACAAAAACATGTGACCAAGACATCTTAGTCCGAAACTCCTCCTAGCTCTTAGCAAACACTACACCTCACATCCTCTTCAGCAGCGTTTCCATCAATGACTCACTCGCCGTTACTCTTTCCGATGATGATTCCACTGCCATCATCTACTCCATCGTAACCATTTCGGTCACACAACGGCCGGTTGCAACCGATCAAATTATGTTGTCATGAAATAGACACTTCTGAGACAAAGAAGTCTCACTCATCTATGGTCCCAAATGTCACCACCTTCTTGGATTTCACTCTTTCTCTTTGTCAATGTTCCTGAAGAGTTCTCTCTCAAATATGTTTACACTTGGCTGTGAATTAATCACTAAGAGACGAAAACCTCATCGTTGTTATGTTTACGGTTTACCCTAAGTGTATATGCAATAATATGACTGAGCTTTTAGAGTTGGAAGTTGAATAGCTTTCAATCTTAATTTGGCTGTTTAAAGCAGAAGTTGCCAAAACTTTCCAACCAAAAAAGACCCGTAACGGTCTCTTTTCTTATAGGTAAATTAAATTGCGTTGGGTATCTTTCATTTGATGTGAGTTCTTGCCCTACTAAGAACCCATGAAAGTTCTATCAGGCTCTGTCATTTTCCTCTTGATGCAATATAGATTCATTTCATTCGGAGTTCCAAAGCAATCATACAGTAAAGAGTTTGATCTATGTCAAACCAGGATATATACAACCCAAACCAAGTGCAATTAGGCTTGAATCCAATTTGATAGGAAAATAGTTCACTGGGTTTTCTACATGCTTAGGGTTTCTCCATTAGGGAAATTATACAGTACCTGCATGTATGTGATACACTTATTTACAAATTTGACAACAATTTTGTTGTCATTGTGGTAAATAGAGTTATTTTTTGGGTAATTTTAGTTTTATTAGAGGTAATTACTCCACCTACGATATTTTTACAAGTTTATGAACAAATTATTGTCGATGTAGTAACTTGGTTTAATTATATGTAAATGTGTAAAACAAATGTGATAACTTTATTGTCAATATTGTAAATTTAGTTCAACTAAATTGTAATTTTGATTCAATAAACATTCAAGTATCATAGACAACCCCTCTCATTAATAATTCAGCTAGACTTGTGGCCAAATATTTCCTTTCTTCGAGAACATCATATTTTGGTGTATGGCTTTATATAGAAAGAGGCAAACACATAAAAAGCTTATGATGATTCTGAAATATTGGATCTTTGAATTGAATGGCATCCAATGCTTTTATCTGTACAAACTTTAGCTTTTTGTTTGTGATGGTGAAACGACGCCATTCATATTATTTGCTTTTACGTATACGAATCTAATCAGCAAAGCAGGGCACACATATATTCCTTGTGATTTATATAACTGGGATAGTTTAACCCATCTTAGATTCTGTAGTAATAAGTGAGAGTGTAAAAATAATAAGACTGTAGGAGGTTGACTTGTTCAGCTGTTTGTTAGGTGATCTGAAATTGAGTTGGAAGGACATGCAAGTAACCAATCCTCAACTTAACATATGCTGATCAATTCAGATTCAGGATTCAGTTCAACCGATCGAAAGTAAGTTCAACGTTAGATGATTAAAAGGTTTCAAGTTCACTTGGTTGTGTGCAAGGATGAACAAGTTTTGAAGAATGAGTCCTAAATAATGAATGGTTGGGATAATGATGGGTCTACAATAGTTATTAACTAACTAGTAAATAATTTCATTAGAAACACGGATTTAAATTTGCTCACCACCAATATTTTGGTGGTGAATATTGGTGGTGATATCATCACTCAATATAAAACTGTCATGTATTATAAAACATAATTATAGTTAATCATA